>LZPO01020471.1:147390-182302 GCA_001675575.1 Neotoma lepida
AAGGTTCCAACTTAAGGGAGGATGGGATAGTTTATCTTCTTGGTCAACTTGATGGGACTGGGAGTCACCTAGGAGACAGGGAAGTTCTATGAGGGAAATTCCAGAGAGGCTTAACTAAGGAGGGAAAATTCACCTGGATACGGACTGCACTGTCCCATGAGCTGGGGATACCCCAATCCTATTGAATGAGAGGACCACAGTTCGCTGAGTACCGACGTTCCTCTCTCCTTCCTAAGTGTGAATACAATGTGAGCAGCTGCTTCACACTCAGGCCACCATGCCTGCCCACCGTGCTTGTTGCACCCTCAAACCACAAGCCTGAACAAACCCCTTAGTCCTTAGATGGCGTCTGTAGGGTGTGTTGTCTCCGCANAAAGAACAGTCACCAACACAAGAATCACTTGCTTTGGTTCACAGTTCCAGAGGCTTTCGTCTATCATGGTGGGAAGGGCATGGCAGAGCAACTTGCATCCTTGTGACCAGGAAACAAAGAGAGGGAGAGAGAGATGCCTGCACATGGGTTTTCTCCTTCTTCCTCCTTTATTCTATTCTGGTCCCCAATCCTTGGATGACAAGATTGTCCCACATTAGCTGATCTCTCTGGAAACATCTGACACACCTAGGTTCATCTCTCCCTCCCCTCAGACCCTGTCCTGAAAAGCCTCTGGGACTGACTGCCAGGGTGCTCGATCCACCTGCAGTTGCCTCTCCCTCGGGAGCTCAGGACCAATCTTTGCTGAGGTCTCACCATGAAGCGCNAGGGAAATTGGAATATGTGAATACCAGACAGCCAGTCCAGTCTGAGCTCCCCNGGGGCCTGCTAAGCAGAGATGGAGCCAGAGCTGATATGGAGACAAGTGTCCAGCCCGGGACTCTGGCCAAACCTCACAGATGGCCGCTGGCTGCAGAATCGGGCACTGGAGGGAGGCCCAGCTGCAAAATGCTCACTCCATCTCCGAGTAGGACAGAGCAGGGGTTTGGAGACCTCTCCAAAGGGGCCATGAGGAGCTGAAGCAGGAGAGACAGGGNTTGAGAGCATCCTCCTTGGGAACTCAGTTCCGAAACTGGAAAAACCCCATCTCTGAAGGGGTGGATGTCAGAGGAGGAGGCAGGGGTGGCGGTTCAAGGTGAAATAAATGCCCATTAACCTTCCTTTGTCATATCATGGATTCCCCTGCCCCAACTTTCTTACTTCAGGTCTTAGGCATGCCCTGGATATGCCCAACCTGTTCTTACCTCAGGGCCTTTGCATAGGCACCCCTCACTCCAGCAGATCCCGCCTCATTGTTCAGATCTCAGCACACTTGTCCCTGGCCTTCTTGGATCACCCTTCATAAAAGTGCCGACCATCCCCTGTCATTCTCCCCCACCATGACTGGCTTCTAGAGGAGCAACTGAGTAGCAATTTATGTTGTCTTAGTGGGGACTAGAGTTCAGCAGGAAAGAGAAGAATCCCTGTGACATGAAGACTGCTGTTCTGGGATTGATAGGATAGTAACTCTAGAGGCCACAGACAGTAGTCTCACTGAGGGCTTGAGGTGGGAAGCTTTCCAGAAGAGGAGGTCAGGTGGTCAGGAGTGAGCTAGGAACATGGGAAGGGGAGGGATTCTGGTAAGTAACTCAGCTTATGAAGAAGGTTCAAGAAGAAGGGTGAGTGGTGGGTGCCAGGAAATTGAGGCAGGGATGTAGAGAGTGGGGAGCACCAGACTAGGGGCCTCTCAAGAAATGTGTGTGTGTGTGTGTGTGTGTGTGTGTGTGTGTGTGTGTGTGTGTGTGTGCATGTGTGTAAATCATGACAACCAATTGGTTTGAGTGGCCAGTTTTGGAAATGTGTCAGGGTCGGAAGGTAAGGTCCTTGAGATCCCTGTTCCAGACATAGGTCCCCCCCAGAGGCTAGGGAGGAAGACAAATAACCTGGATTCTCTGTGCCACCTCCCCAGAGCCCTTGGAGCTACTATCTTGCCTTGGCCCCAGACCTGGCCCTCCCAGGCTGTGTGTGGAAAGGTTTCTCAGAATAGGGCACCTACGTGGCCTGGTCTCAGTCCAAGGCCCCTCCTATGTAAGCAGAGTACAGTCTCCTCACCTACCCACAGGAAAAACTGCCTTATGAGTTTGATGGTGATTCAGTGAGACANGATGTTTCGACGAGACACAGACCAAGAAGAAGGAAAAGCTGCCGGTGGTTTGGAGGAGTCCAGAGCATCTGGAGAATGCCCAAGTCTTTTCTGGAATGGACCTACCTTCTACTCCCTTAGAGCCTCCTCTCCCCTAGAGCCTCTTCCCTCAGAGTGTCTCCTACAGGGTCACTTCTGAGGCCTAGACGGGGCCCACACTGGAGTCGGCAGCCAAAGTTATAATGCTCCTCAGGCACAGCTCAGGACCAGGTGGAGCCAGAGAAGTGTGGAAGGAGACAGATGGCCCCAAATGAGGGTCGAATGAAGCTGCTAAGTGGCCCACTGGGAGTGACTGTCCTCTTTCCATCTGTGAGCTAGCTGCCTTCTTCCCTGTGGAAGGGCCTGAGCTGTGCTGGAGCGTGTGCCCTTTGTACACATTTTCACAGGAACCCTCTGCCTGCCCAGTTCTTGTCACACCTACACTCAAGTCTGTCCATCCTCAGGCTCTGCCACACTTTCACACACACACATCCAGGAAAGGCCAGCCTACATGTCCACTTCCAGAGGACATGCTCCCACTCCCCTTGCAAGATTTNCTCTCACAGCAGTGTGCAGGGAGCCTAGCTTTCTCCCCCATAGATGCTCATATTTGATTGGTTCTATAAGCTGGGTGGTGTACTCCAAACTTGTTCATAGCTTCTCTGGATCACTGGGGAGGGTCATACTTTCCTATCTGCAGGTGGCTGGAGCTTTTAAGAGCCTCCTCTGCCCTGTGCTCTTTGTCCTCTACTGTGGTGACCTTTGGAAGGGTTCACCCATTGGCTCTGGGTTCCTAGGGTACTCTGAAAGGAGTAGAGTCTTAGAAGATTTGTACNTTCACTGGTGGACACCAAGGATTNAGTNTCAGCTGCTGAGTATCTCTGAGCAGGGGGCTGTTTGTTACTNTAGCAGNACCCAGCCATAGTTGACAGATACAGAATAGTTACCACCCCATCAGCTCACACCATNGGCTCCACATAAGCCAGCCTCTTTGAAACCTCACACCTGCACATCAGCTATGCACACTCACTGATGTGCATTTCATGCTAATGTGACTGGTGGGGGCTCTTTTGATAAGGACCTGGGTGGTAGGGACACAGGAGGAAGGGACACAGCTGTGTTCACTCCATGGCNCTCCAGTGGGATGATTTCATGGCAACTGTTAATTGTCAAGGCCTCAGCCCTAAACCTTGGCTGGATAGGCAGGCTCTAAGGCCAAGGGGAGTGGCTGAGTCTGAGTTTAGAATCAGGAAGCTGTGTGGCTGTGTGACATCTTCCGTTTATCCACTCTGGGGACAAGAAGGGCTTTAAATTTAGGAAGGGTGACTGGTTACATATGGAGAACAGTTTGTTGTTGGTTGTTTTTTACTCTTACTCTTTTGGCTCTTTGTTCTTTGGGGCCCTGCTACCTAGCTGCCAAATAAATACACCTGGAGACTTATTATTGCTTATAAATGCCTGGCCTTAGCTTGGCTTGTTTCTAGCCAGCTTTCCTTAATTTAAACTATCCCATCTACCTTTTGCCTCTGAACTTTTTCCTTTTCTTATTTCTGTATAGCTTACTTTCACTCTTAATCGGTGGCTGGCTGTGTGGTTGGGTGGCTGGCTGTGTGGTTGGGTGGTTGGCTGTGTGGTTGGGTGGCTGGCTGTGTGGTTGGGTGGCTGGCTGTGTGGCTGGCCCCTAGGGTCCTCCTCTCCTTGTTCTCTTGCTCCTTGATCCCTTTATCTTCTCCCAGATTTCTCTTTCTATTCATTTTCTCTGCCTGCCAGCCCCACCTATCCTTTCTCCTGCCTCGCTATTGGATGTTCAGCTCTTTATTAGACCAATCAGGTGTTTTAGACAGGCAAAGTAACACAGCTCACAGAATTAAACAAATGCAACATAAAAGAATGTAACACATATTTGCATCATTAAACAAATGTTTCACAGTATAAACAAATGTAAGACATCTTAAAATAATATTCTTCAACAACAGTTGGGGACAGTGCTGGCTGCACATCCATGTTGAGTGTCCATTCACAATTGCTGAAGGTACATATGGTCTAAGGTCCCCTCAGTAGATGCCTGTGGGTCCCTTCCTAGCCTGCAAAGCCTACACAGGGTCTGTGTGCAGGTAACACCATAGTGCCTCCTCCAGAATTCAGGGCAAGAGGGGCCTGTGGGATCATGGGGATGCCATAGGCAAGTGGTCACCTCAAGGGAGTTGGGAAGAAGAGAGAGAGAGATTTGGGTACATCCTGTCTGTTCCTCCTGCCTAGGTCTCCTGGCACCTCCCTGAACACACTGTGACATCCCCTTTCCCAGGATGTTGCCCAACCATTCCCTTCCAGGAATACCCAGGCCTCTCTTAGTTGAAGCAAACTCCTAATTATGCTTCAAAGCCCAGGCTGATGCCCACTCTAAGTTCTTTAACCAGCCCTTCTGCATTCCACTCAATTCTGAAAATAATTCCTCCAAATGTTTATCTCCTCTTCTGGATCTACTGGGGGCACACATCCACCAACCACATCCACCTCTACTCTGGCCGAGAGCCCCTCAAAGGCCATATCCACCATAGTTGCCCAGGGGCAGGTGACAGACCTTCTGTGAGAATCCACATCTGCAAAGAGACGCTACTGACAGAGTCCACTTCTAGGGCAGTGATGGGTTATGTGAGTGGACAACTGGTCCAAGCATCTTCCATCCTGTGTTCCTGTCCTCCTTCACTTTCCTCTTAGGAGTGTTGTGTATGTGCAGTTCTGGGTCAGGGAGTAAAAATTCTTTGCAGGCATCTGCAGTGCCCTGTGGTCTCTGGTCCCCTTTGTAGCTGGGGGAGAGCTCTTCATGACATGTTGTTTCAGCTTCTTGCTCTCTTTCCTGCTGGGTTAGAGCAGGAGGCCTGGCCCACTGCTGTGGGCTGGAGGAAGATGAGAGGGCCTCTGTGATGCCCAGGCCTCTTGAAGCTGCACTCTGCAAAAGCAGTGTCACTGGCTCTGACTGGACTCCCCACATGGCTGGCCTTTCAAGTCTGTGATTACACAAGCTCTCCTGGGCTATTCTGGCCATGCTGGGAACATGAAGTGGGGGGAGGGGCAGGAGGGTGGCCGAGACCTTCAGTTTTTCTACCAGGCCCAATGCCTGTGTGCTGGGTCCCTGTGTCCCACTGGCCTGTTCCCCCTCCTGCCTCCTGACATCCCTGAGAATGTAAATGGTTAAGACTTGTCTGTAAAAGCAGTAAAGAGACTCATCCATCCATCCATCCATCCATCCATCCATCCATCCATCCACCCACCCACCCATCCATCTATCCATCTACCCATCCACCCATTCACCCATCCACCCATCCACCCATCCATCCACCCATCCATCCATCCACCCATCCATCCACCCATCCATCCATCCATCCATCCACCCATCCACCCATCCATCCATCCACCCATCCATCCACCCATCCATCCATCCATCTATCCATCCATCCATCCACCCATCCATCCACCCATCTATCCATCCACCCATCCATCTACCCATCCATCCACCTATCCAGCCATCCATTCATCCATTCATTCATTCACCCCCCATTCTTCAGTTCCCTCATTCATTCACACCTCAGTTCATTAATTCCTTTCTTCATCCATTTACTCATCCTCACTCATTCATTCACTCCTTCATTCACACATTCATTTCTTCACACTCTCCCTCATTTGCACCCTTCATCCATCACTCACTCATCCATCCATCCATTCACTCATGCCCTCATTCATTCATCCATACATTACTTTCTCCTCTTCTTACCTGCTTCCCACCAGATGGAATTCGGTTCCCCGAGTCCACACAGGTCCCTCTTGTCTCATATCCCCTAACTATAGACACAAAGGCTGCCACATCTGCATCCTTTTTCTGACCCCTGTTGAATCGTGCCCCTTCACCTTCCCAGCACCCTGTCTGCCTTTACTTTCCTCTGTATCATGTATGAACCTTTATTTTAAAGACAGGCTCTCACTGTGTAGCCCTGGCTGGCCTGGAACTCTATATGAAGACCAAGCTGGCCTTGAACTCACAGGGATCCTCCTGCCTCTGCCCCCTAAGTGCTGGGATTAAAGGTGTGTGCCATGCCTGGCCATGCTACATAATCCCTGAGCCTCTGTCTCCCAGTCTGTAAAATGCACAACCTCCCAGGCTCTCCTGAAGGCTGTACAAGGAGTGCTGCATGCTGGCAGTGCAGCTCATAGATTTGGCCATGACCAAATGCATATTACCAAAAGCTCCAAGCTGGGGTCAAGTAACTAACAGAGTGTTCAGACTGAGCAGTGTGANAGCTTGTGCCTCCATGCATGGGCTTTCTCCTGACTCTGAGATCAGTTGAATGTTTTGGAGACACACCCCCTGAAAACAAGTCGTGGTCTATACGGGACAGGAGTTGAAGGGTCAATTCCCAACTCTAGAGCTCTCTATGTGGAAGCAATANCGCTTGCTCCATGCTTCTGGGATCCAGACCTAGTTACCCATACACTCACCCACTCAGCCCTGGACTGGTTACTGTGACTCCCAGCTTTCTTTCTGAACTCTCCCCCAGCCTTGAACAGAGCTGAGCATCTCCCCCCAAAATGCTGTTTGCCTTCACTTCCTCATTTCAGGCTCTGTTTCTGGGATGACACAACCTGAGGCAGATGGATTCTTGGAGTAGAGCCTTCCTGGAGTATATCAACACCTCCTCCATCCCAGTCCAGCCATGCTTCCCCCCACCCCTCCCCCTGCCCAGCAGCTCTCCCTGTGATCCTTGGAGCACTCCTTTAAAATTCTACTTCTGCCTCACCCTACCACCCAGGACAGTGTGGGAAAAGAAGAATGACTTGAAGTAGCGANGGCTTTTCTGCCCTCCAAATAGAATTGTGCTACATCAGGGTGTGTATCACACAATCAAATTGCCTTGAGAAGACATGGTTCCTGCCCATTTTCAAATGGGCCTTGTATAGAACCCCAGGTTAGGATGCCTTAATATAGGGGATCAGGAAGAGCCCTGCCAGTCCCCACAGTAGCTTCCAGACATGAGTGTTCACCCCTCCATTCATCACACTTTAAGAGACCTAGCCCTGTGTCAGGATTCAAGGGCACAGTGGGGAATGACACAGATGTGACCTTGGGATATTAAGGCCATCCACAGGCTACAGCAGTCTCAGGAATTGGGGCTCTGTGGAGTTAACAACCTATTGGGTTAAGGCCTTTGGTTGACCTTCCTTGAGAGTCCCTAGCACTGCTCCAAGTGGGGTCAGCATTGAGTACAGTTTGTACCTTTGGTTGGTGGCAGCACTATCTTGGTCACACTACAGAGGTCTTTTTAGACTCTTTGGTCTTCCAGTTGCCCTGTGATTGAGGCTGTAGAGTTGAGAAAGGCCGTGTGTAAATCTGTGCCTTGTCATGGAGAGCCTATATCTTCCAGAGAGGATCAAGGCTGAGGTACCTGAGATCTAGAGGACAGAGTGGTCTGTGAGCCAGCTCGCTGGTTGGATCTCTTTAGAGGGAGGGCATATAGGAGGGGGAATAAAGCAGATGGAGAGGGAGATGGAGAGGGAGACAAATTCCCACAATGAGAATCAAAGAGCAGCTCAGAGTCCTTGGGTTGGAAAAAAGAGGTCTTTAGGGACGATTTAAATTCTAGGTTTCACTCCCAGAGCCAGANGCTCCCAGCTACAGCTTGTCTAGTGGTCTATGCAGCAGCAAATGAAGCCTGTAGTGTGGTGCTGTGCCATACCTAAGAGCCCTCTTTGGATGCAGATAAGCCAGGGGAAAAGGACACTTTGATTGGGTACTCACTGTGCTCCAGGGAGTGGGTTACTTCTGGGATTTAACTTAATCTTCCCTAGAATTCTGTGAGAAAGCAGGCCAGGCAGTTCCTGGGAACAAAGGGCACTCAGGTGGTAAAATGGAGATGCATTTAAAGATATGGTTGGAAAAAATCAATGAAGTGGGACACACATCTGAGGCTGACAACTGTGAGCCTAACTGGACCCAGGGAGGGAGATGACACTACCAGAATGTGGTGGGAATAGGTATAGATCTAAAAACAGGAAGACCCAGTGTCAAACCCAGCTGAGCTAGGGGCTCCACAAAGATGTGGCCAACGTTCAGGTGTTTGGGCCCCTGGGGTGGGGATTGCAGCATGACAGGTAGGCGGCTTTGGACTTGGGCATCATTCCCCTCTCAACCTCCTGACTCTTGCCGGGGCCCCATAGCCTAAGCCTAGTTGTATGTGTGAAAGGACAAAGGGACCTGAAGATATGGCTCTCACCAGCTTCCTGAGGCATGGTTAATGGAGACTCTTGGAAGGGAGAAGGTGTCCCCTCAAGCCATGAAATGTTTCTGTTATCTGAAAGTCCAGGGAAAATGGAAAATGAAAATGCCAGCATTTTGTCAAAAACCATTAAGAGGGGCTGGAGAGATGGGCTCAGCAGTTTAGAGCACTGACTGATTTTCCAGAGGACCCAGGTTCAATTCCCAGCACCCACATGGCAGCTCACAACTGTCTGTAACTCCAGGATTCAACATCTTCACACAGACATACGTACAGGCCAAAACACGAATAAAATAAAGATAAATTAAACAACAACAACAACAAAACCATTAAGAATTTCAAGACAAGAATAGAGATTGATTGTCACACACCCTTGGGGCTGGCTGACTCCCAAGACAGACGAGTAAAATGAGGGATGGAGCGGATCATCAGGCATCTCACCAAAGGCTCTTACACCTGAGCACAGCCCTGCCCTTTGTCACCGTGGGACCCCATATCTGTCACACTGATGTCAAGCAAAACAGACTCAATACAACTAACAATGGCGGAAGCAAGGTGAGGCTGGTTCCATCTATGGCCCATATTGGGGTTTGTCTGAAGTGTTGATCCTGCATTATGCTCTCCAAACCTTGAGTCTCACACACGCTGAAGTGAGTAAGGACATTTGACACCAACTGTCCCCTTCCTTAGTGATGGTCTGAGCATGACAGTGTGAGCTCTGGAGTCACAGGAATGTGCTGAGGAGGGCCTCACTAAGGAGACCTACAAGGATGGTGCTTCTGTCAGCTTATCCTAAGACCATCCACCACAGTGACCCCTTAGCCACATTCGCACAGGCTCCATTGAACACTGGAAGAGACACTCCACAATTACACTGTCATTAAGTCAGTCTAGCAATCAACAGGCTGAGGGGAATGGCAGCTGAGAACCTAGAGTTCATGCCTTCATGAGCAGCCAGCCCTCCACCCACAGGCAGGGATCAGATGGGCAATCTCCCAGACTTCTCAGATCATTGATTGGCATAGCTGTGGGGCATGTTCCAGCTCTTGGAACTCCCTGACACATTAAGAGACATCCTGAGCAGCGACCACCAGCCAAGCCACTTGCTGGCTCCTGGTCCTCAGAAATGATTAGTTAATGGGTTGATAAGTGGTAGGGGTAATTTGTTGTACAGAAGGTAATAAATTCACTACACTATCTGTGTTTCCTGGAGTTGTTTCCAAAAATATTGTTGAACCTTGAACATTTGTTTTTAGGGACAATTTTCAGGGAAACCAAGACTTTGCCATTGCCCAGGACTAACTCCCAACTCCATCATATGGCGAAGGCAGGATTTGAACCCAGAGCAGTAAAGCGCCTGCCTTAAAGCTAGGCTGGTTTTGTGTTTGCCTCTCCTGGCTTCATGTTGTTGGTGCCTTGGTTAGATGGATGAGGTTTTGGTTCCTAAGCCCAGAGCCTCCTCACTTGGGACCCTCTCTTCACTGTGGCTTTATCAACCAGAACTCTCCTGCTTAGGCCGCGGCAGGGTTCTCTTTAGTGTGAGTGTGTAAAGCCTACCTTTGTATCCATCTCAAGGGAACATGGATCTGGCAGCTCTTGCTTGCTTGGATCTGAGTGGTGACATGGAGAGGTGTGACAGATGATTCTTATCAGTTCCCAGAGCCCTCTGGGCACCTGTCAGTTACATGTGACTTAGAATTGAGGTCTCTTCTTACTTTGACAACGCAGGCAGCTGACCTCTGAGAATGGGAAGGGGCACTATCTGAGAACTTCAGGTTCAACCCCCTCCTTTTGCCAAGAATGACTGACTCCCAGGCTGTCTCCCCAGCAGGTGTTCAGTAAATACACATCAAAGGGCCAGATTGGAAAAATGCCAATGGTGCATTTTACACAGAATAATATGTCCGGAGCTCTCACAACAGGGTCCCCCCAAACATACACATTTCCTGCCCCCCTTCCTCTGACCTGGTGACCCCAACCTCCCAGCTTGGTGCCACAGTTGATGTTCATCCCCGCCCCCCACATTGGGTTAGAAATCTTGGCCTATTTACTTTCTGGTTATGCTAATTATCTAGGCATTTTTTTTTGTTTAAAAGAGACAATTATTACCTTCAATTTGACAGTTTCTAACATCATTAGCAGTCACAGCTGCCAGTACCACAGTGCTATTAGTCACCTGAATTGCTCCAGAAAGACAATTACTGTCTTCAGGCTGTGTCCCAGCACTTTGCTGTGTGTGGGGACAAGAGGTGACAGGGACAGGGGGCTTAGCAATCTCCACAGTGAGCAGGAATCACTGAAGGAGCCGAGGGTGCCCTCTGCACAGGCTCTGGATGCTATGGTTTGAGTAGGAGGTCACAGGAGAGTGGAGCAACTGTGACTGCTACCCTGGAAATAAGAAGGCCACGGAGGTAAGAGACACGCAATCTCAGAGGACGTCATGGCGTTCCCTGTTTGGTCCCAAGGAGAGTGGAGACCTAGGCCAAGGTGAGCCACCACGCTGGTAGACCTCACTTCCCTACCCACGTTTCTCCCACAGTCCTGAAGTATAGCACACCTAGAAGACATCTTTCCCCTTTGCTTGGTTCCTGGGTTCTCAAGGCTAATTATCTCTCTAATTACAGACCATTTCTGTCCTGTTAGATGTAAACATCTCCCTCCTCTTCCTCCCTACTTCTTTCTGAGATAAGGTAGCCCAGGCTATCCTAGCACTCACAATCTTCCTGCCTCCTGAGTCCTGGGATTACAGGCATGCACCACCACGGTTGGCAAAATATCTTAACTCTTGACAAATATCTTTCTCTTTTTCATACTGTCACCCAACAGTTATGCCTGTGACATTAATAACCCACAGAGGGAGTTCACGTGCCTATAACTGACAAGCATAGCCTCTATTTCTGTCTTTGAGGGGCTGGGAGGGGCCTTCCTCAATCATCTGCTGGGAGTGGGGGTTACATGTGGAGCAGGATGTGGGAGATGCCCCAGAAGGCTGCCTTCCACCTCATCGAGTCAAGCACAGAGAGCAGATTGGTACCACTTGAAGGACAGCAATGAAGGGAGGCAGGAGTCTTGGTGTCCCTGTGTCCCTGGACCCCATCTCAGTCATAGCGGTAATTTGTTTGCAACCAGTTTCTCTATGCTGAGGACTTGGCTGAAAATAATTCAGATTGCATTGTCCCCTGACATCTGTAGAGTCCCATGAGAGGGAATCACTATTCTACTTTGGAGGCGATGAGACCAAGATGTAGAGATCTCAGGTCCCTTTCTCAACTTTGTGGGTAACAGACCTGGGCCTTGAGCTTCAGCGACTCCATGAACTTTATCTTCACACCATGTCTTGTCTATCAAGTGGGTCCAGGAAGATGGCTCAGTAGTAAAGTGTTTGCTGTACAATGTGAGTAAGGACCAGAGTCTGGATCCCTAGCACCCATGTAAACGGTGGGTGGGCATGGCAAAGACCAGGGATCTTCAGAGCAAGCCAGCTAGCTAGACTACATGAATCAGCAAGCCCTTGCTTCAACTGAGAGAGCCTGTGTCCTAAGGAATATAAGGTGGAGAGCAATCAGGAAGACAGCCTTTGCTAGCCTCTAGCCTCCATATAAATGCACAGGCAACTGCACACATACATGCCGCTCCCTCAGGGTGGTATCCAGGCTAGGAAGCCTGGCAGGGGCAGGGTGTTCTCAGCTGCTCACACAGGAGCACCTGACACCCTCCCCAGCTTGGGGGACTCAGGGACTAGTACTCCCTTTCAGATCCCTCAGGGGCAGAATGACTGCACTGAGCCAGGCATCTCCATGCAGGGTACCTNCACAGANTTCNGTTCTGAGCTCTCATGGGGTTATGTGTCCCCTGTTGGTAAGCTCTCCTGGGGTCAGGAGCCGAAGCAGTGTCTTCCCTGCTAACCCCCAGTGCCCACAGTCACTCAAGCGCTCAGCTGATACACAGTGGGTGACTTCCCGTGCTGTCCTAATGGNGATCACTGTCTGAGAGCTCTCCCATGATGCTTCATGATAAACCTACAAGTGCTGAGGGCCAATAGGCCCAGAAGGTGAGTCTCTCTCTCTCTCTCTTAGATGAGAAGTTTAGTCACTTGTTTCTCTTATCACACATCTAGGAGGAGCAGAGCCAGGATCCTAGGGAGGTCTGGCTGACTCTGAAGAAGTTACCCAGAAAAATAAGGCAGTTTCTAGTGGCCCTCAGCAAGCACAGGTGAAGNTCTTTATAGTCTTTGTAATAGCCCATATTGTGAACAAGGAGACAGGCTCAGAAGAAATGAAGTCAGTCCAGAGCCGCACAGCTCAGAGTGGAAGGACACTTCCTGCTTCCCCTAAACCTGCTTTTTATTTTACCCACTGCACTATGTCTCTGTCACCTGTAGTCCCCACACCAAATGAAGTCAGGATGGGGGTGGGGAATAAGCCTGCTCAAACAGTGGTATGCTGCAATGGCTTTCTCTGCAGCCCCACAGGCCTCACCAACCTCCCTCTGCCCACACTGGCAAGAGACCTCAGAGAAAACGGGGCAAGCAGGGGCAGAGGAATTCAAGATGACATCCTGTGGCCGCAGGCCTGTGGGCAGCAGGGACTGGAAGTGGGTTGGCGTCCAGGGNAGTGATGACCCACTTTGGGGCTTGTTCCNTGTCTGAGTCTTCCTCAGGCCCCTCCCACTTTCCACATGGACCTGGTGAGGGGCTTGTATGTCCCATCCCCCTCTCACAGAGGAGCTGAGGACAGTGGCAGTCCTGTCTCTTTCTGCCGCTGCTAGCGGGGAAGCACGTGCCTGGTCTCCTCAGCTGTGACAAAGAGACCTGCCTGAGAGATTCCAGCATGCCTGTCTGAGCAGGGACAAGGAGCCACTCTGCCAGCCACTAGGGGATGATGAGGAGCCAATGACAAGCCAGTGTTTTGTTGTTGTTATTTAAATACCCAGAAGGACATACCTCCAAGACAGTGACAGCACACCTGCTATTGGTTAAATACCTCCAAGACAATGACAGCACACCTGCCATTGGTTAATACCGCAAGACAATGACAGCACACCTGCCATTGGTTAATACCTCCAAGACAATGACAGCACANCTGCCATTGGTTAAATACTTGCTATGACCAGGAACCTGTTCTCTCTTGCAATGGCCAGAGAGGTTGGAGTTACATTCAATATCCCCATAAAATACGAGGTTCAGAGAACTTAAGGGACTTGGCCAAGGTCACACAGTGAGTCTGCTGGACTCTAAATCCAGAGCTTTCTACTTCTGGGACCTAGTTTCTTGCTTTGTCTTAGAGAGAGGCTTAATCTCTTCTGAAGTAATAGTCCCCATCTTGTGAAGTGACAGTCCCCAGACTAAAGAAGCTCCTTAGAGATGAGAAACTCCTTGGAAGAGCTGAACCAGTGGCAGGTCAGCCAAGATTTTTTTTTTTTTTTTTTTTTTTTTTTAGGTTTCTGGTGGGAGCCTTCTTTTAAGAAGCCACATTCTGAAAGTGGAAGATGAACTCCAGGGGAGGGATCCTTAGTAACGGGGTTAGGTGTCTTTCTGACCTTGGAGGAGGTGGTAATGCACTTCCTGGGCTGGGGACAGAATGATAGACATCCTGAAACCCACGGGAATGGTTGTGTCCTGGAGACCCCAGGCACCTTAAAGAACACTCTACACTCAGTGCTCCAGGTGGCCTCAGATGACAGCCTGGCTGTGCCATGTCCTTAGGGAGGAAGAGGGAGACGTTCTCACAGCTGTCTGGAAGAGTCANCCCTGGGGCCAGGATTTCTGGTCAAGGTCTCCCTACACCAACCTCCTGGGAGCTTGGTGACACCGGTAGTCTGCTGCATTCTGACTCTTGGATGNGTNGCCTGANTGACTTGTTGCCTAAGGCAGAAACCAGCTTCTCCTTGACACTCNCTCTTGCTCAGGTCCTAAGTGTCTGCTGGATGCCTGTAGCACCTTTTCTCCCTCACCCTCACAGCCTGCCCTTCCTCTCCATGGCCTTGNTGCACTCCAGCAGGGTTCTGTCTGCCTCTGCCCTTTCTCCAGGAAGGTGGGGCGGGCTCAGCAGCTGTGGCCACCAGCTGGGAGTGCCCACCCCAGCTTCACCACTTCAATCTCAGGACACCTCCCTGTCATGGCTCCCTGCACACATCAATGGGCTCATGTCTGCCTTGCCGATCTGTGTGCTTGAACTCCACAGAGCCAGAGGCTGGTGTGTAGTGTGGTGGCTGACTGAGTGAATGGCCCCTTCACGAGATTGTGTTCTGTGAATTTCTGGAGAGTTTGAAATGATCTTGAACCCATGCTTCCTGCTGAGTCCTCATGCCCATCCTGGCACACTACCATTGCTGGGGCCTTTGACATGGATGATGGAAAGGGACAATCTGGTGGTGACAGCTTGAATAGAATGTTGAGAAATGACAGACNGTGGTCCTGGTGACAGCCCCCAGCCACAGCCAGCTACACATATACCACCCACATGCAGGCATACACATACACACACACACACACAGAGAGAGAGAGAGAGAGAGAGAGAGAGAGAGAGAGAGAGAGAGAGAGAGAGAGAGAGACTGGAAGGCCTTTGTCCAAGAAACCAGAGAGAGAGGCTAAGGATAGAGTTGCCCGAGGTGCTATGAGGCTGGTGCACCCAGCAAAGCTGCAAGCCCTCTTTGCAGAACGGACAAGTGTGCTGGGAAGCCCTGGTCCTGGGGAATCAACCATGGCTGGCCCCTGGCATCTGCTCCTGAGCTCCTAGCTGCTGCTGCCCCCAGGTACTTGCACTTTCCCTAGGTCCCCTCAGAGGCCTGGCTCTCAGGTTCAATGTGAAGTACCTGCATTCCTTAGCTGGGCTGGGANTGACAACACCTTCCATGGGAAAAACAAGACAATGGAAAGAAAGATTTTTGTAGCCGGAAGATTTCTCCAGTCCCGTCCCCTCCTCACCCCCCGCCCCGTCCCCATATCCCCCGTTTCCCCATCTCCTGTCCACCCAACCCACGGTCCCACAGTGGCTTATAAAATAATCACTCAGAGGCTTAATATTATTTACAAACTGTATGGCCTATGGCAGGCTTCTTCCTATCTAGCTCTTATATCTTAAATTAATTCATTTCTATCAATCTATGTTTTGCCATGTGGCCATGGCGTTACAGGTCTGCTGGCATCTTGCTTCTCCTTCAGTGGCCGCTGACATCTCTCTCTCTTCTCCTTTCGTCTCTCCATATATCTGCTTGGATTTCCCGCCTGCCTTGCCATAGGCCAAAGTAGCTTATTTATTAGCCAATGGGAGAAACACATATTCACAGCATACAGAAAGACATCCCACAGCAAGATTTCATGGCCAGAATGAGTCCCAAGGCTGCACAAGAAAACCAGTGTGTATACACATAGCAAACGAGTATGTGGTATGTGTGCATGCATGCCTGTGCAAATGTGTACATACATATGTGTGCATGCGTGTGCACATGTGTACATACATATGTGTGCATGCCTGTGCACATGTGTACATACATATGTGTGCATGCCTGTGCACATGTACACATACATCTAACATATACACATATGCCAACTCTCACACACATTCCACATCCCACCTTCCTCTTCAGGCAGGTCTGTGGTAAGTTCTCTCACACCATCTTCTTCCTGGCAGCCCCCTCACACTCATCTNCTATGACACAAGCCAGACAATGCCACAGCATCCTTCTGATCCAGGCAGAGGACCTGTCTCTAGCAA
The DNA here is from genome assembly GCA_001675575.1 of Neotoma lepida. Classification (NCBI taxonomy): domain Eukaryota; kingdom Metazoa; phylum Chordata; class Mammalia; order Rodentia; family Cricetidae; genus Neotoma; species Neotoma lepida. The sequence goes on from LZPO01020471.1 coordinate 163,528, forward strand.
AGCATAGTCTCCAGTGGGATCCAAGAGGATCCAAGAGGTCTCTGCCCCCCATGCCCATATCAGGGGCTTCCATACCCATTCTTGGTGAATCTGGGTCATGTTTACAGTCACTGAGGTGAGGCCCTGGGCATCTGCTCTCAGCTCCCNACTTGATAGATAAGGAAAGTGAGGCTGGGGATGGGATCTCCCACTCCCTAGGCTGTATAGTCAGAGAAGGGCTCCGTATGTGGAATCCATTAATGACTAGGTTCATTGCTGGGTGTCCTCGGTCCACCTTCAGGTGACCCACACAGCACCAGACCATGGTGTATCCATTCCTTACTGCCATCCATCCAGGTGCTCACAACAGTTCCCCTGAGACTAGCTCTGGGCACNTTGGGAGAGCACCTTCTGGCTGGACAGAGTCTCCAAGCTGAGGTCCTGCCTCTACAGAGCCTTGGTTTACTGTAGATACTGATGAAGGCTCCCCCACACACACTTTCTGTGACAAGGGTAGCCATGGAGGGGAAGCCTGCAGGGGCAGTGTCTAGAGTAGAGGCAAGATGGTGCTCCAGGTACACTGTGCAAGGTACCTGAGGCCAGGTAAGTCTGGCTCTAGGGCCCTGGGTCTCCCTGTTTTGTGGGACTGAGCCACTGAGGTGTGTATATGCAGGGGGAGCCCTTGTTAGTTCTGCTGGAGCAGGTCTAGGGTCTGTGTCAGGGAAATGAAAGGGAAGGAAGTTGAGGGGAAGAGAAAATTGCTGACTCCAGCCCTTCCCACAGTCAGCATCAGCAGACCCCAGCTGTTGTTAGGCAATTACCCATCTTCTAGCTCAATCCCACCCTTCAGGNCACATATTTTCCCTGTTCTTCTTCATCCTATCAAGGGCCCTGTGAATTCTGCAGCTGAGAACCCTCATAGATCAAACCATTGCCTATGCACTCTATGCCTGGTGTCTAGGAGGGCTGCGCAGACAGACAGACAGACAGACACACACACACATACACACATGTACACATACACATACATGCACATGTACACACACACATACATACACAGACACACACATATATGCACACACACACACACACACACACACACGCACACACTTTACTTCAGGGAGAGGCATGCTGACATTAAACCATTCCTACTCAGTGGAGCCAGGTTTCAGCAATGTGGGTTCTGCTCCACTGTCAGTGTAGCAATGTCTCTTCCTGAGCTCAGGAATTAAGGGTCCTAATGAGGTTTTCCCAGGAGTCTGTCAGCTCTGACACTGCAGAGTTAGGATGTGCTCACTCACAGCTCTGGTGATCTTGGGCAAGTCTCTGCTTATCAGAGAGACTGTGATTCTCACTGTGTCTGACTTGGGGATCACTTCCCCAGGCTCTTAGTGAAGAACAGAACCAGCTGCTGCAGCCTCCCTCAGCTCATCCTCCGCTGGTACCCTCAGCAATGAGCAGCTGTTGCCTAGCAACAGAAGTACAGGGTAGGGGTCTGCAGAATCCCAGGATCTGTGTAAACCTCCTGCCTGAATCCCACATCCCAGGCATGGGCTTTAGAGACAGTGTACCAACCACAGACCTGAAGCCCAGTGCTGGGAAATGGAGCAGGTTATGNCTGGCCTTGCTGGAGTGCAGTGAGGCCCACTCTGGCTTCTGTTCATTGGTTTCTGTGTGCAGCAGGGCACTATGTCATCATGACAGGCTCATGAAGGGGGAAGGTTGTGAGGATAATAGATCCAGAGGTACCTGAGAGCCTTGACCTTGGAGCCCCTTCCTCCCACCAAGAGCCCACCTAAAAACCAGGGGAATGGTTCAGAAGTCCGCNCCTAGATTGAGATCTGGAACAAGGCTAGTCCCTGACATNAAAACTGAGTTTTGGCTGGAAATTAAGCCCTTTGTATGCCTCTGCTCCTTAAATACTACAACCCTAGGAAGAAGGAACTGAGAACCATAGAGGTTAGGTGACCTGTCTGACATTACACAGCCAGGATGTATCAGAGTCAAGATCTGTAAACCAAGCCTGTGTGACACCAGACCCTGAACTTTACAGCACATTTCCCAGGTTCCTAGCTGAGAAATTTAGTGTGTGTGTGTGTGTGTGTGTGTGTGTGTGTGCATTCATATGTGTATGGGTGTGCATGCATGCGTGTGTGTAAGTGAACCCCAATGCCAGGCATAGAAAGCCAGCAGCTCCATACCTGGGACAGAAATTTGAGGGACAGCAAGGTGTTAGATGTGGGGCCCTTGTTGTAGCAGGAGGAAGAAAGAAAACATGGTGGTTACACAGTAGAAAGGGATCAGGCTGATGAGGGCTACCCAGGGCTCCTTGCCCTGGCCACTATGATCTGTTTCAGGATATTAGGGGAGGGCTCCTTGATGTCCCTCTCTCCTTCCTCAGATAGAAACAGGGGTGTTATGGGTTCTGAAAAGCNTGGGTCACAGCCTAGGACTGTGGCATGCATCCTGTCCCCAGGTGGAGCTGAATTGCAGTCGTTNGCAGCAAACCCCACAGGGTCTGCCCTTGCAGCCCTCTTGGGTCTGGCAAGCAAATGGGAGGGAGTGATGGCTGCCAAGAAGAAGAGGGTTGGATGAGGAGGGAGAAAAGACTATGGGGGAGTGGACAGAGGATGGAAGGAGGGAGAGGACCGGGAAGGATGTGAACTGCTGAGGAGGAAAGGAGGGAAGAGGAAGGGGCAAGGAGATGGGGAGAAGAGAGGGTACCTGCATGCCCCCAGGAGCCACAGGCCCTGCCAAGAAGGAGAGGGGGCCAGTAATTGCTTCACCTCCCCACTCTGTCACCCAGATAGTACCTTACAATGCAGACCTGGCCCCAGCCAAGACCTGTTGACACCAAATCGCTAAGGAAAGAGCCAGAGGCTGCTTTTAAAATCATACCCCAGGGTTTGCCAAGAACTAGCATACCTACCAAAGATCTAGGGTTCAGGGCAACCCCAAACCAGCTCCACCAGCCTCAGTGTNATCACCTGCAAAGTGGGCACAAATGTATCTGAAAACGTGACTCTGGGAGACTGCTCAGTTAGCAAAGCATTTGTGGAGCGCTTTGATTCCCAGAATCCATGGGAAAGCAGAGTGTAGTGTGCGCCTGGGCTCCAGCAATGGGAAGTGGAAACAGGAGGACCTGGGTCCTAGGGAGAGACCGGTCTCAAAGACTGGATAGAAGAGAAATGGAGGAAGAGGTTGACCTGTAGCTTCCACACACATACGTGCATGCATGCGTGTATTCACGTACCCCACCACCCAACAGAGGAACACGTGCATTCATGTGTGCGCACACAGACGTGAGCATGGGGTTTGCAAGTGACCATGCACTGCAAGTCTGTGCCATTGTTCAGCAGAGGGAAGGAGAGATGTTTTAAGGTCCAGCCCAATGAGCCAGGTGGCCTCAAGCACAGCCAGACACGTGCATGGATGAGTGTGGCTGCACATGTGTATGTGACAGGGACGATGAATGGAAGCTCCCCAGTTCTTAAAAACCAAACATGCAAATCTCTCTCTCTGTTCCCCATGTTCCTGCTCTGGAATCCAGAGGCTTTGGCAGAGGGGGAGTGGCTCTGGAGAGGCAACCTGATAAAGTCTCTTAGGAGGTAGATGTGTGTGAGGTGCCCTATACTATGTGCTGTGTCCCTTCCTTGCTTCTTCACGTGGTCCTCGGGTGGCAGTGGGCCATGGTGGCAGAGTGGGAGCGAGCACATCCCACTAAGGCTGGGGAGGGGGCTGGCCCGAGCGCTAGCTCACTTGCTCGGCTTGCAGTAATCAAGGCTCAATCAGCGCTCATCAATGTGTTCTTGAAATAGACCCAACTGGATGGGGGAAGCGAGCAGCGTCTCAGTTTGTATAGCAGCAATCAGAGGGAGGCAATTTTAGATCCTTGGGAACAGCAGCTTTGCCCACACACGCAGGGACTCAGTCGAGCCGCAGTGCTGCTGTGGAGCCCGCTGCAGTCTTGGAGATAAAAATGCCCCATTGGGGCTGCAGCTGCCCTGGCCAGGAGTGGGTATGGGAACATGGGTCCAGCTGCACCAGGGTGGAGTCCACGTTCTTCTTCTGCACCTTGGTGGAGGTCCTACAGTGTGCTGGGAGCATGGACAGCTGCCTTGTGTGAAGTGGGTTCCCTTTTGCAGAGGAGCTGATGGAGATGGAAGAGGTGGGTGTCTGGTCCAAGGTCATTTAGCTAGAGCAGGAGCCTGTCTGTCTGACACCTGTACCAGGGCCCCTCAGTCTCTAGGAGACCATGCTAATGGGACACCTAGGCCTTGAAAAACTCTGAGGCCTGAGAACAACAGTTTCCAGATTGCAGATGTGACAAAGTGAGGCCCCAAGAGGTGAGAGGATTTGCTCAAGAGTTTGATTCCAGCCATTGCATGTGAAGTCACTGGATACTGACCTCCTAAGGTCTAGATCATACCATCAAGAAGATGTGCTCCCTGGGGACTGTAAGGCCTGACAACTGCTCAGCGGCCCCTATCCCATCTAATCATCTTAGATGCCTCACTTCCAAACACCAAGAGATCTTAGTCCACCTTCAAACCTCATCCAGAATCTGTGTTCCCTTCACAGCTCCTACTGCTGACTCCATCCTGTTTTTTCCTCTTCTGGTTCTATCAGCTGCCTTACCTGAGGCCCCACCACCACCACGCACACACAGCGGTGGGAAGGTTGTGTTTAAACATTAGCCAGAGCCTATGAGATGGTTCAGCAGGTAAAGGCATTTGCCACCAAGTCTGAAGACCTGAGTTTGATCCTCAGAACCAGGAAAGAGAGAACCAACTCCTGCAAGTTGCCCTCTTACCTACACAGACACACATTGGGGCACACATGTGCACCCCCATCATATACACATATAAAAGCAAATAAAGTAAAAAAAACAAATTAATATATACATACATACATATCACAAACAGAAATCAGAACTTGTACTTTTTCTGCTCAACTTTCCCATGGTTCCCAGCTCCCTCATTTCACATTTACACTAGTCTGCTAGGCCCTCCCTCTCTACCCACCACCTCTCTCAGCTTGTCACTCACCACTTTCCCCTAAGCACTTTGCTTTGGCTGCTCTGGCCTCATTGCAATCCTGGGAATGCTACATACAAATTTCTACCACAGGGCCTTTGCACATGTTGCTCTCTCTTCCAGTAATGCTCTTTCCTACGTGGTCATGGTGCTCTCTCCCTCACCCTCTCAGAAAGACCCTCCCTGGATGGCTTATTTAGATTCTAGCCCCACCCCCACACTTAACCTCTTCCATGCCCCTTGGCCTTCCTATGCCTCTTCCCCACTTGAGTATCATGCCAATCACTCACTTCTGCCTCTCTCTTTATTGTACCTTGTGTGATGCCATGGTCCTATCTCTGTCTACCAGGATGTGTGACACGGAGGGCACAGACTGACATTTGTTGGATGCAGGTAGCAGCTGGATGGTGGACCTGAGATGGAGAGGAACAGACTGGGTAGGGGCAGAGGCTGCAAGGACTGAATTCACCTGAGAAATGAATTGGAAAAACACATAAGAGAACATGACTGTAGGGCAGTCAGTGATGCAAGCCGAAACCTGTTTACCCATCTATTCATTGGGCTGATGACTCCACACTCAGTGGGTATCAGGGTGGGGGAACGTTGGCTTCATTTGAAGATGAGACAGGAAGGTCATCAGGACTGGGCAAGCCATTGATGAGGGCTTCTTCCCTCTCTCCTCCATCAGCTGTGAGAAGCCACAATCTAGAAACAGCTACAATGCCCATAAATGCTATCACCAGAGGAGGGGTCCTGCCTGTGGCACAAAGCACAGGTTCCAGCTCAGTTGCTGGTTCCCCAATCTCAGGGCAGAGCTGAACTCCTGGGCTGATGAGTTTGGTGAGGGTGGGCAGCCACCCTCCTGGCGCTCTCTCTCTCTCTCTCTGCTTCCTCTCGCCATCTCTTCCAACCACATGTCTGTCATTTTTCTTTTCCTCAGAACGTGCTATGTAACCAACTTCTCAGTGGCCAAGGGAGGATTTTTAAAAATAGCGTCATTGATTTCGTGTTTTTGAATAAAAAAGCAATAGATGAGCTTTGTTTAGAAAAAAAAATAATTAGATGGTACAGAAAAGAAAGCAAAAAAGAGAAACTGGCCTAAATCTTCTCCCCCAAAACTTTCATCATCCTTATTCCGTGTCCCGCCCACCTCCCACCCCAGTCCTTCCTCTGTGCCTGTTCTGCTGACTTCCTTGTCCAGATGGGATGGGGGCCTGACATCAGGGCAGGTGGAGCAAGGCTGGTCAGCAGGTGTGAAGGAAGGCTAGTGTGTGGTGCAGTGTGAACAGAACCCCAGGCCACCCTGGGCCCCTCAGCCTAGTCATCACTGCCGTAGCCATCTCCTCACAACCTGCCCAAAGTTTTATCAGAAGATTTTCAACCATCACCCTTCCTGTTATAAAACAAATGCTCGATAGCTAAGGTCTGCATCAGCTTTGTTCAGAGGGGCAATGTGACTTTGTCCGAGGCATAACACATTTGGGAATGAGGAAACCAGGTCTGTGACCGCAACTAGGTCCTTCTGAAGACAGTTGAGTAGAAGGACTCGAGGTGGGTCAGACACCTGCACTCAGCCCTTTTGTGTAGTTGTGGAAACTGAACCAGACAAGTAAAGTCACTTGCCCAAGGTCACACAGTCGGGGAGAAGGTGACTGCTGTCAAGGTGGGGGTGGAGCAAGAGGAGGATGAGCTATTTTTTTTTTTTTTTTTTGCCAAGGGCAGCCTTCTGTTCCTGCAACTGGATACCTAGAAAAGATCTTGGGACATCCCCATAGTCCACTCAGTCTCCGGTGTAGGTCCCAGCTCCAGGTCCCACCTCCATGGCCTGAAGTTAGTAGTGGTATCCCCTAGTGGCTGGTTTGCTGCCACCTGCCCTAGAAGAGATGGGAGGGCAATAAGGGGAGGGGCTTCCTCATTCCTCCCCTTCCCCAAGGTCACATCCTGCAGTTTAGTCCTTGGGGGTCAGCCCATGTCTTTCTGCAGGCCTGTGGGTGGCTACAATACCTAGTAATGCCCCTGAACCCTGACTTTTCAAACTCTGCTGGNCCCCAGCCATTCTTATTCCCAGAGTCCCCTGCCTCTCGCACAGGCTCCTGTCATTTGCCCCTCCCACTTCCAATGCTCTCTCCCTCATTCACGACTCAATGATTCAACCATTCACTAGGAAACCCTGATGTCTCTTTTCAGGTCTTGGGAGTGGGGGGCACATGTCCCAGTGGTATCTCCTACCTTCAATGCTTCTTGGCAGTCTCCAATGTCCCCATCCCTCTCAATAAGTTCTAGTGACCTTCCATCATTTGGGGGAATGTGAGCCTTTGAGAGATGCTTCATGTTACCAGGTGGGTTCCAGCCTCTGCCATTTATATGTTCTTGGTGATCCAGCATGCTCTTGGGTGACCCAGTGGCGCTAGTGACTGTGGCAGTCTCCTGGAGCTCCCAAAGGTCAATTTCATGTGTGAATTTGACTGGGTTAAGGAGGTGCCCAGGTAGCTGGTGAAACATCGTTTGCCGGTGGGTATCTGTGAGGGTGGCAGCTCTCACCTGGGTGAGTAGGCACTATGCCCTCTATAGAAGGCCTGGAGAGAAGAGCAAGGTGGAGGTGATGTGGACTTGCTCGCTCTCTGCTGGGGCTGAGGACTTCTCTCAGGCTTTCCCACTGGGATGGGGCTATACCAGCAGCTTCTCTGGGTCTCCAGTTCACAGATGGCAGATGCTCCATTGCGCCTCCAGCATTCCCTACAGAGCAGTCCTTTCTCAACAGGGAAGGGAAAGGCTCCCCTCTCCCTGCTGAGTGATAAGCGCCTGAACTGATGGCTTACCTGTCTACTAACAGCCACACTGTACCCTGGGGGCTGCAAGAAGGTCTACGTGGGACCCCTGGGGAAGTGAGGGCTAGCTGCATGTTCTCTCTGGGTCTCATTGCTACACCGTTACACATAGCTGAGGTGAGTGCTACCCAAGAGAGTGGGCAGACTCACTCACTGCGCAGCACAGTCCTGCTGGAGAGGCCAGGGAGGCAGCTCTTCACAGGTAATCCCCATCCAGAAGGCTGTGGACACCACTCTCTTTGACTAAGAGCAGGAACATTTGAGAAAGGGGGCTGCCCTTATATCCTATTCCAACGTCCTGGAATGGAAACTAGTAGGTGTTCAGAGACTGCCTACTGGGTGCGTGGAAAGATCTGATGAGACTAGATGTTAGCAGGTCACTTGCTCTGATGATTGGACCCCTCCACCACTCACAGGAAACTTCTTGGGTCTTTGACTTCCCGTTCAGACCTTCCCTCCCAAATTCTGGTTATTGGCAGTATCTCACAGAGCTGGGCTGCAGAGCCACACTTGATTAGCAGGGGTCACTAGCACACACAGCTGCCTGCTGGTGTGCCAGGCAGATTAATTCTTAAATCATTTAAGTTCAAAGGTCTGTAGCTCAAGTTTCTTGGGAAGGAAGGAGATACACATTTTTACAACAGCCTCTTACTGACTTGCTGCTGACACCTGATTAAGTGAATATTCAGGCTGTCAGCAGACAGAAGAGCCCTGAGCTCATCGAACCATCTAACTCAGCAAGGAGAGGGAAAAGGGGCAGATTCTGCGGTTTCTAGGCTGTGACTGGGAGGTAAATGGCTAGACTTCTCTGTGCCTTAGTTTTCCTTATCTGTAAAATGGGCAGGTGGTTGTGTGAATTAAAGAGAGAGATCTGTTGAACATGCAGTTCACAGGAAGCCTCTGTAAAGCAGCCACCATGAACTGTACGTAGTACAGTGACTACAGGAACAGCAAAGGCATCAAAGGAGGCAGGGCCTGAAGTATCAGCTCTCCCCATGTTGTCTGGTCTGCAGTGCTGAGCAGAGATCACAGCCTTTAATTACAGAACCAAGGTGGTTATGAAGGCGTATCCTATAGATACCCAAAGACGGGAGCGAACCCAATAAAGACCGCCTGCTGGGAACAGCCACGTGGGAGTCCATCCACATCTTTTAATTTTTTAAAAGGAGCAGACAGACAATCTTGTGCTCTTTGGGTTGCCAATAAAAAGTTTGTTATGCAAAACCGTCCAACCCTTTTCATTTTTAATAATACTGTAAATATCTCAGAAAGGATATATTGTATCATTTCTAATGAATATCAAAAAAGTTGACACAATGACATGTCCCCTTGCTCCCTCTTACCCTCCCCTCCTCCCTACAGTTACCCAAATACTAGTATGAAATTACAAAACAAAACAAAACAAGACAAGAAAACCACCCCCAAACCACAAGCCTCCCTCTACCCTGCCCCATGAGTAATGTTAAGAGTGTCAAGTGTTAAGGGCCACATGTACAACACGTGTGTCTGTGATGACAGACATTAGGGATCTATCTGTCTGTCTGTCCATGAGGGAGTTGGTGGTGAGGAGCAATAGCAGCAATGGGCAGCCTCCCTCCTCAGGGGTGGTGGGGGACAGTTGAGGACCAACTCCACAGGTCATCTTCAGTATGATGTTGGCCTTCCCAGAAGGAATACGTGGCCTGTTTGTGAGCAACTGGGTCAGGGGCATGCCCTGGACAAGTGGACAATTAGCTGGGGAGTGCTGGGCATTTGGATCAGCCATCTCAGGCTTTAGGTGGAGGTGGGGTGGGGTGCGGCTGAGCAGAACAGCTCAGAGTCCAGAAGCTTTAGGGACATAGAGCATTCAGGTCTTTGACAGGACACGGGAGCCTTAGTGTGACGAAATCTCACCTTTCCAACAGATGAATCCAGGAAATTATAGGAAGAGGGAAAGGATGCCCCCTCCCCATCCCCCCTCCCATCCCCCAATAGCTGGGCAGACAAAGCAGCTGGAACACCCAGCAGATGAGGAAGAGAGAGGTCAGTCCAAGAGGCCTGAGCCAGGCAGGAGGGCACAGCACCAGCCTCCCCCTGGGGTCCACATCAGCTCTCCATTTCCAAGGAAGAGCCTGAGGGATAGATGCCCAGTTCCTCCCTCTGGTAAGCGTGAGTGAAGGCTCCTCACATCTGGGCAGAGAGAATGACTCCAGAAGATGTCTGCCCACAGGATCTGCAGGAGTGGCAGGAAGGTAGAGAAGAGGGCAGAGGACAAGAGGGAGAGAAGGGGTGATATAAGGAAGGGGCTGTGGGTGGAATCCAGCCCTGGGCCTCACTAGCTCCCCTGCAGGGATGGCCACAGATCCTGGCCAGGCAGCTGCAAGAAGAGGTGAATGCCTTCTGCCCATCCCTACCAAAGAAGGAGGGACAGACTGACGGCCAAGAAAGTTGGACGGATGGTGAGACCCCCTGCCACAGGGGCTAGGGATGTGTTGGTCTCCAGGGATCAGGACTAAGCTAAAACTCCAGTTGTTAGGGAAACATACTTCCCTAACATAGTGTGTGATAGGTTTGACTTCAGATAAGCCAGGGGTTGGGGTGGGGGGAGGGTCATAGCAAAGAGCGGGGAGAAGAGGCCTGCAAGTCTCTGCAGGTCAAGGTCAAAGCAGCCCTGTGAGGCAGTGAGGCAGGTAATCTTTCCCCGCTTCAAGGGGAAGACTCCATCCTATCCCCTCCCTCAATCTGGGAGATGGAGAAACTGAGGCTCAGGGAGGGAAGGGAGTAGCTGCAGTCACTGGATGGGACAGTCATCAACTCCTGGTTACTCAGGAGCCCTGAGGATGGTGGGATGCTGTCTTCGTTGTCTTACAACTTTGACACATGGAAGGTCCTGTCATTGGAAGAGGGGAAGACCAAAAGAAAATAATAAAACAGAACAAACTGTCCCTAGGGTACAGAGGAGGTGGCCAGGGAAGGTCAGAGACAAAGTCAGGAATGACTGAAAACCAGAGGCGGATGGGCACTGCTCCCTCACTCTACCTGCCCACAGCATGAAAGTTGACAGTATAATACAAGGACTCTAGAAAACATGGGTTGAGCCACCCTAGGCCAGGATCTGCTAGTCACTGTACAGAATTATCTTGGTAAGGTGGATATGCCCATGATCTTGGGAGTGAGGCGAGGGTCCAGGGCACACAGTGGCCGGCTGGGAGTTAACTTGTTAATAGTCCTGTGCAGACGAGCAAGCCCCTAACATTAGGTGAAGTACAAGGTTCAGGATTCATTTACAAGCAGGGAAGGAACAGGGAGAAGGATCCAAGTGGCTGATGGGACTCAGAAGTGTGTCTCCTTCTCTGTGATGGCAGAGATGGTGCCGTCGCCCTTGACCTTGGCCTCACAGTCATTAACGGTCACCGTCCGTGGGCTGGCCCCAAGCTTGCCCCGCATTTTCAGATCAGCGCTGGGGACTGTCAACTTCTGTAATTTCTAGATGGTTGGAGAGGAGAAGGCTGTGTGAGCAGTGCTGCTGGGGCCCAGGGTCTGTCCACTTCTGCCTCCCCAGCTGTATAGATGTTCCTTGGTGCTATGGAACCATCAGGCTGAAGGCCAGGCCCTGGCTTTGCCTTCCTCCTCACTTCTGGGTGAGGCATTACCTCCTCAAGTTCTCACCACCAGAAATGGGGATGGCTGAGGTCCCACTCCGGGCAGTAGGTGAGAAGTAAGGAGATGGAGATACTTAGCCCCTGCAGCATGGCTGTGGAAGGTAACCAAGCCTAGAGAGTCAGAATCAGGGCCGGCCACCCCACTCCTGCCTTGGCAGCAGGGGGAGCTGAGCTTTGAAGTGGCCTGATGGTTGTGCCAGCCAGTCTCCTGACCTCTGGCTGCATCCCTCTATCTGCAGGCCAGGATGGCAGGTGCTGTCCAGAGGCTGAGAGANTTCCAGGGCTACTGATGTAAATGGTGGTCAATCAGAGTCCTACCCTGCTCTGGGCTTGTCACCATGACACTGTAGTGCAGGGGAAGCTCCATGTACTGAGCTCTTCAAGCTATGCCTAGAGGCAGGCGTCATCCCTAATTCAGCCTCCTCGAGTAGCCTCAACCTCTCAGAATGCATCTCACGTATGGGCCCCACCTCAGCATCATTTGCACAGCCCTTGGACCAGAATTCAGGAAGCCCTCCTGAGCATGGGCCCTTACCTGAAAAAAAGCTGCAAGAACTTTGGAGTGGCTTAGTACTCAAGGACAAGGTTGGGTCTCTGCTTTCAGATGGAAGCCATGCTGCCTAGGCAGGATTAACACTCAGATTCACAGGAGCTGAATAACTGTGCTTCCTGTGTGCCAGGCTCAGGATGTGAATGGACAGGTCTCAGGGTCTCAAGGCCTAAGACTAGGCTAGATCAGAGGCTCACTCTGTAACAAACCCTGCTGTCTGGATGGGCAGGGTATGAGCTAGGGTGACAAGAAGAAACCAGAAAAGGTACGTAACTACCAAGAGGCTGCTGCAGGGCTGAGTAGGGGGTCCTGAGGTTTCTGTTCTCTCTGGACAATTTGGTAACAATATCAGTTAACCAACTGCTCTTGACCAACACCTCCTGTAAGTAACAAAAGGAACCTTCCCCATCCATCTGCCTCTGCTGGAGCCCAGGAGGAGGCATCTTAGATGACACTTGTTTCTCCCTGTAGCTGACCCTTGGCCAAACCTCAGTCCAGATCCTAATTCAAATGCTGTCCGTGTAGGAATCCCCAGACCTTGTATACCCTCTATCAATTAAGGGGTGCTGTCAGACTGTTTGGCAGGTGGGGAGGCTTTAACCCAGAAATCTCACAGAGGTGCTGCTGGTACAGTTAAAGGCTGAACATCTGCCAAAGAGGAGCCTGCCACAATTGGCCTTCCATCCAGCCTCACCCCCCTACCCCTGCTTCCTCTACCAACAGCTCACCTCAGGAAGGGTGCCCTCTGTCTTCCACAGCTTGATGAAGATCCAGAGTGGGATACATAGCATGGATGACAGAGCCATGAGCCAGCCAATGCCATAGCCCCAAGCTGGGTATGTGTACACATTGTTGTACTTGAGGGGCTTGTACTTGACCAGAAAGAAGATGAAGATGCCCTGTGGAGAGGCAGATGGAGGTTCTTGGTGATGCCCCTCAGCCCTGACCTACTCCAAAAGCCCAAGCATCTCAACTGTCCACAGTGAGCCTGAGGTAGAACTATGGACGAAAGCTGGCCAGACTGTCAGAACACAGGGGCTTGGGACCTCTCCAGGGCTGTGACATTTGTCCCCTCTCCCAGGATCTTCTTTCTCAGCTTCTTCCCACTCAGCGTTTATCTTAGTGCCCTCTTGAATCTACTACTCTGACCCCTTCAGTTGGGAAAATAAACTCTGATGCCCCCAGAACCAGAGACAAGAATAATGAGACCATTTTTCTGTTACGCCTCCTCTCACCAATGCTGCTCTGGGGCCTGGTTCCAGGGACAGAGCCTAAACCTTGACGTTCTTCTCATCTCTGTCTGTCACTCTCTCAGTAACAAATCTCCTGCAAAACTCATGTTTGCATACCCCTGGCCCCCAGAGAGGTGGACCAGTGTCAGGCTGTGCACCTAGAACCTAGGCCCTGACCGGGAAGAAACAAGTTCAGGGTCACTCAACACAGAGGTGGGAGTTTGAGCGAGGCTCTGCCTTGGCAAGCCCAGAGTCTCACCTGAGACATCAGCTCCACACAGTGGCAGGTGGCAGGGCCCTGGCCCTCCTCAGGGCCAGCCTCAGCTGGCTGGAGCTGAAAGGTGGCCAGTGAGTAAGTAAAGGGGCTGGAGGTGGCTTTCTGTAGGCCTTACCGCACAGATCCCAGGGGTCACAACTTTCCAGCACCACTTGATGAGTGACAGTGGCCGGTAGCCAATCATGTCCTCGATGTTGTCATAGAACCGGTTGCTTCCTATCCAGAGAGGAAAGTAGACAGCATAGATGTCTCAGAGCAGAAGTAAGGAGGGCCCACCTTCCCCAGCATGGGACACAGAGTGCTTGGGCTTGGGTGTTGAGTGCCTGCATGGAAATCTGGGTCCCTGGAGTGGCATTATTAGGTGTGAGAAGTGAGAAGTCCTACTCTGCTCTGGGAAGTAGGGCCCCCTATAGAGGTCCTTAGGTCAATGGTGGAGGTGCAGCTCTCTGTTCCCGGCTAGAGATGTGATGGTTTTCTCCAATACATACTCCCACCATGACAGGCCTTCACCAGGACCGGAAGCAATGAACACCCGATCTTAGACTTGAACTCCAGAACCATGAGTTCTGCTAGCCTTCTACTTCTTAAGTAGCCCATGTTAGGAATTTCTTTGCAATGGTGCAAAACCAATGAGCACGTGGTCAAGGTGAGGTGAAGACATGAGTGACTGACAGGGTACTGGGGTCTGGAGGCGAGGGCCTTCTGGGCTGCTTGTGTGACTAGTGGCTATTATTCCCGAGCTACATTCTGGTTGTCCTTGAGACATCGGCTCTCATCCTGATTTGTGTGAGGACCAGAAAGTGAGGTGAATGAGGGTGTGGCTCATGCTAGTGGCTCTGCCTGAAGTCTCCCTCTGAGACACAAATTTCACAAATGGGGAAACTGAGTCTCAGAGTAGGACAGGCCAGAGATCAAGGTGTCTGGGTCCTGAACATCCTATGCCAGCATAAAAACAGAAGGTGACTGTAGGAAGGGACCTGAGTCCCCAGGGAAAGTGCCCAGATAGATACAGCTTGCCAGGTCCCAGGGGCCCAGCCTCCACTTACCATACACCCAGCCGATGCAGACACACTCAAAGATGGCCACAAAGAGCAAGCACATGCCACTGGCAGCGTACGAGTCAAAAAGCTGGAAAATATACATGCCTCCCTGTGGGTAAGAGGACAGACACACAGACAGACACGTGGGAAAACGGGGTCAGCAGGCAGTCTCCATGGCATCCTCTTTCTGCTTTGGCAGCTGCCAGCCAGCAATTTGCTCATCTGTAGTCTGAGTGCTACATTCTCTGCAGCTGCGTGTCACAAGGCCCTGTCCTGCAGAGATGTTGGGGTTGTAGGTGGTCAGTGGCGTCAGAGGTGCCACTGAAACCAGAGTGGAGGGCAGAGGGCTTTAACACGTCTCCCCAGAGGGTCAGCTCCAGCAGCCCCCAGGCAGGCCTTACTGCTGCTAGTCTTGCCCTCTCCCATCTTTTCATAGGCTTAAGATTACCNTTGGCTCCCTCCAACTTGCCCCACCATCCACTCTCAGCCAAGTGGCCTCACTTTGCATTTGGTTAAGTTCTTTCGAAGCTCAGCCAAAATGTCACTTCCTCTGAGAAACCCTCCCTCCTCAGCCTCACTCTTTCTTCAGGTTTCTAGACTTCATTATCTGAACTCACAATTTAATCCTAAAAGTACCCTGTCAGCAGCTGAGAGCTCTGAGCTCTGCCCAGGAAAGCCCCCTCACTTTGGTCCTTACTGTCCCTCCAGCCCAGGGCACAGTAGGTCCCCTAAAAGATGTAAGTAGAATCACCTGGAGCATGGGCTCTGTGACATGCTACTGTCTGGCTTGCCCAGAGCTCAGAAAGGACACATAGTAAGTGCATAGCTCATCTTTGGGATGGATTGCTGATGAAGGGTTGCCTGTGGGCTCACTCTACAACACATGGTTGGCCCCTTGATGGCTGGCCTTAATTGACCAAAGTGAAAAACCTGGCCTCAGAGTGGGCCGCGTCTTCCAACAGTGGGCCCAGATAGAGATGTGAGGAAAAGCATGTCTTCACCCAGTGCTTCACCTCCTGCTTCTACCGTGCCCTCCACCACCATGGGCTCCAGCTTCTCCATCCTTCCAGCACAGACACAGTGCTAATGACTTCCAAGTGATCTTCCTGGGCCTCCAGTCCCAGTTTACAACCACTGGGGTATCCAGCTTCATGGGCCAAGTAGATACCAGGTTCTCCTCTCCAAGGAGCAGCTGCAACCATGTAAGCCATCCTAAAGCCCTTTTTATATTCTGTTCCCCTATGGAGTCCTGACAGACCTCTTGCCATTCCCCCTCAAACAGTACAATGTAGCTCTTCACACAGTTTATATGATGTTAGGCATTATGAATAACCAGAGACGACTGGCATACATGGCAGGCAGTACACTGGTCCTGCGAAAGCAGGAGGGACCCAGGAATCTGCAGATTTGTTGTTCATGGGGCTTCTGGTCTGAAGATGAAGTTCAGTGGAAGCCCTGCCACTCGAAGCTTCCTTCATGAGGATTTGGGGATGGTGAGAGCATGGGAGGGCAAAGGAGGGGGGGGAGGGGAGGCCAGGTCTGGATTTGGACAGAAATGACATCTGTAAGGAAAATCTTCCTAATACATGAAGGATACTCGAAGAGCACAGATGCAGAGAAATCAACATGAAAGGGCTTGGAAGGGTCAGATTGGGGAAGTCGGGGAAGTCAAGGCAGTGGGCTAGAAAGCCAGAGTGCAGTTACAGGGCCTCTTGTGTCTGCCAAGGGGTCTCACTTGGAACAAGAGTCCCTCAGTGACATCCTTGGGCTGTCTTCTATCATGCATATTCCATAGCTTGAGACCATGTGTTCCCTCATTTGTGTCCTCCAAAGACTGAAGTAACATTATAAGNAAGATAGGGCCACACATAACACCAGTGTGAAGAGTGGGTTGAGTGTGCAGGGCATGTGGAGACTGTGGCTAACTGCAAGGCCCACACACCATCTGGACACATGGTTCTGGCCAATGGTTGTTAGGGGCCATGGGTGTGAGGCCTGATGTGCAGATTTTCTGGAATGTACCAGAAGTCAAAATTTTTACAGGAAAANATTCTCTTTTTAACATTATTGGTGATATCTTCATGTTTTGAAAACACAGGGAAGGTAGGTCACATATATTATTTATAGAACCAGCCTTAATAATATACTTGCCAGGGTGCCCAGAAGAGATACTACCAACAGCGCTGGAATGAATCTATATACACCGATCTCTTTGTCCGTCTACTTTATTTCTCTGGGATGAAATCCTATCTACATAGCTTCAGTTCTGTTCTGACATTCAGATCCTCTCTGAACCTATTTCTTCTCATAGTCCCAAGTAAGCTCCTATGTTTTCAACCTCATCTTCGTCCTCTGTTCCTTTGTCCTCCATCTATCCTTGCTAGTTACTTACTCCTGGCTCTGGGAAAACTACCAGAGATCTGCCTTACCCTCTACAGAATCTCTATCTTCTTCTCTTCTCCCTGGCCATGCAGTTCTGTGTCTGACCAGGAATGTTGTTCCACCCTTCACTCCACCTGGGTATGTAAAAACCTCTTTTGTTCTTAGTCAATTGCTCTGGAAAGCCACTAGGCCTCAAAGCAGGGGATGGTCTGAGCTTCATTTGCACAGAAACAAAGCTATGAATCTACTACCTGCTTGGCCCTGCCTACATGACCTTATCCAAGTACTGGCCCGAGCAGGAAGTTCACACACGCACACACACACACACACACACACACACACACTCTATGGGAATTACAGGAACAAGAAATTCATAAATGAGGAGAAGCTGAATATTAAAGCTATATAACACCAAATATTCCATGATAAATGGCTTCACATTTGACAGGCCCTTGGTCTGTCAAAGTATAGCTTATTATATACAGCTGAATTCCTTATTACATATTCTTGTGGCTTGCCACAGGTAGGGCTAAATAATCCCCAGGCCCTGTCTGATGTGAGACTGCCTGTGATATCAACAGTGGACATTAGAGTCTGTCAGCTCCAGGCATGGATCTGAGGCACCTGACCCGCAATGAATTTGTCTCTCCGAGTTCAAACTCAAGATGCCCCTCCTAACTGCCACAGATATCATTTATTAAGAAAGAATCAAGCAGCCTTCCATGAACTGCCCAGGAAGGCTTCAGGTCACACATTGATTTCTGCTCAGCCACAGGTTGTACCAAAGACAACTTCTGAGTCTTGCCAGGCACAGTAGAGTAGGCCTGTCATTATAGACACTCAAGAGGCTGAGGTGGGAGAATCACAAGTTCAAGGCTAGTCTCCACCACAGAGCTAGTTGAAATCTAGCCTACTCAGTTTAGTGAGACCATCAAAATAAAAAGTAAAAAGAGGGGTAGGGGTATAGCTCAGGGGTGGAGCTCTTGCCTAGTATGAGTGAGGTAAGTTCAGCTCAGCATCAGCACTGAAAAAAACACAAAGCAAGACATTTGCTGAGTCTAGGTCCCCTAGTGACCTGGGATCTGGCTCAGTTTGTGCAAGAGTGCTCTATGGTCTATGGCCCATTTTCTTTTCTTTCTTTCTTTTCTTTTCTTCAAGACAAGGTTTCACTATGTGGCCCTGGCTATCGGGATTCCTCTATAGACCAGGCTGGCCTCAAACTCAGAGATCTACCTTCCTCTGCCTCCCAAGTTCTAGAATTAAAGGCACACACCACCACGCCTGGCTATGGCCCAGCTTCTTAAACTGTGCAGGTCACATAAATGAATGTGGGGGTGTAAAAAATTGGCAAAAGTCAAAGGATTCTGACTGTACAATGACTGAAAATTAATTCAAAATCAAATCTGTAACAAGTCAGAGGTGTTTTCTGGCAGTGCTCGCTGGTGCTGCACCACGTGGCCTCACCAGAGCCATGGTTCTGAATACATGACACTCAGTGCCAACACATATTGCCTGAAACATTTCNGATTCGAGACTACATATTATGAACTGCAGTGTTTTTACTGTACATTTAAAGGCATCTGCTCTTCCAGAAACATAATGGTTTAATTATGGAAAACAAAGACTTTTTGTGTTTTCTCAGTCATTCCTCAGTGTGAATCAAGTTAGGATTCCCTTGCATTATATTATTAGATTGTTTGATATTTCTTTTTATACTTAATAAAATGCGCATGTGAGTGCATGCATGCGTGCGTGTGTGTGTGTGTATGTGTGTGTGTGTGCGTGCGTGTGTGTATGTGTGTGTGTGTGT
>LZPO01020471.1:202578-225922 GCA_001675575.1 Neotoma lepida
TGTGTGTGTGTGTGTGTGTGTGTGTGTGTGTGTGTGTGCGCGCGCGCGCGAGCAAGCATGCGCTGGTAGTGCTGGTAGACCAGGGTGTACTAAGACATAGGTATTTGGAAATAGAGAGACACCAAGAATGTTTGAAAAAAAGCCATATGAATGATATTATTTTGTGTTTACTTAAAATTATATACACACACAGTGTTTAATTAAAGTTATGCCACTTGGGGTAACTCCTCAATAGCCATAAACTATCTAATAACAACCCCATTGCCAGGCATGGGAAACCTCCTTTTGAGTTGTTGGTCAGATGAGTCCAAGAAACTCCCCGCAAAATATAGACTATTGCCATAGCCCTTGGTGCCTTCCAGAAAAAGAAGGTAAGACATCATTACTAAGGACACCACATAATTTGGGCACAGAAGGATTCCATCTGGATCTGACCTGGAACCTCCTCCATAAGGACCAGCTCTCATCGTATCAGAAGGGGCCATGCAAGCTGCCAAGGAGAAAAGTAATCAATAGTCCTACCCAGCTGTGACACCAATGAACCCAAACCATGATGAGAATGGCAAGATATTCTGAAAGATGCAATAGTGACATGTATATCCTGGGGTAATCAACAGCTATCTTATTGGACTTAAGGCCCACTCAACAGGAGAGAATTTGTGCCTGGCACTGTAAACCCAGCCAGCTACCCATGGCTGGTGAGACCCTATTACAGTCACTATAAAGCAGTCTGATACACAGTTACANTGAAAATAATTTTTTAAGTACTGAAATTTTGAATCTCCATTGGCAAATCATAGGGAAAAACTGAATCTGTCAGTCTTCTTAATGCTCAGGTTTTGAAATAAAATAATTATGTATTATAATTCATATATGCNTGTATGTTTATGTATATATAGATATATGTGATTGTGATTTTACATTATGACTTAGCAGGAATAAAATTATCATTTTTTTAAAAAAGAAAAAAAAGGCAGTCTGATTCCCAACTCCCCTCAAAATACTTATCCTTAAACCTACAAAAGTGCAGCTTTCACCCATCATCAAAGATGCTTCTTTTTGCAGCAGGGACCATCACAGGAAGCCACAACTAGTCAAAATGTGAACAACTGCTGATGGGTACCTAGCCCCAGTGGATGCATCTACAACACATCCCTGCACCTAAGGCTCAGGAAGAGGATGTGGAAAGACTGTTAGACAGAGGACCAGGACATTTGCTGTGAGATAGTGTCTTCTAACAAACAAAACACACAGTGGAGGTTGCGGGAAGAAAGAGGTGGATATGATTAAAACACATTGTATGAAGTTCTCAAAGAATAAAAATATATTAAAAATGATAACCCCCACAAAGCTCAAGAATCACTGTTGTGAATGGGGAGTCAGAGAGAGTGGTGATGAAAAGGAAAATCAAACCCCAANGAAGGTTTTCAAAGCATCAGGAGCTTGAGGGTGCCTACACGTCGGCAGAAAGGGTCCNGTCGAATAAAAATTGCTGAAGACTGAGGGGAGAGATGAATATATTAAGTGCTGCATCCCGTGTTGGTTTCCTTGTGTGCCAGTCTCTCTGTGGTGAATTCTGTTCTACACAGAAAAGCAAGCAGGCCACAGGGAGAGGCAGAACATGGCCCAGACACTGACTCATGAATGGAATGCCCACTCCCAATGGTGTCCTGATGCTTGGGGGCTGACTGATCACTGTGACTGATCACAAGGGACTCACACNTGTGGCTAATGGTCCTGCAAGCTCAGCCTCCCACAGGCCAGAGGGGGAGAAGCCCCCCAGGCTGGTAGAAAAGCCTGCTCAACCATCATTCTACAGAACCCACCACATTCCTCAACTCTGAGTTAGAAAAGCTCGCAGAACTTCTCATCCACACACCCTGATGATGTGCACCCCAAAACCATGCATGGGTTTTAACTTGCAGGCAACTTTTCTGGAAGTTCAGCACCCATTTCTTCTCTTGAGTAGCTGGACTTTGGATTCTCTTGGGGAACTTACTCCTTCCCAACTCAGGGTGGACCCATAACACAAACCTGACCATGCTGATTTGTACAGGAATGTGGAAGACTTTGAAACTCTGGACTAGAAAAGCAGTTAGATGCTGTAAGCATCACTTAATAGGCCATGCTAGGAGACACCTGGAAGACAGTAGTACCAAGANCTATGCGGACTATAGAGGCTCAAGAGGGTTCACAGGGGAACACTATTAGCATCTGGGATAGAGACCATTTTTATAATATTTTGGCAAAAAAACAAAAACAAAAACAAACTGCTTTTTTTCTGCCCTTGTCCTAAGAACTTGCCTGAGGCTAATTTTAAAAGCATTAGGCTAATTTCTTGGAAGGAAGATTTAAAGACAGCTTAACATTGACTCTGTCATGTGGTTATTAGTAGTTACTCATATGCAGGTTACAGTGAAAAAGAGCCAATGGGGCAGGAAGAGAAAATACAGTATGGAGAGGAAAAGGACCCTGGCAGGCTTGGTGTGATGGCCAAGGCATGTGTTGGAAGAGAGACTGTGATTGCTGAGATGGGAACCACTAAGGAGAGGCCAGGTCTGCATTGGAATCAAGGGAAGGGGCCCCTAGTAGTGAGAACCCTGCCTAGAGTGCACAAAGCTCAGGGTTTCGTCCCCAGCACTACAAAAATAAAACAAACAAAGCCAGAAGAAAGGAGTTTGAAAGTTTTTACCATAAAAAAAAATGGTGAATATATTTGAGGAGACAGAGATGTTTGACCTGAGTTAAACATTATGTAATTTACATATACATTGAATTGCACAATACCCCATATATAATATATATAATCCCCACAAGTATATTCAATTTTTACATTTTATGTATCAATTTTAAAACCTCATTTTATTTTTGAGATAGTGTCTCANGTAGCCCAGTCTGGCCTCGATCTCCCTATTGAGCAGAGGATGATTTCAAGCCCATGATCCTCCTGCCTCTACCTTCCAAGTGCTGGGATGACAGGCGCCCAGTTAATGCAGTGGCTTCATGCATGTTAGGCAAGCAGTCTCCCAGCTGAGCCACCGTCCTAGTGCCAGGTGGAAATAAATTTAACAAGATGTAAGTTCAAGTCTCCCATTCTAGTGGAAGACAGCCCCTTCATTACTGCTTTAGATGTGTCTCTTTAGGGACCTGTATTTATGTAGGGCCTTCTTGTATATTATTTATACTTACTGATTTTTCTCACATTTAAAAAAATTACAATTGTTTATTGGTTTATGTATTATTTGTTGTGTGTATGCATGTGGGGGGTGCATGTGTGCACTGTGTGCCTGTGGTTAGGAAACAACTTGTGGGAGTACTACACACACACACACACACACACACACACACACACTCCTCCCTCCATGTGAGTCCTGGGGATCAAACACAGGTTGTCAGGTTTGGTGGCAAGTACCTTTCCCCACTAAGCCATCTTGCCAGACATTTCTTGCATTTTAAAGTATCTGTTTCTATGACTTGGCCTTTATCTTTCTCCTCACTGACCTTTGTTTACCTCATGACACTATCATGGCCACACTCAGTTTCTTTCATTTTATTTAGTTATTTTCCTTTTGTGAGTGACCAGCCCTTCCTGGTGGGCTCTTCAGAATTNTTGTCTTTTTCAGTTGCTTTAGATACTGCAGGGTTGGGCTGTCCTGTGGCTCTGTTTACAGTACATTCTTCACCCATGGGAACCCTATTCTCATGGTTTCTTATGACAGCCATGTGTGGGATTGGACCACAGCCCTCTTCTGCTGTAGCNGAGAGGGGACGATGCTGTGCAGAGGGATGGCNATGGCCCAGGGTCTACTTTCCAACCTCTGCAGTCCTAGAGTTTCCTCTTCNGTGACTATCAGAGTCTTTAAAATGGTGGCGGTGCCATTGATGCTTTATGAAGCCATTGTTCCTTATCCCTAGTCCCCACTCTTCTCCAAAATGTCTCTGCCTGCTCAGACTGGGTTCTCTTTAAGGTCATGTCTCTTGCCATGGGACCTCACCTGCCCCCCATCACTCTCCCCTACTACCAGGGACCTGCATGGGCACTCTTGGGTTGGCCTGATATCCTTGGATAGGCCAGCAAGCATCTGCCCTAGCATGGTCTTCTCCTCAGGGCGAGCNTTTGAGAGTTCCATGGGCTTCCTGGTGTTCAGCCTGCAGCTTGCCTTTCATCCTCGCCNCAGCTCACAGAATCCCTATGCTGTTGCTGTTGCAGCTCGAAAAACCACCTCATCAACAGGAAGATCGTGCCAATAGCTTTCTCTCATACTTTCCTGGTTTCTCTGTTGGCATTAGAGACTCTGGAAAATGAAAATATGTGTTTTGATTTGTTTTCTTTTGCTATCTTGACTCCTTATTCTCAGGATCATCTTTAGAAGGTAGACTTGAAAGTGGAGGTTGGGGAAGAATACGCAGATTTGAGCAGGCAGCAGAAACAGTGCAACACCCAAGGTCAACATGGTTCTCTTTAAAGGGAGTTGGTGCTTCCTGGGGTGATGGGTAAAGCACTCATTTGGAAATGCAAGTTTAAGACATCAGGAGATGCTCAGGAGACAGTTGTAAAGTCTGGGGCTAAACACAGAATTCTGAGCTGAAGGTGCAGAGCTGAAAAGTCCCTGGGATCTCTGNAGTTACTTAACGCTCTTGACTCTGAATCCTAAACCTCCCTATTGGTATCCCCACCTCCCACATTTGGAAAATGCATGTTGATGTTAACCATTCTAGAAAATTAAAATGTTTCACTTAATGCTTAATTTTTTAATTTATGTATTATGTGTGTACCTGCTTGTCTGTATGTACATCATATATATGCAGTGCTCATGGAGGCAAGAAGAGGGCACTGGACCCTGGAACTATAGTTACAGATAGATATTAACCACCTGATATGAGTGCTGGAAATCAAACCCAGGTTCCATTTAAGTAAAGCCAGCGCTCTTAACTGGCTATCTCTACAGCCCTGATGTCAACCTTTCTATTAAAGACACATGCATCTTGGGCATCACAGGACCCAGGCCAGGTTTCTTGAGAGTGTCCCATGGAGAGCCATGGCATGTCTTCACATGGAGTCTGGGAGGTTCCTCACCTCAATAAATGGGTACAGCAGATATACCTGTGGCTAAGAAGATCTATTGTGCCTGGCTGCCAGCCTGGCCACTCTGTGTAGACAGGAACTAATGAGCTTATCTGTGAGCTGCTGCAGTTGTCATGGTGAGGACTGCTGAACCACACATAAGCCCTGACATCTGAGGGTTCAGCTAGATACCAGCCTATTTGTTGGCCCCACAGAGCCAGGTGTAGCTTGTGNAGGGGCTTTCTTCTACTNATGACATGGTGACCCCAGCCTTTCCTGCCACCTCAATAGTAGCTTCCTACACAGTCTATGGGCAGAGAGACAAAGACTCAGAAGTTTCCTCAAGAAACTTTCTAGGGCCTGCAAGGATTGGGTCCTATTACTTCNGCCCACATACCATGACCAGGGCCAGGCCATGAGGTCCCAACATAAAGGCAAGGGAGTCTGGGAAGTGTTCCCAAGAAGANGGGCTAAATGGCTAGGGGGCCACAACAAATTATCTCTAAGGNATTACNTCATGCCCATACTTATGCTACTAGGAAATTTATATATACAGTAGAAAGGAATGAATAAAAGCCTGGTGGTCATGGAAGGATTTGACAATCAAAGAAAAGAAAACAGGGGAAATGAACATTCCTGACCCCCCCGTGGAGTTCGTGGGCCCTTCGGGAAGAGACTTCTTAATATTGGTCAGAGCGGACCAAGTTCTCCAGTCTTCCATGCACAAACTTCAGGATTTGCTTGATGTTCTCGCTGGGTAAGTTCTGGCATCTCTGCTTTCACCAAAGAGGAAATGGACCCATCGAAGGTCAGATAGCTCTTAAAGGAGACTCGGGTCTGAGTATGTGCCTTTCTGGGTCTATGTTTCAGAGAAAGGCAGGAGATGCCCTGGTCTTCAGCATGCACCCGGCATCCCTGTCTTCCATGAAACAACTGGGGACCACACACCTCAGCCCCTCTGCTTGCATCTCCCAGGAGCTGCAGGGGTGGAAGCTCCTAGGAGAAATGGCTTCCTATCCCTGCCCCCNACCTAACATGAAGGAAAAACAGTTTCACTAAACAAACCCCAAGGAAGCCGGGTCAGTGGAGGAGAGGATCCTCCCCATGTTCTGTGGGATGAATGGGGGGCNTGCTGGCCCTGCTGCAAGAGCAGCCCACATTCAGAGATTTTAGGGCAGATTTGTGTGGGAACAGGAAAAGCCCCTTTACAGCTTNCAGGACAATTGGTTCCAAGGAGCCCTGGCACATGGGTCAGGGTGCTACCTGCCTGCCCAGTGGGACCCTTGGGATTCAGGAAGGACAGCTGCAGGCATGAGGACAAATTCTCAGAGGTTACACTGCCACAGTGGGTGGCCAGTCGGCAGGGATAGCACTCCACAGTTCACACTACTGCACTGTGAGNCTTGTACCTGCCCCTGGGAGCTGGCANCCATCCCAAAGTTAGANATATGGTTAAGTGGATGCTTAGCTCCCCGTCTCCCCATATCCCTGCCCTGAGCTNACCCATGGGATGTCTAATTTCATCCACATANGGGGACCAAAAATGTGTCTTTTCAGTGCCTCTGAGAGANGGGCGATTAACCCAGGGCTCCTGGGGTACAGGGCATTNTGAATAGGTAGGGGCTGTGTCCTTCTTTTTCTCTTACACACAAAGAATGGAATCAGCATCCATGCCTGGGGAGCCAGGAGTGGCACCCATAGGGGACACAGTAGCCTAGTTATAGTGTTAAATGAGCCAAGGGGTCCGGTGAACTTCACCTTTCCCCAGGACAGCCCCTGTCCAAATATCCAGGGCAGAGAGAGACAGGGGTCAGGGTGAGGGCTCTCAGGGTATCCCTTCTCCCGTAACCTGGATGCACCAGCTGAGCTCTGAGAGTGAGGACCACAGTATGGACCACAGTTCACCNAGTTCCTCCCAGTAGAGACAAAGATGGAGAAGGAACACCATTTGGCAGAGACAGGCAGGTGAGGGAGCCAAGAGCGGGCTGGACGAGGGGTGCTCTTTGAAGGCATCCGAGGCGGTGTGGATCACCACCGAGAAACCCCGGCCAGAATGTACCTCCAGGTCTGCAAAGAGCCCACTGCTGGTCAGAGCCAGTGGCTGTGTCTCAGAGCAGACTTTACAAAGGCACCAGTAAGAACAGGTGTATGCTGACAGTGACCCTGGTCACCACAGTGNTTCCAACCAGCTGTATCAGAGCCTAGGACACCAAGGGCTCGGTGAGTCTCATGGTGCATCTCAGCTGCCCCTCAATGTCACTGTCAGCGTTGGTGCTCTTCACAGGCAAGCCAGCAGCAAGCAGCTGGAGAGAGGAGCTCCACCCACTCAGTCTTAGGGAGAGGGACCCTGGCACATGTACAGTAACTTTAGGCTTGGGAACAAAACATGGTGGGGAGCTTCCATCAGGTGCCTCATTCTGAGCCTCCCAGGGATTTGTGGACAGGGCAAAAGCTTTGGGTGGGCAGATGTGGATTGGGCTCTCACTCTNCTGCTATCCTTCTGTGTGACCCCAGGTAAGTTTCTTCATCTCTCTGAGCCTCANGTTTATCATTCATGAATGACAGAAGAATAGAAGGTATGTAAGGGGGTGCTGGGCACCTGCCCCTCACGCTGATATTTTTATCAGCTACNGTAAGGAAACAAATTCCTCATGTCTTTTCCAACATCCAACCTCCCTCCACACTGCTTAAGTTTCTGAGACACATCAACACTGCACAGATACACCCCCTCTTTGGCCATGAGTGCAGGAACCAGTGATGGGTAGGAAGAGTCAACCAACCTCTGTTCCCAGGCTCCCCTACCTTCCCAAAGCCGGCTAAGATGATATGCGGAAACNGCCAGACCCAACAGCGCATGCGGTCTCTGGCTTTTGGATCTGGGAGTCAGGACAGAGCTTGGTGACCCACAACCTTTCTTGAACATTTCCTTGACAGACAGACAGACAGGCGCGCGCGCACGCACGCACACACACACACACACACACTTAAAAAAGTGGAGCCCTCAATTAAAGCAAAAACGTAACTTATATAGGCTGGCAGAAAAGGGCTGAATCAAGGTCTTTCTTTCCACCTTTTCTATTGGGAAGGCCTCTGAAAGGATTAAAAGTAGGTTAGGAGAAGAATGAAACAGCTGTGTTTCCAGTGTGTACCTGACAACGGCTTTTGTGGAAGTGAATAATTACATGAGAATCGCTTCCTTCCCACCTCTTTCTCAGCCTCCTCCGGGTTGCTAGGCGCTCTCGCTCCTTCTCTCTGCTAATGCCACATACAGAAGCAAGTGAATACAGTATGGCCATTATGAGGGGCCTGGAGTCCAGGAGAAGGATTCAAATGCTCCTCCCTGGTGGCTTCGATGGGGAAGAGGGTTTGGGGGAGCTGACTTTGGCTATATTTAAATGCTAATGTCCTGAGCTTGCTGACCGGCAGAGCCAGCAGGATGGTGGTGGTGGGAAGGGACAGGGGATCTTGGCTTGGAAACCCCACTGGAAACATGTTCTGTTGCTTCTCCAGTGGGTGCCAAGCCCTTCCCTGGGCAGCTGGCCTTGGTCACCTCAGGACCTGCCAGTAAAGTGTCAGCAGGCTGAACGGCCAAGCCGTGGGCAGTGAGGAGCTGGCTGGCTCTGTGTGTGGGGAGTTTGGGTGTGTAGGCTGACCCTGGTGGCCTGTGTGTGTGCAGTGGTGAACAGGGGTCATGGTGGCTGGACCTTTGCCCAGCATGCTGAGCNGTTGTGTCTGAGTCACAGAAAGCAAAGGGAGTGGATGGGTGGTGGATGGTACCAGGTACAGGGCANTGGCCTTTGGTGCCTTATGTAGTAAAATCCAGGGGGCTATGCACACCTTCCCCAACTTATCATGTGAGGTGCTGAGCCCCATTTTTCAAGGGCTCAGCAGAGGAGGTCCAGAGCCAGGACCCCTTCTCANCTTGGGCTTCCCCCTAGGTCTGTCCGTGGACTCAGAGGTCCCATTAAGCCAAGATCTCCCCCATTAGGACTTCTTCAGGGGATCGTTCCTGGCACTGTAGACAGTACATTCCCCATGCAGGACTTGGTATGCATACATAAGGCCCACCGGCTCCGATTAAGAGCTATAGGTGCCCCCCTACCACTGTGGACACCAAACTGATGACCCATCTCATTCTAAATGACCTGGATCAAAGGTCCAGCCTTGCCTTGGCAGGGTCTGGGCTGGCAGCAATAGCCTTCATCCACAGAGAGCACAAGGCCAGTGTGCCCTGGACCAAGCCAAACTCTAGTTCCCAAGTCCAGCCCTGAGCTGGCATGCTCTTTTGTGTCAGCCAAGCTAGCCCCTCCCCTTATGACTACATTCTTTCCTCTAATAACTGTGGAATTGATTCAAAGTCAGGGATGCTTTGTGCCCTCTGAGGGCCATTGGTAGTATAGGGTCTAGACAACAGAAAAGGCTCTCCTGGGATNGGAGGAGAGACAGAATACAGCTATCCAGTAGAAGAGAGCCCACTTTACTATGTCTGCCTGTACACAGAACAGAGACCTCCCAGCATGCCATTGTGTTCCCTGAACATTGTCTGTCTGCCTTGGCAAGGATGGGGCTCCATGAGAGCATCTAGCCCTTTGTGCCCTGCCTGGCAAGTTTTCAGGAACAGTGGCCACCACTGCTTGAGACTCAGCACACAGGAACACAGTCCTTGAGGTCCAGGCAGAATCCTAACTAATCAGGCAAAGTGGGAAACCTGTTGGACTGAAAAGGCAGGGTATCTCAGTTCCATTCCAGAAAGTCCCTGAAATTCTTGAGTATTTTCCTAAAGCTCTTTCTTTTCCCTTAGCCTTGGTTTCCTAATCCATAAAATACAGAAACTAGACAGAAATGAAGATGGCCAGTATGTGACATGCATATCCCACTCTTTCTGCTGCCTATGGCAGACATTACTAATCAATCCCACTCTCTTCTGTCTTTAGTCTGGCTATGGTGAGAAGTGTTTACTACTAGCTAGAGCTGGCAATGAAATAAAACCTGGGAGATGATCATCCAGCCCTGACATCTCAGGCAAGGAAGTGATTAACAGATTTCATGATTAGTTGGGCCCATTACAGAAACAATGGTATGCTCACAGAAATGCACATTTTTAGTGGGTCACTGGTGCATGCATTGGCCTGGGAGGCTGGAAGGAAGCATATTGGCAAAGATGCAAAGGCCCAGAGATTGAGAAAGCTAGGCTGGGATTGGAGTTGCCCAGCAGAGGCACTTCCAAGCAAGGGGGAGAGTGTGGGGTGGGGTGGGCCTCCCAGAGCTCCCTGGAGTCCATGGAGCAGATACCAATTTACTAACGCATCTTTGGTTGGAAGTTGTTCAAAGTTACCAAGCAGGAATGTGCCCATGGGACTCGCAGGGAGGCTGCAAGAAGAGACTACTCAATCCTGTGATGAACAGATTTCTGACATTGCATGGGAAAACACTCAAGTCCCTAAGGAGCCTCCCAAAGGNGACCCATGTTGGCTGGGGACTTCAAGTAGTCACAGAAGCCAGTGAGCTCCTCCCTGGCTGAGAGTCTAGCCCAGGATGAGCCTCTTGCAGCTGGGGACGATGAGGAAGCAGGTGATAGACCTCCACTCTGATCTTTAAGTCTGGGCAGAAGATCTCTGAGCTTCTCTGCTGCTGAGAAGCAAATGGCTGCAGAGACTTTCTCAGTCACATTTTCTGACCATTACCCATGTAGCTTCCAGATATAAGCATTCAGAAGTAGTCAGACCCCCAAGACGCTCTGCTCAGGAGCCTGCAACCCAGCAGGTGTACAAGGGTAAAGGAACTCAGGTAAATAACTCAGTTAGACTGAGTGGAACCTCAGCTCTCCTGGGAGACCCTGGAGAGGTCGGTTCTTGGAGCCTTAGCTTCTCTGTGGGTGGGCGTAGCGGTGAACTGTTGGGCTGCCCTCAGTTCATGGCACTGATCACACAAAGTGCTCATAGGAAACACTGAGTAGCCAGAAAAAGTCATGACTATGTATCTTTAAAAAGGATTTTTTGAAGGGTCCAGGCCTGAGTGTGCAATCTTGAGCTGGGAAAGCAGAAGAAAGTGTGTTCTAAGCCCTGCATGGAGCTGCTCCCTGTTCCCCAGCCCTAGATATGGAGGCTTCAACCAGAGAAGGAGGCCTGGCTTCCTCATTCTGGTTCAGCACTACCCCACCTCCAACAACTATCTCTGCCCTGCTTTCTTTGGGGACCAACATCTCTCCTCCCACGGGCAGTAAACACTTCTCAGAGAGTCACTTCTAAGGCTCCCCTCTGGGTCCCTGTGTCTCCCTGGAGCCAGGTCTCTCAGGCAGCAGGCAGCTCTTAGGAGTATGAATGACAACTAATTAACACACACATTCCCTCACACACTGTGAGGCCTGAGGTGAGAACACTTTATTCTACTTTCTCTGTGGTTTTCAAGTATTCCATCTCTTGGTTTTACTGAGAACTAGTACCAGGACCTTCCCCTATACCAAAATGCCAGGATGCTCAGCCTTAAATTAAATAGTACGCCTCCTACACATTATCTTGTCTGTCAGTGACTTGAATCCCATGAAGAGTTGCTGTGTGCTGTTTAGAGGAGAACAATAAGGGAAAGACGGTCTTCNTGCTCAGTGAAGACAGTGTTGTTTATTGAACCAAGATCGGTTTAGTACTCTTTCAGCTCTCAGAATCCTTGACAAATTGAAAGGCCACCTTGCCACCTGCTCACATGGCCTGTCCCTCCCTGGCTCATCTGATGAGAAGAGGTGACAGTTTTAAAAAGTTGTGGACACCTGGGAGTCTGACTGACAAGGCAGTCCTGGAGGCAGGCACAGGGTTGAGGATGTAGCCTTTGGGTGACTGGGAATGATAGCCCTGCTGGCTGCCATTGGCTCACAGCCCTGGGGGAGGAGCTCTGCTCCCAGTCACAGCAGTGTCAGGAGGCAAGCATGTAGGAGAGCTGGCTTCTTCAGGAAGACAAATAGGAGACATGACAACTATGGCTACTCACCCACCAAAAGATTCTCTGCAACAGTATCCCGGGCCTGGGGGGCAAAGGCGCAGAGAGTGAGCCAAGGTCCTACTCATACTCCCCACCCCCTTGTAGGTGAGTTCCCAGGGCTATATCCTGAACAGCAAAACTAAGAATGATCACTAAGAAGATACATCAAGAGATAGACTGGCATGTCTTAGGAGAAGGGGGCACATGTCTACAACTCACTTTGAAATGCATAGAGATGAAATGGATGGAGGGAGGGCTGCAGAGGTCCAGGCTGCAGTAAACACAGCAAATGCCAAGGANAGAATCTGAGGGGTGGGTGCTACCCATTAATGATGGCAGAGGGGACATTCCCTGGAAGAGACAGGTCAAGGCTACAAAAATAAAGAGAGACACTCCTCGGGATACTCTGGAGAGATGTGATTCCTGCTCAGCAACACCACTGTGTAGCCGTCCCCTCTGAGTGGAGAAAGGAGGCAGATAACACTCTGGGAGCTTGGAAGGTTACAAGACTCCCAAGGCCACTCCCAAGGCTACCCAAGCAGCAGTGGTACCAAGGGAGAAGGACTTCGGTGAAGCTCCAAGGAGGCAGCTTTCCTGACTGTCACTCAGGCTATGCGGCGGGGGGTGGGGGGGCGCACTACACGACACACATTTTGTTGATGCTGCTGCTCTGGAACTCACTGGTTTATCACCTAGACTTAGGTGTGCTGTCTCCTGATCTCCTATCAGGGTAAAGAGACAATTCATTCCTGACACCAGCCCAGGGAATGATCCAACCTACTGTTAAGATGGCTTCCCAGATCAATTTGCTTCATCAAGATAATCTCTCATAGGCATGCCCAGAGCCCAAACAGGTGTTTACTCCCAGACAGGTGTCCCTGGAGGCTTGCCTCATATGAGATTTCAGACCTTTCTAAGTTGTCAATGAACATCTCAGTCATCTTAAGTGACAGGCCTCCTTGAGGAGGAGCATCTACTTTGTAAACATGAGGATATTCTCATGCCAGCACTAGAGAATATATTGCTTTCCCTAAGAGTNGCATTACAGGCTAGGATCACATACAATCTATGGTGGCTGTTGAGTGGCCTTTGCTCATAAGCCATACAATCGAGGCTCAACTGTCTGTCCAGAAAGAACCTGCCTGAGCAGGAGGCATTAAAGAAGACATGTGGATGCTATCCTTCTACATTATTGTCTTGATTGGCAGGAAAAGTCTGTGAGTGTGTGTGTGTGTGTGTGTCTGTGTCTGTGTAAGGTGGGGGGAGGTGGAGGTGCTGGCCTGCCATTTCTTACAGCTAGTAGGGTATAGGAAAAAGAGAGTACAGTAAAATCTGCTGAAGATTCTTTACTAGGACACAGACACTCAGCAATCATGAGAAGAATCAGATTGTGTGTAGAGAAGAAATCGAGGCAGAAGTAGAAGAGAGCCAGTAAGTCTGATCTTTAACATAGAAGAAAGAAAAACTTCTTAATAATGGCTCAGTATAGGACACGGATAATCAGGAAGCTCTCATCTGAACTGCTTGGATTGGGAAAGACTTTGAAACAAGAACTGGAAGAGCTCTCACAGCCCGGCTTGTGAGGTTGTAGGACGTGGGAATATGGGGGTCAGTCTGAGTGCTGTAGAAATGGAAAGACTGTGTAACATAACTACTCATCCTCCCTTGACACTAAGGCTGCAGAATCTGGCACAACACAAAGGAAATCAGTTCCTGATGCACTGCCTCATAGAGCCACATGTGGCACTTGGNCATTGTCAGCTAACTTCCCCAAGAATATCAGGGGCTGAAAGAGAACAGAGGAAGGACAGGCATTAACTGACAGAATTGGGCATGAGCAAGGTGGTACTTGATGCCCAGCTCACCAGCTTGTGTGCTGTCTCCTGATCTCCCATCAGGGTAAAGAGACAATTCATTCCTGACACCAGCCCAGGGAATGATCCAACCCACTGTTAAGATGGCTTCCCAGATCAATTTGCTTCATCAAGATAATCTCTCATAGGCATGTTCACAGAAGAACTAAGAAAGAGGCTACTTCAGCAGGAACCTTGGGGCTGTTATGTGGCTTCAGTGGCTTTGTTGGTTACATGGTGAAGTGCGATCTTCATAAGCATCAGAAGAGGTTCTTGCACACCTGTGACTCAGACCAGCATGTAAATTGGGTTTACAAAGTAAAGCAATCAAGAGATGACAGAATGGAAAACAGAGGGGCATGTCTGGGTCACTCCAAGGTGACTGTGGCAAGATTTATACCAANTTAGTCTTCCCAGGTGGGAGAAACATCCTGAAGGCTAAATACTTTACTGATGGGCACCTGAATGCTTTTAAAGCCCAAGAAAACGTTCAGAGAAGACATAAATGATAAAACAGTTCAGGCAACAAAGATCAAGCTTGCTCTAGTGTGGGCAGCCATATCTTCTGAGTTTATGATGTATGTACATTTCTTCCCTGAAAGAAAGTACACTGCGGTAGAGGTCTTTCACCCAGCCCGGGGCCCTTTCTATAGCCAAGTGTGACCGACAGAGAGGCAAGAGCTACTGCACTGACCTGGAGCCTATCTGACCCCACATCAGTTCCAGCAGCAGCAGACACAGTAGGGCACAGCCTGGCCCGCTCAATGGGCTCCCTGCCATGTTAGCAGTAGTATCTGGCCCCACCAAGCCTATGGCAGGCAGGGAGACCCTCAGAAGCTTCACATCAAGATGAGGAAGCTGGACATTCATGGAGGAGGGCTGTGGATTGGAGAGAGTTAAGGCAGTGCCTGTATCCAAGCTGCTGTGCCTCACGTTGTTCTCTTGACAGAACAATTGTTACAGTGATGTCATCTTTCCACGCTGGATTTGACCTTGCTGACACACTTCTTTTTTCCTTTTAGTATCTTCCTAGTTGCTGTATCACAAGACCAACTGGCATTGAAAGGCAGTTGGCCCTCAGGGATCCTGCCCCCCCTCTGTGTAAGTGTTTTATAAAGAATGCTAACCCTTGAGTGCCGTACAGNTACAAAAGCATCTGAGAAAACAGAAAGCAGCAGCAGTTAAAGAGTTTGAATGAAGACACCCTGAATAGGTGGGAGAAGATGCTCCCAGGAGCCATAAAGTTGTTGGGTAAAAGTCTCGGAGTCAGCAATGAGCTGTAACTATGAGTCTTGCCNGGGGGGCNGCCTCTATAGCTACCCCCACCCCAATTCAGGCTGTTACCACTGCTCTTGGTTGTATGATAAGAACTAGATGGTAAGACCCTGCTGCTGAAGATACTACATCTAGGACATGGAGAAATCAAGCTGGGACCAAGCTGAAAGTCCCTTCTCTATCAGCTGACTTTTGAAGTGCTCGAAGGTACTAGGCAGGCTGTGGCAGGGAGAATTGTTGCTGACAGTACTGTTCAGATATGGACCCTATGTGTTACATTAACAAGATGCCAGGTAAGATGTGCCCTCTCGCNCACATGCCTAGCTCACTGGCCTTCTAGGATTGTGTTCACAGAAGAGCTAAGACCAACTGATTTCCAATTAGATTTAAGTTCCACTCNCTAGATGGGAACTTAAGTCTAGTACTATGAGCCAGGCAAAGCTCATAGTTGGTATGGTCATAGGCTCCTGTGAGGAAGAAACTTCTATTGTTTTGTTAAATGGATGTAATGTATCTGTCAAGTTGCTTTTAAACATTTTTTGGTTTTGCCATGGAATACTGTTGCTGCTACCCTGAGTCACAAAAAGAAACTTCCTTTTTTTTGCAGTGTGGATTGAAGATTCCTAACCATCCAAGCTGCTGAGAGTAATGATTGCTGTGGCCCAGGGGCTCAATGCTCAGGCATAAATGTAAGACAATAACCACCCACTCCAGTCTCAGGAAACAACTCAGAAGATGGGANAGCCAAAGGAAGGTGTGGGCTGTCTTGTAAGTATTGCCTCTAAAATGAAGCATTCTCTCCTAGAGGGAGAAGGGAGGCTCAAAGGACTCAGGAAGCTGAGGAAACTCGTAAGGTTCAGAAAGCACCGAGGACAAGACTCACGAAGACCCAGGCTGTATAAGCAATTGTTGGAGCAAAGGACTTTCTGGTAGGGCTGCCGGTAAGATACCAGTNATCACCCATGCTGAGAAGATTTCTTAGTGACANACCTGCCTTGGAGTCACACCAGTAAACTCATTGGTTCACCAAGCAAGGTTTGGGTGAGACCATGTCTTTTGGTCTGTGGTCGGTGCTCTATCTGGGATGATCATTTGTTCACATCTCCCTGGGAAAAGCCAAGCAACATGCTTGCACCGGCGGTGGCAAACTGAGTAAATCTCTGCTCCTTTTGGCAATGGTAAGAACAAAGATCGGTGTTCAGTCTGTGACCAGAAAACCAAAGAGTTCTGGGGACTCAGCCATCTCTGCCTTGACATCGCCTCACAGGCTAATGACACTTTCATTAATGACCTAATATCATCCATCTGCAAGCCATGTGTCTGTCTAGGTGGTTCTTACTCCTCACTTCCAGCCGCANATCCCTCCTGAATGAGATGGAGCAGCCTCCCAGGGATGATCCGAGGAAGAGAAGGACAACCAAGCGAAGCATGAATTTGTTTCCCTGGTTCCGTTTTGCCCTATGTTTGGGATTTCTGTCTCGGACATAGTCACTAAAGAAGCTTGAGACTGTTGTTATTTCCCCCATCTGGTTTACTTAGGGAACCCCCTTTTTTAAAAAATAATGTTTNACTCATCTGTGGAAAGTTGTATACATTTATCCAATATATTTTGACCATATTCATTCACTACTCTCTGCCCCCAACTCTCCCTAGTGTCCCCATCCCACTACCCTCCCAACTCCATGTCTTCCTTTTCTGTTATTAATAATCCTGAGTCTACTAAGAGCTTCCCATATGCACATTCGTGTGGGGCCATCCACCAAGGCACAGGTTACCAGCCACAACCCCAAAGAAGAGTGACACTCTTTCCCTCAGTGGCCATCTGCTGGTACTAACNCTTCTGCTGAAGGCAGGTCCTCAGGCCCCTCCCAC
This sequence comes from Neotoma lepida, assembly GCA_001675575.1. Lineage (NCBI taxonomy): Eukaryota > Metazoa > Chordata > Mammalia > Rodentia > Cricetidae > Neotoma > Neotoma lepida. The sequence continues at coordinate 219,616 of LZPO01020471.1, forward strand.
ATTCCCACTGGATTGTTTTGACTGACTTGATNGTGAGCAGGTGACCACAGGTGTTGACACATACAAAGACCATGTCATGTCCAGAGGGAACTCCTTATCTCTTTTCTACTCTGACTTTTCCACAAGCTCTGTCACCTGTGTAGAGGTCTGAATGAACGCCATGGTACCCACCACTCCAGGCAAGAGCATAATTATGAGACTCTGCAAAAAGCATTCAGTGAACACCTACTATGTGCTGGGCAGCACACAAGCCATCTTAAAAGGAGAGTTGAGTAAGATGTTGTCCACGTTGGGAAGGTTTGCTCATGTGGGAGTAGCTGAGCAGAACCCGGTTTAATCATGTGCTCTCTTAGACCAATATTCATCTGTCCCTTTTGATGCAGTGTAAAGTAAAAACACTCATAGGACCACAGACAAATCATCTCTTCTCCCGGCCTTGTTTTCCCCCAGGAGACACCTTGAAAAATCTATTCCTGGGCTTTGCCAGGGTTTTTTTGTTTTTGTTTTTGGGGTCTTTTGTTTGTTTGTTTGTTTTGTTTTGTTTTTCACTTTTATGACTCAGACACTTGGGGCTGTTAAGAGGAATTTCCACTTGGCATGAAGCAGCAGCCCAAATGGGAGAGTCAGAAATGGAGAATTAAAAGTCTATTGCTGGTGAAAAGATAAAAGCCAGCAATTTTACCCAATACCCTTCTTTTCTAGCTGAGGGAACGCTGGCACCAGGAGAGACAGTGGGTTGTTTAAGGTCAGTGGTAGTGCTGGGTCCCCAGAGTCTTGAGTGGGGAGTTTTTGAACACCATGCCGCATAGCCTCCTCAGGTGAAGTGTACAAGACAATGACATAAGCCTCTGTAAGGTTGGAGGAGGAGCCGTGTTCCCTGGCCTGTGCCTGGCAGAATGTCACTAAGGTTCTAATCAAGGAGTGGAGCCAGGCTTGAGCTCTTCGTGAGCAAAAGCAGGGCGGTGCTTGCCCTGTGGGTGCTCCAGAGCTCAGCTTGCGTATGAGAAGTGAAATAAATGGGACAGGAGATTCACACACCAGTGAGTTTGCACAGAGAAGGCCATCAACTGTCACAGTTCCAGTCACCCAAGACCTATCAACGCCCCATCATCTTGCTGCTCATGGGCAAAAGAGACCTCACTCCTTCACAAAGCTGTGCTGGGTCAGAAATCATCAGAAGTCACCGTGTCCATGAGGTGCTCATTGGAACTGTGGGGTTGGCGAGGGCNTACCCTCCCTCCCTCCCTCTGACCTCTGCAAATCTCAGGGCACTTTCCTCCATGGGAGCCTACCAGTATATCTGATATTTTCCACCACCGACAGAAGTAGAAAGGACAGGGCCAACTATTATGGAAGCCCAGAGATGTCAACCCCCTTGTCTGAGGTCACAAAGCTAGTGAGTCGGGACTCGATTCCATGTCAGTCTGGACTCAGATGAGGAGACAGATTCAGAAAGCTGGAAAAGTGACAGATGTTTCATTTGGGGTCCTATGTCCTAGTCCAGTTCTCTACCAACTCTGGTCTTAGGTAAGCCACATCCTCTCTCTGGGACTCAAGCACTCCCCATCAAGGAAGCAGTTGGTCCCGGATACTGCTTCCCTAGCATGCTAATGTAAGAAAGAAGTTAATTGCATTGCATTCCTGATCACACACCTTAAAAAATATAATTGCACTCTGTATAAGAAGCAAATTGACAGTCAAAATATGCTTTTTAAGAAAATGTGTTTTTAGGAAATCATCAACTAAGAAACATGACTTTTTCTTGGTCATGTTGGAATTAATGAGTATTCACTGAACACTCATTTGTGGCTCAAACACATATGTATGCCATATTTAAGACCAGCAGGTAAAAAGAGACAAACACTGATGATCAAGGATGTTNTCATGGAAGATACAGACAACACAGAAACATGACAGCTGGCAGTTTAGATTCATAGTCTGGCTTGGAAGGAGAAAGAAATGCCTCCCCAGTGGCAGAAATGAGANATGTCAAAGACGAAAGTTAAGAAGGAATAAAGGATTCAGCAACCCATGAGGACACCTGAGCAAACAAAAGCCTAGGAGGCTTGAAACACCTTCCTAAGGATAGATTTAAAATTTTGAGCTCTAGGCAAGACTAGAGGTTAAAGCGAATTACTGTGAAGAACTGGGAGGCAGGAAACAAATTGCCTGTAGTGAATATGAAGTTACAAAATTATTTTTCCGCATAGGACCCAATGTGGAAGTGCCAGGTATGTGCATAACCACACACTGCTGCTTCAATAGAGACACCCAAGTTTAACATGTAACTGAGACGTTACCATCCTGGAATTCTGTACCCAGCTAAACTATCACTCGAGAGAGAGAAAGTGAAATAAATCTCGTTTGGACATACACAGGCTGAGAGAGTTAAGTTCCTCTAAAAATCCTTGTGGAAAGAACTAATAAAGGATGTACTTTAGCAAGAAAGAAATAAAATCCTATCAAAAGGAATGAAAACAATAGGGAGTAAAGAAATCACTAAATCATGGCATAAAACCCAACTATTGACTCCTAAAAAGCAATAAGGCAGAATTTAAAAGAAGATAATAATAACTGAGATGATGTACATAGTATTTAGAGGGGATTATGTGTTCTGCCATGTACAGACAGAGGATGAGTAATTGCCACACTGGCTGAGTCAATACCCACATCTTCCATGATCTCCCGTGTGCTCAGGAAAGACCCTTTCTGCCCAGACTGGTACTATCGAAGTCTCCTGCAGGGCTCACAGGGGAACCTTCTTCATGGTTTTTCCTTACCAGATAAACAGTAGCCACAGTTCTGGCCCTGACTCTTTAATGCATCATTTGAACTCTGCTGGAGATCAGCAGACCCCTGAAGCTATAGGAAGAGTTGACAGTATGGCTCCAGGAAGACAAGGTGACAGCTCCATCTTTAAGTCCCCAGGGAAACTTGAGTGCCAGTTTCTACAGACTCTCCTGCTTGGGGTCTTCAGTTAGCCCTAAACATTATTACTGCCCAACAGACATTTCTACAAAAACAAAAACCTTCCATAGCCATGCTCTTTGTGATAGCTAATCATGGTTATCAACTTGCCTGGATCCAGAATTGAATAAAAGGCAAGCCACTGGGCATCCCTATGTGGAATATTCTTTGTTTTCTTTCTTTCTTTCTCTCTCTCTCTTTCTTTCTTTCTTTCTTTCTTTCTTTCTTTCTTTCTTTCTTTCTTTCTTTCTTTCTTTCTTTCTTTCCCTCCCTCCCTCCCTCCCTTCCTTCCTTCCTTCCTTCCTTCCTTCCTTCCTTTTTTAGATTTATTTATGGTTATGAACTACCATATGGGTGCTCAACACCTCTGGAAGAGCAGCCAGTGCTCTTAACCGCTGAACCATCTCTCCAGCCCCTTATATAGAATATTCTTGATGAGATTATTTGAAATGAGAAGCCCTACCCTAAATGTGGGCAGTACCTTCTGCTGACAGCACAGATAAAAATAGAAGGAAGCTTTGCATTTTTCTGCATGCTTCATGATTGCTGGCAATTCCCACCCTGGCACTTCCACAACTGCCGATTCCTTCGTTGGTAACAGACAAAGACCAGAAGCTCTTCAGGACTCCTCGGGGCCATTAGCACCAGATTGGGACTGCTGAGACATCCAGCACCATGGACTGAATAACTATCAGGCTGCTGGCCTCTCTGGTGTGGGACAGCCATTATTGGACTATGCTGACTGCATCCTGTAAACCAACCTAATAAGTCCCATTTTAACACATAGTCCTTCTTTTAATTCTGTTGCTCTAGGGAACCCTGACTAACTCCTCATTTCAGTGACTACTGGTCACACATGGCCGTTGATGATCTGAAACTGTATAGAGAAACTGAGGCACTGAACTGTGTGTGATTTAGTTTCAGTCAGTTGAAACAGATGGGGTTTGTGGTTACTTCACTAGACAGCACAGCATTAGGGGTGTCATCCCCCAAAGGCCCACTGCATTTTACCTCCAGGAAGCCTGGGGTGCTCCTCTACCTCCTCCTAACCTAGAGTGGGCAAGAAGGCTCCAAGAAATCCTTGCTTGGATTACCTGTCCCCATCAGACATGAGCCCTCCCTGATTTGTCTGACAGGTCTCACCTGCCTGGAATGCTCCCTTAGACCAGACTGTTCCAAACTTCCACCTGTGTGCCAGTCACTTGAGGGCACTGCTGAAATGCAGGCTCTGAGGGGACAGACTCATAATGGAGCCCGAGTGTCATCACATCTGACAAGCTCTTGGAGATGGGCAGTGTGACTGGCCTGAAATCAGTTTGTGTAGTAAGGTTTGAGCAGAAAAAGCCAGTATGAAGAGCATACGTTTGTACCATCCAACTACAGATCGTTCTGGAAAAGACAAAACTATGGATACAGGGAAAATGTCAGAAGGAGGGTGGGTGTGAACAGGCAGAATACAGGAATTTTAGGGTAATGGTCTTACTGTATGATACTTGTGTGATACTGTAATATTGGGTACATGTCATTACACAGTTGTTTAACCCATAGAATGTCCAACACAGAGGATGCAGGCACATGCTGCTAAACATGAAGGCCTGAGTTTGATCCCAGGACCCACATGGTGGAAAGAGAGAACTGACACCCATGGGTGGTCCTCTGACTTCCACAAGTGTGCTGTGGTGCATGTGTGCACACACACAAACAAAGTTACACATAAATAATAATGGGCTTCATTGAATATAAGGCATCAATACTGGCTCTGTAATTCTTGGAAATGGACCACCCTAACTAACAATGACAGAAAACCTGAGGTCCTTTAGACTCTCTGCTTTCTATTTCTATAAGCTTAACACTCAAAAAGTAAAATATATTCATCAAAGGCCCTCCCCAATTAAAAACCACTGTCCCAGAAAACAGAAACTATATCTACCCACCTGCTCCTTCACCCACTCCTACAGTGGCCAGACAGTGGCTAGCAGGAGTGGTCACTTGGTCTATGAAAGCAGAGCCAGGGACAATCCTCNATAAATATGATCTATACAAATAAGCTCAGGAGGGATCCAACCAAAGAGCCAGTCTGTGGCTGATGTGCTTCTCTTGGTACAGCTCATCTTGTCAGCTACACCACTGAACACATGTCATGAGGGGCTTTGGGTGTCTTCCGGAAGTGACCCCGCTACCTGGTAGATGCCTGTTTTGCTAAAATCCCAACAATTCATTGGATATGTGGCTCCACTTCTCCCTCTTTTTCTCCTCACTGTTCTCCCATCCCTTCTAGACACCCAAAGAAGCTCATGCTATCTGTCTCATCTAGCCTGACGATACCCACATGGAAACAGGANACAAGTAAAAATGGGTCTCTACCCTCTAGGAGCACACAAGAGGACATCTTGAAGGTCAGAGAGGCAAGTTTCCAAGCCATAGCCACACAGGAAAAGCAAAGAGCAGATTCAAAAGCAGCTGAGTCTCTAATACACTCTGCCCGGCTTCACTCAGTCTGCCCCGAGCTGGACTGCCTTCCGAAATTACAGCTCTTTTCTTGCCAATCAACCTCTCACTCAGGAACATTCCACAACCACCCACAGGCCTCCAAAGGAAGTCTGGGTTCTTTGGTTTGGCAGACACGGTTTCTGAAGAGGGGAACATGACCTTTCTTTCTTTAAAGCCATGTTANATATGGTTGCTGGTCACCAACTCCTGTCTGTAATCACGGCTCTCTGGCCACTCCCTGTATGTATGCAGACATTCATTCTTTTCATCCATGCTTATTTTCAAACAACCTTTCTTTCNTCTTCCTTCAAACAGCAAATCAAAGCTCCCTGAAGTCTCCAGGACAGACAGCCAGAAAGAATTTTTTATTCACCTCTTATTGTTGGTATTNCTTAAGATAAACCACCATACGGCAATCATTCATCTGCTTCTATACACCCATCCTCCCATCTGTCCACCCATCCACCTACCCACTGCCTATTTATCCATCCATCTATCCATCCATCCACTCACCTACCCACCCAGTCATCCACNGTTCCATCTAATCACCCTCCCACTAGCCATCTACTCATCTGTCTACCCAACCACCATGTACCTACCATCCATCTATTAATCTGTTTATCCATCTATCTACTTACCTATCCACCTATCCAACCACTCAACCACCTACCTACCCATTCACTTACCATTCATCCATGTGACCGTCTACCCACTTACCATCCATCCATCCATCTAACTATCCCTTCTACATCCACCAGTCCATCCATCCATCTGATCAACTACCCATCATTCATCTTCCTACTCATCCACCACCCATTCATCCATCTTCTCAACTACTGACCATCCATAG
>LZPO01020471.1:258114-280977 GCA_001675575.1 Neotoma lepida
AACCCCATCATTGATAAAAAGCTGAGGGCCTGGCCTGACATACTTGCTTTGTGACACTAGACAAGTCCCTTTTTTGTCTCCATGCCTCAGTTTTTTTCATGCATAAAGTCAGGGTGGTGTGGGCTTGATGCCCTAGCCTAAGGAGTTTTAGTTCTGGCAAAATAGCTCTCACCTTGCATGTCACTGTGGCCTTGGGGACATGGGGAGCATCCTATAGATGTCAGCCTGCAAGAGTATGGTCCATCAGCTCACCAGATCCAGCATCAGTACTGCCTTGAAAAGCGTTTGTTTAGACATATGCAGCCACCCCTGTGTACCTACTGCGTGTTAAGCAGTCTCTTTAACCTCTTCCTAATCAGGTCACAAGAAAGCCATCACGGTCCTCAGGATGATGCAGATGGTGACTGTGCCCTTATGCAGAACATGGGCCGTGCAGTCACCAGTGCTTAGATTTCAGCCCCATCTGCTGCTGCCTGCTTGAGGGTGCTTCAGTTAGTTGCTCCATCTGCTGCCTCTGCCAACAGGGCTACTGAGCTCCCACCTTGCAGGGATGTCCCAAGGCCTGAGTGGAACAGCCACCAGACTCAGCACAGTGAACTCTGGTTATGACTGCAGCTGCTGTGGTTGTCACTTCTAAAGCTGCAACAAAGGGGGCCAAGGAAGGTGTGCCCCTCATGATATTACAATAGTCTGCATGTTGGTCAAAAGTATGCCAATGGGTGTGNTGGCACACATCTATAATCCCAACACTCAGGAGGTGGAGGCAGGAGGATCAAGAGTTTAAGGTCATCTTCAACTACACAGCAAGTTCAAGGCCACAAAAACCAAGAGTCCAAGAGAGGCAGAGGGCAAAGTTCTGAGGTGAGGCTAAGGCACAGTCACAAGACATCTGTAACCAGGCTGGTTGGTCACTCAGTCTCTAGTTCTCCATTTGTGAAACAGAATACTAATTCCCCACAAAGAAGGGATGGGATGTCCAAGGCAGATGTACCAGCCCCCACCAAGTGAAGGGCCAGAAGGTCNGACACAGCTAAAGACATGCCCGCTTCTCCTCTTTCTTGGCAGCTTCATCTAAAATCCCCCAGACTGCACCTGCCCTTCCCACAACAGGAGTTCTCCAACACCTGGGCTGCCCATCACCCCAGACAACAGCACATAGTGCAAAGGTCAAGTGTGAATGTGTCCAGGTTCATATGGACAGCTCCTGTACATAAACCCTACTTGGCTCAACTTTCCTTGTGCCACACATCACTGCATCCCAGTCAAACCCACTGATCTAGGCACAGCCTCTGAGAGACAGTATTTGTGGCTGTACTGCCTTAACGTGGCCCTTCCCCTGAGCTTCCTGAGGCATTTCCACCAACCTCCTGGAAAGAATGCAGAGTGCATTTTCCTCACCTTTAGAAACNTATTGAGGGCTGTTGAGATGGCTCAGCAAGGGAAAGCACTTGCTGCCAAGCCTGACAGTGTAAGTTGGATCCCTCAGACCCATACAGTTAAAAAAGAAACAACTCCTGTAAGTTGTCCTCTGATGTCCCCTCCCCCAACACATACACAGGACACATAGAGAAGTAAACATGTAATAGAAACGTGAAACCCACTGTATTATGCTAGTCTACAGCGGGACTCAGAAGCCATTTTTAATGTTTTTCTTCTTTTTGTTCCCCCTCTCTTCCTCCACATTCTTTTCTNTTAAATAGGGTCTTGTTGCGCAGCCCAGGAAGACTGAACTCAGTCCTCCCGCCCAGCCTCCTGAGCACTGAGGTACAGGTGTGCGCCACCACTCCCAGCTCAGAAACCAGTCCTTAAATAATAGTTTACACAGGATTATGGAACACCTCCATTGACCAGTACTTCCTGTGAACTCTTCACACTGTTCAGCCCTAATGTGTATCATGTGGCCTTTGTCCCATCATGCAGCCAGCTCACGTATCTCATTCTATAGAAGGGAAACTGAGGCTTGGAGATGTTAACCTGGGCACTCTACAGCATAGCCAGTGAACGACAGACATGGTGACTGAGTCCTGATTCCAGGTGATTGATTCATGGTGATTGAGTCCTGATTTTTTGTTGTTGTTATCCTTAAGATTTATTTTTAAAAGTATGAGTGTATGTGTGTGCACATGTGTGTGCGTGCATGTGTGAACACAGGTGCCTGCNGAGGCCAGAGGCACCAGATTCCACGGAGCTGGAGTTATAGGAGGCTGTGAACCATTCAACATGGGTGCTGGTAGCTGAACTCAGGTCCCCTGAAAGAGCACCAAGCACTCTTAACTGCTTAGCCAGCTCGTCAGCCACTGAAGCTGGCTCTTAACCATTCAGTCATCTTCTTCTTCAGGTAGAGGAAGCAGCAAGGAGGGCACAGGGGAGAGCAAGGTGACAGTCTAAAGTGTAGCAAAAATATAAGCATTCCTTATTTGCAAAAACAGAGGAATCCTAGTGCCTTTATGGCATCAGAACCCACAGAAGGTAAAGGCCAGCTGATCACCATGGCTAGAGGGACACAAATGTCCTTGCTCTACTTGCTGGGGTTCCAAGGTCCCTCCATGATAGCCTTTCAGCACACACTGCTTTACTCATGTGTCATTCTTCTGTGTCTCTGTGGTTTCCCAGCTTCCCTCCCATGGGCCACCTTGCCTCCACGCCCCAGCAGTTTCTTCATTCCACTCACCCCTAAGGGGCCTCAGGGGAGCAGCTTTCACAAAGGGACTCAGAGTTGCTGATCCCTCTGTCCTTCGAGGCTCTTGTCCCAGTCAAGAACTTAAAACACAGGTGATAAGCAACTACCCGTGTCACCCACATCCATGAAGAGTAGTGGAGTCAGGGAGGCTCAGGTGCAAGGAATGTTTCCTTTTCCATTTCTCATAAGAAAATAGAATGAGTCAGACAAGAGACTAATGGTCTTGATCCTCAGCCACAGGAGTAGGAGCAGCAGGAGACAGTGGGGGGGGTGTGGCCAACCAGAACACCTGAGTTCTAAACATTGCCAATGAATTAACTCTTTTCCTTCAGTTCCTTCTCTTTGTAAACCATACAAGTGAGCTGAACGTGGCCACAAATGTCAATCTTGAGGTGGACAGTCTGTGGTGTGCTCTGACCCAAGGTCCCCTGTGCTTTCCAGCTCCCCTGTGGTTGGAAGAGGCCCAGGTTATGACCAGCAAGCCTTCTAGTGGAGGAGATTCATACAATTCCAAGGCAGTTCAGAATTGACCACTGTCTCCCCTTTCTCTTCCCCTGTGACCCTGGAGGCCACCTGGTACAGCTAGCACAGCAAGGCTGCAAGACAGAAGTCATTGCTCCCTGTCCACACTGCAGGAACGTGAGACAGAGAGACACCTAGGATGGTTAGTGAGGAGGCCAGCATCGTCTGCCCTGGTACGTAACTGGAGTCAGGCTCAGCAGCATAAGAAATACGGCCCCAGTTGTTTGGCATATTCCAGTTTTCAATACATCTTATCCTGCCTTACCTTATGTGANTCTTGACTCACCAAAGAGGTGATATAAGGCTTTTGGTATTTCACAGAGGAGAAATCCAAAGCTTAAAGCAAAGTAGAATAGCCCTGAAGTGTGTGGCAGCTACATGAAGGCGCTAGCTATTGGCTCCCAGGTGGATTCCTTGTCCAGAGCTGGTGTGTCCAACATGAGCTTCTCGGTGATCTATAGGTCACTTAGCGTGTGCAAAAAACCATCTCCTGTGTGCAGCTAGCTGCTCAATAGTTAACCTCTTACCTTTCCCGTCGACTTGGTACCCTTCCAGATGCAGAAGTAGCAGATGGTCCAGGCCGCCAAGAGACACAATGCCAACTCCCAACGGAGGTTCCCAATATGCTCAATACCATCAGATATAGCCAAGACCCGGCGTCTGTGGAGAGAGGGTGGGAGTCACTGGACGGGAGATGTCCCATTGTGTCCCTACCTGTGGCAGAGCCAGAGCAATAGAGGAACAAGGATGGGCTCTCCAATACTCCCATTCACCATCCTCCGTCATTCACTAACTGTGAGATACTGGCCTGGGCAGGAGGCCCCTGAGAAAGACAAGACCCAGCCTGTGGCTTTGTGGAACCATGCTCTGATCAAAAAGTAAAAAACATGTGGCGCAATGGACTTAGGAGTCTGGTGTATCTAGGAGACTGCACTGCTGTGTAAATAGTCTGTATTTTTAAGAGGAGATTACATATTGCTGCCCGGCTGAACTCAAGGGTGGCCACAGGACTCTGGAACATGTGTCAAATCAGAGAGAAGCTTCTAGAGCTAGGTGTGACGGCTCTTCAGCTCCCTTTTCTCCCTTTGCTGCGACTATAGAAGAGTGTCAAGGTGAGGCTTCTAGTAGTCCTGTTCCTACGGGAACAGGGAGTGTTTGTTATTGCAACATACCTCAACCAATCTTCGCTGCTGCAGGGAGCCCCCAGAAGCTTCCTGGGAGAAGGAGTGTAGGATCTACACTCTGAAGGAAGGAGTGGAGACTGTTCTAGGTTAAGTGAAACCTTTAAACCTCTAGATACAAGAGTGTGGTGCATTTGGGGGACAGAGAGCAGACGGGCTGGTGGGAGGAGTAGAGAGAGGAGGGATCCATGCCTAGGGAAAGGAGGGCTCATGCTAAGGCAGAGGGATGCCCATACTAAGAGGACCCAGACCAGAGAGTAGTGAGGACACCAGATATGCCGTAAATGTCTCNCATGGCCTTCTCTAAGGGCCCATCAATTCTTCAGAGCTGACGCATGCCTGGCTCCCAGAGCCCACCCTGGGGATGTGTTTCTTTAAAGTCAAACTTGCCACGCTCCATATTGTGTCCAACCGTGGCACCAGCACAAACCCCCTCTACACTTGCTCCACGAACCCCATTCTGGCTGCCAAGCCACCCCCACCAGACGGTGCCAGTCGCCTTTAGTGCTCTGAGAATGTCCCCGGAGAAAGGAACTCCCATCCCACCAAGCATGAAAGCCACCCTCAGTGTCTGTCTCCCTGGGAATCAGCTCGGGCCTGATTCTGCATTAATTACTCAATGACACCAATTAGCACTGGTCAGCAGGCTCCCTGGAGCCCCAGCCCCTGCTGGAGAAATCAGGCAGGCCCCCAAACAAAATCAGACTGTGGGCAGCCACGGGGTTACTAGAAACCAGCTCATGGCTGGAAGAAACAGGAGCAACCACCTTAAGTACCTCCTAGGGGCCTACTATGTGCTGGGCACTACCTTAGGTTCTGAGACTAGAAGGTCAGTATGTTCAACTAGGCTAAGCTGGGCAAAGAGGAGTGCAGTAAGAAGAAAAGAGTTGGCTGTCCAGACCCAATAACAATCACAGTTCGTGCTTTAGCGGTCTTCAGCTTGAATTCACTGGAGGATCTCACACCTCACAAAGACCTTATGAGTCTGTGAAGACCTTGAAGTCTAGCGCGGAAGCTGAGAAGCATCTTTGCCCAGTAGATCTCTGGGAGCACTGGGCCATGTCTTATGTGGACGTTTTACCACTGAAAAAAGTTTAGACTCACAGAAGCAGGACCCTAGTAATGAAGAAAAGAGTGACAATTGCCACCTGAGTCATTTTTAACTTTGCCATTTTCTTGACAGGATTGGGGGATTATATCTCCTCTCCCTTCCTCTCCTGGCTCAGTTCTACTCACCCTTCAAAGTATGTCTTACCTATAATTTCTTACAGGAAGTTTTTGGGGGATTCTGTAGCAGTCAGAATGGGTTCAGTTTTGCCATAGTAACAAGCATCCCCCAAAGCCCTCAAAGGTGGAAAGTAACAACATTCTTTTCTTGCTCTTTGAGGAGTTACTGCAGGGATAGAATTTCTTGATAGAAATATCATTACTCCCTAAATCGTGTGTGGAATTTCAGGATGCCCAATGCCTCTCCTGTCTGCATATTGGGAACCCAGTAGCAGATGTACATCTATTGTCATAAAAATTGCTACACCCCAAAGGACAGCCCATTGATTGGAGAGGAGTAATAACCTACGCAAGACCTTAGGTCCCCATCTGTGGATGTGACATGCATGCTCTGCATCTGTTTATTCTAGGTTTGGGACAGCTCATGAAAATACATACCGATTACCCAGCTAGTAGGTGTGAGTGTGTGAGTTTTCTTATTGGTGGACTTGTCTGATGAATTGGGAATCTGAAGTCTGAAAACACACAGGGACAGAGAAAGGAAGGAGGAAGCAGGCCTGCTAGGAGTGAGCTGGCTGCACGCCCCTCTTCACATTGTGGAAGCTGCAAGCCTCAGAGGCCTCTGGCGCCCCCTCACTTAACTGAACAACCTCATTTCCCAATTGGGAAGCAGCACACAAAAAGCCACAGCGGATGAACTGCTCTTTTGTTCCATCAGACTCAATTTGAAAACATCTTCAAACTGTTTTCTTTACGTTGAACCAGTGCCGATTGTCACCCAGCAGGTTCTGGAGAAAACCAGGCTCAGTGGACGGGGTTCTCAGCTTGCTGGGCTGTGGGCTTGTTTTGAAACCCACAAGGGCAGCTTTTGAGAGTGTGGGGGCTGGGCACTCCACAGCAGAGACTCAGCAAAGGCACAGCTCTTCCTGGGAAAAAGCTTTCTTAATGACCCTCCCCCATAAAGCACTGGAGCACAAGAGGTGGCTGAATGAGGAAGAGCTTGCTGCCAACACGCTGGCCGGCAAGGACCCAGGACCGGACCTCTGGACACTGTGCCCGGAGCGGACACACTCGGCACTCAGGACTAGCTAGAGCTCCTTGGGGAAATGAGTGTATGCAAGTCACACTAACTGAGCACTATGCAATGGCGTTGGAGCAGATCCAGAGAGAGAGAGCACCTTTTAGCATATTTCTGGAGACTTCTACCTAGAGGCTGAGGTCTCAGCCTGGAGGGACAGGGACAGGTGTCTCCAGCCCTTGGCACATACCAAACAGTTGGGCTTAAGCTCAGCTGTGTTTTCCTCCAGGTGCTCCTCCTTGGTTGGGGAACATCACCTCTCTGGGCCTCAGCTTTCTCATCTGTAAAAAGGCATTAATGGTCCCTCCCTCCAAAGGCTGCTCAGGCACAAAAGCATCTTAACCCATCCTATGAGCCTCAAGACAAGGACACTTAGGATTGCTGCAAGGATGGGAAAACTGAGGTACAGCCAGGTTATGGAACTTGGCTAGAGTCACATCAGCAAGTGATGGAGCTTGGGTAGGAACTTGGAAACCTCCATGCTAGCCCTTGGGTCTCTCAGAACCCCAACATCAACGCTGCATTCCTTCCACAGCTCACTAACTCCAGCTCCAGTGCAGAGCTACTGCAAGGATTGCTATATTCAAGCGCTTACTGAGCACCGCTGGGATGGTGGGTGCTGTGCCAAGTCTAGAGGTCCCATAAGAGCTCAAGACCCAGTGGAAAGGGGAGATGAGGAAGCTGCCAGTCATGGAGAGAACAGTGAAGCCTCAAGGCACACTGGGACACTGTCACTAGGGTCAACACCAGAATCAGAATGTGGGGGTACCAAAAGGTAGGAAGAAAGTCAGCAAAGAAAGCCAAGAGAGGCCTTGGGGGGCAGAACGTCAAGCCAGAGCAGAAGCTGGAGGCCAGAAAGGGTGCAGTGAAGCAAGTGTGGCCAGAGCAGTAGCCGAGGTGCAGGTGAGGCAGAGCATGCACCTTGCAGTGTGGGGGGCTGCATCCCACAAGGGTGGTGGGAGCTGAGAAGAGTCTAAAGAGGGCTGATACCTTGTTAGGTCAGACGGGTGCTTCTGGAAACCCAGCTTCAGCTGTATCAGGAAGAGTGGATTATAAAGGTGGGGTAATGTGGGGTGCTCGGTGCAGACTTCACCCTAGTTAGGACAGTAAATGGGGAGGGTTGGGATCAAGGTAGGAGGTGGCAGGGGTGAGGGGTAGATGAGTTTAAAGGTGGCAGAGACAAAAGGTGACTGCCTGAAATAAGAGGGCCATGGACCCCCTCTGAGGAGGGAAGGTCCAGCGGAATGGCAGTGAGACAGTGAGGCAGAGGGAAAGCGGTGGGTGGCCGCCGTTCTTTAAGACAAGATGGTGTCCTAGTTAGCTTTCTATTCCTGTGACAAAACACTATGGCCAAAAGCAACCTGGAGAGGAAAGGGTTTATTTCATCTGACAGCTTGTAGTCCACCATGACGGGAAGACAGGGCAGGACCTGGAGACAGGAACTGAAGCAGGGGCCATGGAGAAATGCTGCTTCCTGCCTTGTTCCTCACGGCTTGCCCAGCCGGTTTCTTACCACCTGGCCAGGGTTCACACCACCCACAACGGACTGGACCCTCTCCCATCAATCATCAGTCATGAAGATGTCCCACAGAAATTGCCTTCAGGCCAGTTGATGGGGTCATTTTCTTAGTTGAGGTTCCCTTTTCTCAGATAACTCTAGATTGTGTCAAGTTGACAAAAAAAACTAGGCTCAGATGGCTCAAGGTAGGACACTCAGTAACTGAAAGCCTGGAGGTCACTGGGTCTCTAGATCCAAAGCTTAGAAAACAGAGGCAGGGTAAAGGGTCATACCTGAATCGTAAGGTTTTTTGAGAGAACTGGAAAAAAGAGATTGTCTGTGACTGGTCCCCAGAACCCCAAGTCCAGGGCACAGGAAGGAAGGGAAAACCCCTCAAGGAGGCACAGACAGGACAGAGAGACTAGGCAGCATAGGGAAGGCACCTCCAAGACAACACAGAGGGAATACAGGGGCAAGTGGCAGATCTGCCCACCATCAAGACAGAGAGCCTCACTCTGCAGGAGAGACCTAGGAGGAATGGATGGGAGGAGAGACCTCCCTCAGTGAGGTGGCTCTCTCAGGGAGTGAAGCTCTTGGGTTAGAGACATGAGGGGGGCTAACGGGACACAGAGCATAAGAGCTGTCAGAAAAAGGGCCATGAGGGAGGGAAGAGTTCCAGACACAGGAGGGCAAGCATGAGAGGAGGGATGGGAAGGATCTCTCCACAGCAGAGAGAGAGGAGGTGATAGGAACCAAGCCTGGAGCTTGGTCCAATGTGCTAACCTATTAAGAAACTGAGGGAATGAGTGGGAGGAGCTGACAGTGGAGGGAGCTGGGACAGGTGCTATGGGTAGGGTACCCATCTCACTTCATTTCAGCTTCCTAGCAAACAACTACAGCCAGGGAGTTAGTTCACCATCCTCTATGTCCATGGAGCATCGATTCTTGACCCTGAAGATGCCAGGACCTTCTATGAAGCATGGTGAAGTATTTGCACAGAACCCTATACAGCCTGCTGCACGGTCCAAACTATCTCTCAAGTACTGATTATACCTCCTAGGGGACAGTGCTCTTCAAACAGCTGATCTGTGCTGTTTAAGAACTAATGACCAGGAGAAAATGCAATACGTTCAGGACAGATGCATTTTTTTTTTCTGAGTATCTTCAGTCTGCATTTGGTTGAAACCTGAGATTCAGAACCCAGTACTGACTGTGCACTCATGAACGGTGCAACTGGAGCCCAGGCTGGTGAAGCCATCACCCAGAGTGGGATTACAGGATTGGAGCCAAGTTCTTTGGCTGACACCAGCTGCCTGGTAGAGACCTACCAAGGGGTGGGTGTCTTGGGCTTCGAACTTCTGTCTCTGAGGGCCTAAAGGAAGTATCCGGAATCCCCAGTGGGATCCTCCAGCACCCCTCTCCTGTACCTCTAGGTGGTTCACCTATCCGGTGTGCTAGCTCTAGCCCGAAAGCAACAGCTTCTCAAGATGAGGTGGCTCTGAGGCTGCAGAGTTGGAGACGAGCACTGCCCCCCCCCCTTCTCTCCTCTGTCCCTTCCTCCATTAGAGCCCAAGTGAGGCCTTGCAAGGGACAGCTCCCGCCCTCCCCCAGGGATGCCTCATCTTCATGTCCTGCACGGAGCCTGGAAACAGATCACCTTTCTTTAACCTGCCATGTGGGAAAGTGCTGGCAGGGACATGGAGACCGCCCTAAAAGCTGGCACAGGGGGGCTGGGCTATAAATAGCCGTGCTGGTCTCCCAAAGCAACCAACTACAACAACAAAAAAAGGCCTATCACCAAAACAAGTGTGCTTCCCTGGCCCCTCTGGGGAGCCAGGGCTGCCTTCTGGATTCTACTGCCCAGATTCTACTCACACCCTTCTGGGAACGAACTCAGCCACCCACTCTTTCCATGCCTGGGGGACTCCTACCCTGTCCACAATGCAGCCGCCCCCCAACCAAGCTGGAATGGAGAGTGAGACCCTTCACATGAATGCCTTGTCTCGGGGGCAGCCAGATCAGAAGTGCATCTGATGGATGGTGTTAGAATCCCCAGAATGTACAGAAAAGTGCACAATCAAGGAAAGAACTTCATGTGGAGTGTCTGGGGCTGCCTCTAGTTTCTTCTTTCTCTCTAGTACCTCCCTGATAGCTAAGCAAGTCTCTCATCAGCTCCCTGCTTGTCTCCACTCTCCTGTTTCCTCTTCAGGGAACTTCCTTCTCAATCCCTTCAAGCCCACAAAGTTTTACCCACTCCACACACTCCAGTTCAGACAGTACAGACCACCCTGCATGCCTCCTTGTTCCCATCCGCACAGCAGGGCCATCCACATATGGTGCTGACATATCACTGTGCACCAGGAGTGCACACAGCTCTACAGAGGGTCAGAGGACAAACGCTGCAGACTTTACAAGGCATATATCTCCATTCCAGCCACCAGCTCTGTCCCTGCAGTGTGAGCGCTGCCAGGGGCAATCTGCAAATGAGTGAGTGTGGCTCTCTTCCAATAAAACTTTATTTACAGAAACAGGGACTTGGCCAGTAGTGTGCTGACCCGTGTGACTTCTCCAAGACACTTTGAGTTCTCAGCCCACAGTGGAACCTCATTCAGGAAAACATTGCCCACTCCAGACTTCCCTAGGGATTCTCTTAGAAGGCCTGAAATAAACACCCAATCACACTGTCTGACCTAGCACTCCCCAGATGCCTTTCAAGGCATCCTTCAAAGATATGCTGAGCAAAACCACAGTAACACCCACTCCCCAGCCAGCAGGATGGCTGCAATGCAAAAGGCAGAAGATGACAAACAGCAGCAGAAGCAATAGAGCCTAATAAATCATAGAGATGCAGCATAGGTCAGCAGGCCTGCGAAGCAGTCTGGCACTTTTGTAAATAGTTAGACACAAGAATCTAACAGTTCAGGCTAGCAAGGTGGTTCAGCAAGTAGAGGCACTTGCCATGCAAGCCTGATGGCCCGAGTTCAATCTCTGGAACCGTTCTGTGGGAGAAAACGGACTTTTGAAAGCTGTTCTCTGACCTCCTTACATACATGCCCATACTCTCTCTCACACACACGGGCACATGCCATGTGTACATTCAAGCGCGCGCGCGCGCGCACACACACACACACACACACACACACACAGAGAGAGAGGGAGAGAAAGAACTAGATTTAAATTTAAAAGAATCCATCTGGCAATTCTAATCCTGAGCACATATTGCCCAGAAGTAGAAAACATAGATAGACTCTGCCCCAAACCCACACATTGATGTTCCCGACAGCATTTAGTCCTCAAAGCCCCAAGGAGAAGCCACTCAAACACCCATCAACTTACAGACACCAACAAAATGTATCGTGTTCATATAACATAGGTTTTATTGTTTAAAAAAAAGGAATGAGGTGCAGGGTAAGGATTCCTAACCCCAAACCCAAAGTGCTCCAAAATCAGAAAACTTTTGTGTGGCAATTTGACATTGTACATAGAAAACTCCACACTTGGCCTTACAGAAGCAGATCACAGGAAAATCCAGACACACTGGGAATGTTGTATCAAGTTACCTTCACTCTGCCTGTATAAGCTGTGTATGAAACATAAATGATTTTGTGTTTAAACTTGGTGTAGACATTCCAAAAGCTAGGGAAAAAAATCTGAAGTTTGAAACATTTCTGGTCCTAAGCAGTACAGATTAAGGACATCTGTCCTGCACTGAGTCAGGATGTAGTGCCACAGATGACCCTTGCAAGAAGCTAATTACCAAAGACTCGATTCCATTTCTATACCCAGTCTAGAGGAGGCAAGTCCACAGAGACAAAGCAGATGAGAAGTGGCTTGGAGGCAGGAGTAGACACCCAGGAGACAGCAGCAACTAATCTGGGAGATGGGAATGGTCTAAGCCTATGTTGTGATGTTGTCCTCTGTAAGTTTACTCAATCCAGTTGAACAGTGTGCCCAAAATGGTCTCATCTTATAGCATATACATTGTAACCTCAATAAATCTACTAAATAGCTGTTCAGGAGGAAGTACCCCAGTGTGTTTCTGCTTTTCCAAGGCTGTCCCCAACTGTCAGAGGTTGTCCCCAACTGTCTGAGGTTTCAATTACCTATTGTTTGCCATATTCTGAAAATATTAAATGGGAAATCCCAGAAACAATTTCTAAGTCTTAAATGGTATGTCATTCTGAGGTGCATGACAAAACCTCTCAGTGTAGTGCTACCATCCTGTCCAAGACATGAACTGCCCCTTTGATCAATGTATCCACAGTCTATATGCTACCCACCTTAGAAGCTACCCTCATTTTCCTCAATAGGGACCACAAAGTGCAAGAATTGGGAATTGGTGGCTTTGTTATGGTATTATTATTTGATGTTACTATTAGTTATTGCTGTGAATTACTGTTGCAAATTTATCAATTAAACTTTATCACAGATGTGTAGGAAAAAAACAGTATCTGTAGGGTTCAAATTTCCCATGGTTTTGGATCTCTGTGGTTTAGAGCATGTCTTTCAAGAATAAGGCGGATACTATAATCCTAGCATTGGGCACAACATGCACAGAACCCCAGAAACATATGCTTGTCATTTTGTTTTACAATCGTTATTCAGAAGAAGTACAGGTGCCACACACATGTTTAACTTGCTGTGGTGGTTTAAATGAGAATGTTGCCCACAGGCTCATGTGTTTGAATACTTGGTCCACAGTAGGTGTCACTATTTGGGGAAGTTTAGGAAGCATAGCCTCTTTGAAGGAATTACATCACTGGGAGTGGGCTTTGAGGTTTTAAAAACCCACTCCATTCCCAGTTTGCTCTCTGCTGCCGCCTTATAGTTCAGGGCTGTAAGCTCTTTGCTTCTAGTCATCGGGCCACTTGCTGCCATGCCTCCCATCCCTGGTGGACTTTAACCCTCTGGAATCATAAGCCCCAGTGAACTCTTTCTTCTGTAAGTTGCCTTGGTCACCATATTTTACCACAGCAATAAGAAATTAACTAATGCACTTGCCCACAATCACAAAGCTGATGGGTGGCACAGCCTAACTTTGAACTCTGGTCTCCCAAATATGAGTTCGATGCCTCTTCTGCCGCACTGCATACAGCTGAATGGTGTGACCAGAGGAGCAGGAAGAAAGGAGATGGGGACAGTTAGTCTAGAAATGGGCACATTCGAGACAGCAAGGACACAGAGACAGGCCCTCAAATCCTGCTCCTCCTTGGAAGGAGTGGACAGAGTTCTACAGGCCAGAGACAAGTACACCCAGGGAAGATGGAGAAGCAGAGGACTGCAGAGATTCTGGGGTCTCATTGCAGCTTCACAATGCAATCTGTTCTCATGCATGGGACCTCAGGGTTTTTTGACTGGAACCAGGATCCTTCTCCTACCTTTTCAGCAGGACCCGGGGAGCTCAGAGGCACTGTCCAAGCCACAGCCATGCCTATAATTGCTCTGCCCTAGTGAGCAATAAGCTCAGGGATACTTAGCCTCCTGTGCCCCACTCACTGATGGAGGCAGGGCTTTACATAGAGGCTGGATGAGAGCCACAGTTAGGGTCTGCCAGGGGCCACCTCTGTCCTGTTCCTTCATGCCTTTGACAGCTAAACAGAAAGTGAGTATGAGAAGGTTGCTGGGAGTGACAGGAGCAGATGAACCAAGAAGAGCCATCATGGACCAGAGATAGCATCCACACCTCACCGAATACCCACTACAGCTCAAAGTAAGCTTTAGAAACACTGTTCCATGGACAATAGGCTGCATCTGATAAACCCACTGACAACCAGGAACACCCAGAGGGAAAGAAGGGCTAGCCACAGTTACTGAGCATCCTGGAGCTGTAACACAGCACACTGTGAGTGTTGGTCATTCACCCCTGAGACTGCAGGCTGACTTCAAGCTGTGGCCCCTGCCCTGCCAGTGTAGAGACAGGATAGGCCACGCATCTCTAACCTGGGAACAAACCTCAGTCCCCAAGTCAAAGCAAAGTTTATGAATGTTCACTATTTCCACACCCTATAAAGTTGAGCGTGGCAAGCAAAACAATCATGAAGCCAGGGTGTCTACACAGACATCATGCTTTGGAGGAAGAGCCCAAGGATCTGAATTTACTTCCTCTAGGTCCATGAAGGAGCCTTGGGTTGCTCCAGCTCTGGGGACCCCTCCCTATTCTGGATGTCATTCATCTGCCCGCTCAATGGGAAGACCTTAGAGCACAGGGAAACAGAGGTAGGGATGTGTGTGTGTGTGTGTCTGTCTGTCTGTCTGTCTGTGTGTCTGTGTGTGTCTGTGTGAGTGTTTGCATGTGTGTGTGCATGTGTGTATGTGTATCTGTGTCTCAGTGTGTCTCTGTGTGTCTGTGTGTGTCTGTGTGTTTGCATGTGTGTGTGCAAGTGTGTGTGCATGTGTGTATGTGTCTGTGTCTGTGTCTCTGTGTGTGTGTTTGCATGTGTGTGTCTGTGTGTGTGTTTGCATGTGTGTCTGTGTGAGTGTTTGCATGTGTGTGTGTGTATGTGTGCCTCTGTGTGTCTGTGTGTTTGTGTGTTTGCATGTGTGTGTTTGTAAACACATAAATCTTGATAGTGTAATATGCTCTTATAACTCTGTTAAAAAGCCATCTGGAGTCATGATGAAAAAGCCATCTCAGCCACTCTGCTCCTGACCCTGAATAAAGTCATTTGTTCACTGATGCTTCCTGCCACCAGTGAGAGGGCCACAAAGAGCACGGCAGAGCCAGCATCAATCCACCAGCTCCCATCTTCCCAGCGGGTAACACTGAGGACCACTCTCACATTCTACATCTGGCCCAGCTGGACACGGAGGTACTCTTTCTAAAACAAGGTTCAAGTCACTTCCTAAAGGAGCCTCTTAGAATCCAAGAAAGATGAACCACACACACCAGGTGTGTTTGTTCAGTACAGACGCTAGAACCTTCTGTGAGTTTCTTCCAGCCTCCTCTCCCTTTCCTATCAGGAACATGCTCTATCTAATGAAAATCTCCCAGGGCTGCTGATGGACTCTATGTGGGAGGCATGTACCAGTTGGATGCTGTGCCTGAGATACAGCGGGAAGCTGAAGAGAATGCAGAAGAGAAGAGTGAGCAATCGCAGGAGGATGCAGGTGGGGATCAGAGGCTCTGGCTCACCCTGAGAGGTACTGCAGACAAGCCCCTTAACCTCTGACCTCTGTATACCCTGTGACATGCATGGCAGATGTCAGCCTGCAATCACTCTCTGAGCAGGTGGGTAGAAGGAAAGGACAGGGTTAGATAGCTCTGTGTATTAGCAGGGCACACAGTTGGAGCTATCTGACAGTAACCCCCTTTCACTACTGTAGCCACCAGAATGTAAAAGGGGACCTATGCAGCAGCTAGCTCATTGCCATTATATTGTGTAAGGTGTCAGTTAAAACTGCCAGTGCTATTTTCAGATGTATTTTTGCTGGAATGGCCACAAATGTACAGCAAGAACAGACCCCAACTTCNCAGAGTTTCTACGGCTGCTGCACAAAGGCTGGGACAGCAGCTGTAAGTCGCAAGCCCAAGGCGACAGCACAATGATTCTTGCTGCTAGTCCTGAAGCCCAAGTCTCTGGATCCCATATCACACCAGGGCATTGAACAGCTTTTCACAGCTGTCTGTACAAGCAATGTCTAACCCCCAGTGAGGCTTTCAGTGCGGGGCTCAGACGATGTCAGAACACAAATTGGTCCTTCCTGAGATGGGGCTCTGGGTCAGGAGACAATTTGAGTGGGGGTGGCTTAGGGCAGATAGCTTCGTATGGTGTACAAGAGCAAACAGAGGTTCCCCTTGGTCCTTCTCTGCACCTCAAATGCCACCGGCAATAGAATGGAAGGCTGGCCCCACTCGGAGATTTGTAGGGAACAGCAGGGAGGAAGCCAGAAGAGTAGATTTTGGCAAGAATCTTCCACCTTCAGCAGCACAGGAACCCGGGGGCAGGAAGAGAGTGAATTGTTAGTGGTGTGATCTCTTAGGGGCTGGTGAGCAATATGTGATTTACAATCTACTATAGAAACATAGACCTACTGTATTTTAGTTGCTAAAACCTCTATTTACCATTATTGCAATCAGTCAAATATTCAATAGTTAGAATAAAGAGGCCACAACCCTGCTGGAACAACGAAGAGCCACTTTGGTTTGAGTTGGCAAGTGTCTTGACCCCTTCCCTGTTCTCCTCAGCTGTATTCAAAGGTCCCCAGTGCCTCACTGAGGGGGCAATGACAAGCAGGATCCTTCCTGGGACAGATGAGGTCTTCTGCATACACTGGGCCTGTAGCAGCAGAGACCAGGTGCTCACAGGTGGGAGCCAATGATGGACTGACTTTGGGGTTCAAGTCCATGAGTTGGGGCAATGCCCCTGTGTTGGTTAATGGGAAGATAGAGATTTGTCTTCTGCCNACCTCTTGGGGCTGACTGTAGAATTAAATGAGTTAATATTAACAAGCATGAGCTAATAAGTAAATATTAGCACGATGGGGTTAGGGCTCTAAATGGGGCTGTCACACAAGCAAAGGGAATCATGACTGACAGCTTATTCACCAGTATCATGAGTCCTGCTTTTATTATAAGAGAACTATGCTGCTAGTCATAATTGGGAAATTCAAATACTATGAGAGAGAAGAGAACAGGGAAGCAAAACTCTGTTCCTATCTATTCCCTTTCTCCATGTTCTACTTCTGGGTGGTCTGCAGGTAAATGGCATCTTGTGTACCCTCCCAGACATGTCTATGGGGATAAGTGTGTGTATGTGTATCTTCAAGCATACATAAACACAGGTGAAGCACCCCCTAATCTGAAAACTTGAAATATGAAATGCTCTTGAATCTTAAACTCTCTCTCTTGCTTTTCGTGTGTGTGTGTGTGTGTGTGTGTGTGTGTGTGTGTGTAAATGAGCATATGAGTATATACAATGCTCGTAAGTGTGGAGGGGCATATGTGTGTATAGGTACTCATGAATGTGTGTTTGCATGTATGTAGATGCCATAGATTGATATCTAGTATCTTCCTTGATTATTCTCCATTTTTCTTTAATTAGGTCTCTAGCTGAACCAAGAGCTAACCAACTGAATGTAGCTACCCTGCCTGCCCAGGGATCCCCGGTCTCAACTTCCCAAGTGTTAAGAGTATATGCGGGCTAGTATATCAACCCATCTTTTATGTGCCTTGAAGCTAAGGTCCTTAGCATTTGATGCACTGAGCTNTCACCCCAGGCCCATATGAAACTTTCCAAAAACCAGCATTCCACAGTAGACCTTATATGACAAGTTGCAACTGAAAGGCCAGCACCCAAAACAACGCCACCAAATTACCTTTAGGTTGTGTATTGAGTACATCTTCATAATAAATAATTTCATATTTAGACTCTGGTTCCATTACTAATCAATATGGTTATGTAGAGACTCCAGAAGCCAAGGAAGAGGGGAACCATTTCAGATGACAGCTCCTCAGCCTGCATATGCCTCTCCCCACACCTCACTCACTCTTCCACACCCCAACAGCAACTCCTGTCTGTGCCAACACCTTTNCTGCTTAGCTCTTTTTTATAGTTGCTGTATAATTTCACTCATGGGACATTTCACAAGTGGTTTTGTTGTCTTTCTTTTCTTTTGTTTTTAAACTATCACAAATGGGCATGTTTGGGCTATGTGTAACTAGTGTGGACATACCTCAGAAAAGGCTTTCAGTAATGGGACAAAGCATTTGTACAGCCCCAAAGCTGCAACCTGTAAGAACTGGCTCTGGGTGCTGTCAAGCAAAAGAAACAAACCTTGAGTCCTGGATAATTTGGAGCCTCCCATGAGTCTCTATTGGGAAAGACCCACCCAGGATGTGATGGGTGAGGTCAGAAGACATCTTACAGCATGGAGTGGCACTGGTGGACCCTTAGTAAGTCAGGAGCACAGGTCTGTCATTTGCACCAGGGAGTAGCACAGCTGAGAAGAATAAACCACCACACTCCACAATGGCTTCCGTTGCTGTTTTCCCAACAGTTGAGGACAACCCTACCCCAGCCTCTTGCCTGGGCAGAAGTCAGCTTCCTGCACCAAGGCCACACCCAGCACCCCCAGGATGCAGGGCAGAGCTCTGTCTTATTCCCAGAGCCACAAGGTAGGCTCTTTCAGGACAGTCTACAGAATAATTTCCAACCATTCATAAAGGAACTAGGTACAAACAAACTTAAGGCCTGTGCTGGGCAGGTATTTTGTCAACTTGACACAAGCTAGAGTCATTGGAGAAGACAGAACCTCAATTGAGAAAATGCCCCCATCAAATTGGTCTGTAGGTGAGTCTGTGGGGGATTTTCTTGATTAATAATTGATGTAGGAGGGCCTAGCTTACAATGGGTGGGCAGGTGGTCCTGGGTTGTATGAAAATGACTGAAAAAGCCATGAAAACAGGCCAGTAAGCCACACTCCTCCACGGTCTGGCCTCTCTTCCCATTTGAGGACCTGGCCCGACTTCCCTCAGTGATGGACTATGCTAAGGACACATGGTCTAAACAAACCCTTTCCTCCCCAAGTAGTTTTTAGCCATGGTCTTTACTGTAGCAACAGAAAGCAATACTAAGACAGAGCCTCTCTCGGGGTCTATCGGGAAAGGTCCGTCTTGGGTGTGAGGTCTTTGGGTCAGTCTCAGAACACACCCTGTTCTCCATAGTGGGGCCACATTGTGTGCTCCTCCTCTGGCCTCAGAACTTGTCCCTGACATCTAAGGTCGTCATTCCACTTCCTTCAGGTCCCTGCTCAAATGCCATCCGCTCCAAGGGCCCCACCCCAACCCTGACACTCTCAATTCCTTTAGCCTGCTGGTGTTTTCCGTGACTTAACTGTGGCACTTTCTCATTTGGTTTTGTTCATGATGTACCCCAGGACCTTCACTGACATCAGGTATAGAGCAAGCTTTCTCTGAAGACATGCAGGGCAGCTTCCCCTTAGCCAGAGAACAGATGTTTCAAATTCCCCAGTGGTTGCCTGAAACCTCACAGGAGTGAATCCTTTATATATATATACCATACTTTCCCATACATCTAAATGTACAATAAAGTCAAATGTATAAAGCCACACCGGGAGAAACTGCAAAGATCTTGGCCACCTGAGTGTGTATGTTGTCCTTTGGGAGGCTAGAGCAGGATTGTGAATTCCAAGAAAACTTGGAAATCAACAAATTCCAACAAATAAGAAATTTGAAGCCAGCCTAGGCTAAAGAGAGAAATGTCCCCCTAACACACACACACACACACACACACACACACACACACACACACACACACGAACACGCACACACAAGCACAAGCACACGCACACGGGGTGGAGGAGTTGATTTACTTTTTCTGTAAATAAAGCATTTGCTGACTGCTCTTCAGCATATCTAAAATTCCAGCATCACTCTTGTGTGCTTGGGCCATTATTAAATAAAAGTCACCTGAACACAAGCACTTTCATATCGCCACAGTATCTGCTATGAGCGACTGACAGGCCAGCAGCTTATACAGCATGGACACACCAGGAAGAGAGAGAGAGAGTGGGAAGTGATCGAGGAAGACACCTCTGCAATCAATCAATTAATCAATCAATCAATCAATCAATCTCTCTCTCTCTCTCCCGCTCCACCCCAGAACAAAAGACATCTCAGCCAGAAGAAGCAGTACAAGATTTCATCTTACTGTCTTGATAGGGGGCAGCATTTTGGGGTTAGAGAGAAACCTGGTGCCAGGGAAACTCCCAGGAATCCACAAGGATGACTAAGACTCCTAGCCATAGTGGAGAGGGTAACTAAACCGGCCTTCTCCTGTAATCAGATTGGTGACTACCCCAATTGTCATCATAGTGCCTTCATCCAGTAACTGATGGAAGCCTATGCAGAGACCCACAGCCAAGCTCTGGACTGAGCTCCTGGAGCCCTGTTAAAGTGAAGGAGGAGGGATTGTACAAGCCAGGGGTGTCAAGGACATGGCAGAGGAACCCATAGAGACAGCTGACCTGAACTGGTGGGAGCTCACGGATTCTGGACCGACAGTTAAGGAGCCTGCATGGGACCAACCTAGGCCCTCTGCATGTCTGTGACATTGTGTAGCTTGGTCCGTTTGTCAGGCTCCCAGCATTTGGATCAGGACCTGTCCCTGGCACTTGAACTGACTTTTGGGAACCTATTCCCCATGCTTGGTTGCCTCACCCAGCCTTGATGCAAGGGAGGAGCTTGGTGCTGCCTCAACTTGGTGTGCCATGCTTTGTTCATGCCCATGGGAGGCCTGCCCCTTTATGAATGGAGACAGAGAAGTGGATGAGGGGTGTGGCAAAGATGGGAGGTGGGGGAAGGGGATGGGAGGAGAGGAGGGAAGGGAAACTGTGGTCAGTATGCAAAATAAATTTTAAAAAATTTAATAAAAAAGATATTCTCACTCAAAAAAAATTCCATCTTACTACTCAGAANAGTATAAAATTTAAAACGTATGAACACAAATTAATTTATTTCTGGAATTTCCCATTTAATATTTTTGGTCAGCTGATCACAGGGAAGGAGGTAACTACCATAAGAGAGCTGATGCACTGCCCCGCCACCCCCAGCCTCTCTTCACACGTACTGTAGCATTGCAACTGAAGTCCACAAGCCCCTACATGTGACCTCATATCTATGCTCCAGTCCNTGTCACTCCTTCCTCCTAGCTCTACAGTCAACCACATGGACTCCTAGTCATCCTTCAAAGCCCAGCTTCAGTCAGCACCAGCACCTTCAGGAAGCTAGTCCCACAAGCTGGATAGGCAATCTCCCTGTTCTTGGCTCTATGCAAGCACCCCACAGATTTATTGTCATGTACTTCAGAAACTCCAACCCCCCTTACTTCCTGCCTTCCTCATCTAGGTTGGGTGCCTCTCCTGTCTCTGGTACAGGTGTGGTACCCACACCCAGGAGAAGTTTGGAAAGTGTTAAAGCTGTTTATTGAGTGTGTACCACATGGTAGGTGCTCTGTAAACATTAACTCATTTGATGCCAACGTGACACATTCAGCTATGTTCAGAGGAACACACAGGCTTCTAGAGGCCACACAAGTCGCTCAGGGGCACGCCCCTCATGGGAAGAGAAAGCAGTGACTCCAGGTGGGCCACAGCACCTACACACTGAGATCTATACTGCAGCCATAGACAGGGCGATGGGTGGGGGTGGAACAGGATGGTACCACAGTGTTCAGTTCTGACCTAGGGAAATGGTCTGGGATCGTTCTGTCCTTGAAGCAGGGGTATGATATAAAGGCTTCTTCAGGCCACAGGCTGGCTGCATAGGTATTGGCAGCTCAGGTCTAGCCACTAGTCTGCCCCAGGAGAGGTGGCCAAAAGGAACACTGTGGCTCAGTGTGCCAGTCATTTGGGATTTGGGAATCTCAGTTGATAAAATGCCTCCATAAGATCAGTCTGCAGGCAAGCCTATAGAGCATTTTCTTAATCTGTGTTTGACATGGGAGGGACCAGTACACTGTAAATGGGGCCACCCTGAGCGTGGTGGTCCTGGGCTCTATAAGAAAGCAGGCTGAGCAAGTCATAAGGAACAAGCCAGTAAGCAGCACTCCACCATGGCCTATGCATCAGCTCTTTCCTCTAGGTTCCTGCCTGTTTGAGTGCCTGTCCTGACTTCTTTCAATGATGGACTATGATGTGGAAGCGTCAGCCAAATAAGTGCCCCCCTCCCCAACTTGCTTTTGATCATCATGTTTCATCACAGCGGTAGTAACCCTAACTAGGACACCTAATAAACAGGAGCTAAACAGTGTGTCTGTTTACAGCCCACCTAGGGTCTCACGTCCCACGGTCTCAAGTATCCTCACAGTCACCCAGACAGTAAGACAAGGAACCGGGATAATCCCCATGATGGCTTGGATCTTAAATGTCCCTGTAAAGTCTCAACACCCAGTCATGGCACTGAGGGGAGGTCATGGGACCCTTAGGAAGGTGGGCCTAAGAGGAGAAGGAGGTTAGAACACACAGCGTGTGCCTGTGAAGCTGACACTGTAACCTCGGCCCCTTCCTGACTCTGTCCACTCCCCAGTTGCCATGAGGTGAGCCACCTCCTCAGTCACTTGCTCCCACCATGATGCACTCTGCCATCATGGGCCCAAATAGGACCAAGTGAACAAAGACTGAAACTTGTGAAACCACGAGCAGAAGGAGACCCTCCCCCTCCTTGAAGCTCTTTACCTGGAGTGTTTCTTCACAGCGAGGAATGCTGACTAGCTCAAGTCCCCGTTTCACAGGTGGAAGAGTCACTCACAAATATTCTATCTGTGCAGCCCACCTGTCCACACAGCTCAGTGTAGGGGAGGTCTCATTGCCTCCAGTATTGCCAGGTGGAGTTACCTACTTCCAACTTCCAGCTGAAATGGAAGGGGCTAGGTAACATGCATGCATCCATTCGCTCACTATTGCATTCATTGATTTTGATAATGTTTTCTAAGNACCTCAAATGTGCTGGCAAACAACAGTGAACAAGGGACCCAGGCTGCGCTAGCATGGAACTTAATCTACACTGAAGATGGAGGGGGATGAGCCAGTTCACAGACACAGGAGTTCAGACAGAGCTATGCAGAGAGAAAGCTGAGGGAACTGGCATCTCAATCCACTGTGCCACTCAGGAAGGAGTTGACATCCGAATTAAGACTCGGTGAAAACACAGAGCCAGACA
>LZPO01020471.1:281123-299248 GCA_001675575.1 Neotoma lepida
CAGTGAATTGGGAGAGAGGAGGAAGAAGAAAGGGAGGAGGAGGAGAATACAGAGGGAGGGGCAATGAGGCAGCAAGGGAGACGCCCAGTCTCACAGTAAGAACAAGTTTTGCACTTCTGAGCCTTGATTTCTGCCCAAAGATGAAGAATTAAGATATCTGTGGGGCTTTTCAAAATACAAAGGAAACACACCTGCAGCCAAGCTAATCCAGAAAGACGAGGCTGGGTCCTGAATAAAGAAAGAGCTGAAAGCCCTCNGAGCCTACCTCTAGCCTAGCACAAAGCTAGGTCATGGTCCTCACGTGGGCTCCTGTGTAGAGTGACTGTAATTATACCCAAGGTGAGTCTGAGGTTGCTCATAAAACCCAGGGACTGGGGAGAAGGAAGGGTTGAGAAAGAGAAGTGAACACAAGGCCCATCTAATGTTGTCAAGCTCAATTCCACCAGAGGACGCAGGCTCAAGATTTGGAAATGCAGACATATTTAGATAAGCACATGGACTTGATGCATAATGGTTACTAAGGGAAACCACCATGGCCCGATTTTGAAATGTGACATTAGAGAGACAAGCTGTCCCACCCTACAAGCCCCTGCCAGAGTCAGAACCAGGACAGATGCAGGGTCTGGCTTGTCTTGTTGGCTGAGTGAGTCATTTCAAATACATTCTGAAAAGGAAAACGCAATTTTAAAATGGTTTGATGTGCGTTGGGCTGGGTGCCCTCAGCAATATGAAGCCATACCAGTTATGGGCAGGGAAGCAGCTACGTTTTGTGGATTTGATGGTCATCTGTGGGTTCATCTCACTTGTGTATCAGAGACTGGCATCTGTCATCTCTGCCCTCCCTCAAANACAGTATTTTTCTTCCATGTGGCAAGAAGCAGGAGTTTGTAGAATGAATGAACCAGCAGGCAGCCCAAGCCAATGCTTTGACCAAGCATGGTGGCCCTGGTGTGAAGAACAGGGACACACTGAGGATCTGAGTACAAGTGGGGAAACTGAACAGGCCACAAAGAGGCCAGGAAGCATGGTGGAGTGATAGGTCTGGGGAAACTGACCCAATATGCAAGGACTGCCAGGTGGAGAACTGGAAAATTCTTCCCAGGGCCCCGGGAACAACTATCAGCTCAAAGCAAGAAAGAACCGTGTGTTCTCCAGCATTGGTTTGGTGGAACGTTCATGATGTCCAGGGCACACTGTGGANAGNAGAGTCTAAATGATGCCAGTGAATACAAGATGGTTGGGAATCTGGGTTGATCAAAGGTACACGGATGGTCCCATCAGACGGCACANCCATCAGCTCTCCTCAAATTTCTTGGCATTTCTCAGATCTTCACAGGATGATGAGTACCCTCACCTGGTCTCTGGTGCTCCAAGCTCTCTTCTGAGAAGATGAATTGTTACGAGTGTGACCAGAGGTACCTGAGGAAGTACTGTCAGTCCACAGCGATCAGGACTGCACAGACAATACAGACACACTAAAGAGACGCTGTCTCCCATGGCTGTTCACCTGGGGTGACCAGGCAGATGGATGTGTAGTAAAGACATCCATTGTACAGTGGTGCGGGAAGTGATGGGTGCTGATGGATAGGAAGCTCAGTGAAGGGTGAGCTCCTTCCAGGATCTCCTTGCCCCTTCTCATGTAGGGTTTTCTGTACTGTACCAACTGCTTGCCTTCCTCCTCCATCTACTCATCCTTTTGATACTCACTGAGAGCCTTCCCACGCCTGGCAATGGTCATACTGACTGAGAAGCACAGACTGTGAGCAAACACATTGCACACAGAGCAACTTGGGCTGGCAAGGTCGCTCCATGGGTAAAGGCACCTGCCATCAAGCCTGAAGACATGAGTTCAATCTCTAAGACCCACATGGTAGAAAGAGAGAATCAATTCCCAAAGGTTGTCCTCTGACCTCCACACTGTGGCATGCATGTATCCCCTTAAAAATGAATATTAATACAAGGAAAACTTAAAAAAAGACTAAGGATTATGTATAAGTTGTGAAAGGAATGAATGGTGTGTGAGGAAAACACACAGGGCCTTACACAGATATCATGTCTTGTTTCAGGTTGAGTTCCCTAAAAAATACAAAAAGAATTATTTTTTTTCACAGACCTTTANCTGTTTGTGTCCAACATAAGCTCCTGTATACTTTCACAGGGAACCCCAACCCAGTGTGGTTGGGGAAAACCCTCCTGTCCNACCCAGAACCGAAGCCTCCTCCCTAGCACATACCTTTCAGAGGCTCCTTTTTGAGACTGTGACTGACTAGGCAGATGCCATTAAATCGGATGCTAACTGCTCCAAAGGCCACAATCGAAAGGCATTTAAAAGACCCAAATAAATGAAGAGCTAGCTGAAGCATGTTCACGGACTGATAGCTCAATACAAGAGAGGTGACTTTCTTCAAATTAAGCTAACAGGTCAACAGACTTTCAACCCAATCCCTACAAAGTTGTTTTTATTTATTTCTTGTTGCTTAGGCTAAACAAGCTGATTCTAAAATTCATTTGGAACAGTAAGACCATTTTGGAAATGAATAAAGCATGACCAAGTCAAGGGTCATAACAACAACACTGGGGGAAACATCTATACAGAGACAAAAAAAATCAATGATATGGGCNGAGAACACCAAAACAGACCAGTGCTTTCAGGAAAATTATGTCTAGTTGAGATGACACTGCAAATCGGCTGAGAAGGGGTGACGGATGGGTAACTGCTGAAGAAATCTAGTATTCACATAAAAATAAAAGCTACATTTCCACGTTATATAACACATGGTGCCCCTAAATGTGAGGAAACCGAAACTTTAAAACTCTGGGGAGAAAACACAGAAACTTTTCAATTTTGGGGGAGGAAAATCATCCTAAAGAAGAGGCCAACTGTGCCGGCCACAAAGGAGAAGCTGGCACGTACAATGTCAATAAAATGGAAAATTCTGTACACCATAAGAAAGAAGACCCACACACTGAGAAAAGATCCTCCAGTAAAGGAAATCGTATTTTTAAAAGTATAAAGAATGTTTGTCTGTAAGAAAACACAATCCAGAGAAAGACAGGAACCTGAAGTTTATGGGCGATACACCAAAATTATGAAAAAATGATCACCTCACCAGTAATTAGAGAAATGCAAGTTTAAAATAGTGAAATACCATTTCATACTCATTACCCAGTAGAAATAAAACCTGACTGGAGAGGTAGAGGCAGGGAGATTGCTACAAGCTCAAGTGCAGCGTGGTCTACACAGCAAATTTCAGGCCAAACAGAGTTATACAGCAAGACCCTGTCTGNAAAAAATAAAATGAAGCGAACATAAACCAATTGCTCAGATCAAGTGCTGGGCAGAANATAGAACATTCACTGGAGAGATGACTCNGTGGTTAAGAGCACATATTGCTCTTGTAGAGGACCTGGGTTTGATTCCCAGGACCCACAGGGCAGTTCACAATGATCTGTAACTCCAGCTCCAGGGGATCTGACGCCACCTTCTGGCCTCTGCAGGCACTGCATGCATAAAGTGCACAGACATACAAACAGGCCAAGTACCNACACACAAAATAAAATAATCTTACAACAACAACAAAAAAGCATCACTAGAAAAAAGTAGAGTAGCAGAAATTCTTACAAGCTGATNTGTAGGATGCACATAACAGCAATCTCTACATTATCTGATAAAACAGATGCCANNCATAGCCCACAACCCAGCAGTTACAACCTTATGCATGATTTAGATGCATTCCCTTACAGTATGGGTTGGAGAGTGAAACTCCAATGCAACAGCATTGAAAGGTGGCTTGTGGAGATAGAGTTGAATTGCTACCATGGGCCCAACANAGATTCCTAAGGAAAAGCTGGATTTGGACTCCTTGCTCCTCTCTTGCATTCTGCCTTCCACCATGGGATGGTGCAGGAGCCAACTCTTGCCAAGCACTAGTCTCTCCACCCTGGACTGCCAAACTCTACAAGTATAGGAAATAAACCTCTGTTCTTTNTAAGTCACCCAGTCCTNAGTATTTTGTAACAGTAACATAAAACAGACTAAGATGGGCTTGCAGACTAGAAACCGTCCAGAAAGCACAGCTAGCTTAACCACTGTGGTGATGGGCAACAGTCTAACCCCGTCAAGAAGACTTGTAAATACAAGGTAATCATTCACACAGAGCAACACTATTAAGGGTGTGTATGGAAAGAAGCCAGAATCCTTGTATCAATATAGACTCATCTTAAAACCACTGCTGAGAAAAGAAACAAAGTAAAAACAAAATGTAAGGCTTGGATACTAGTCCTGGAAANGATTACAGTAAGTAAGGGGCCTCTGTTCTATTCCAGGCACATATGTAAGCAGAACAAATGCAAAGACGGACAGGAGAATGCTGAATCTAAATTCAGCCAGACTTCTGGAGGGAAGGAAACAAATGGTATCCGGAACACAAATTAAAACCGCTCAAAAACCCACCATTCATCCCCATGTTACNATTTCCAATTAGCCATAAAGTAGGGAAGACTTTATCCATGAAGTCAGGTCTCCGCAGACTCAGAGACCTCAGGGAGATTTGGTTTAGCCTTCAACACGTACAGAAACCACCTATCTATACCTGGGCGGAGGGACTCTCCTGCAGCAGAAATCAGGGCAACTGTATACATCCTGCAGGTTGTACACCACACATTTCTANAGTGCACGTTTCACAAGGCACCTCAGAATGATGCTCCCCAGGCATGCATACAGCTTACACAACTGTATCCCTCAGCCTTGTGAGGATCACAGTGCTTGGAACTCAGATAAAATTGTGCCCACTTCTAGGATAAGGGGTGCTCACAACCTTCCGGGTCCATTCAATCTCACATCCTTCTTAAATACATTTGAAACCTGCCTCTCCACACCCTCTCTCCACTGAAGTGGATCTGTTTTTCCACACACTACTTCAGATACTGAGAGAAACATAGCCCCCCCACCCCCCGAGACTTCAGCTTTCTAAGGCTAAATATATTCCCGGCTTTGCTTACGGCAACTGAGCACTAGCTTCTCCACTGTTCAGAATGAATTTTTAAACTGTCCTTTTACCAAGCACTTCCCGCCCTAATAAGCACTAGGCATGCTGACATGTTTTCAAAGAACCAGAACGAGTTCCTCTCAGCTGCTCCTATGGGATGCCCCAGAAGAACCCCCACATATGCTTGCTTCTACAGCAGTCAGATGGCCGCTAGAGCCAAGAAGCATGGAGTGGAGGGAGTCGGGATAGGCTTGTCCAGGAGGAGGTGGNGGGACAGGGATGAGGACAAGGCCAGCTGATCCTTCACTTACTCCCAGAATTCCATGACCGGGGAGGTGGCGTTCTGCAGGGACACATGACTGTAGTTGCTGACATTCAACTTCTGGAACTCGACACATTTCTCTGAGTGAGAACAAGAGAAAACACACAAGGAAATTAAGCTTCATGGGGCTGAACCTGGGGAGTACAAGGAGCTGATGGCACAAGCAGGTGGTGTTGGCAAACAGGGTCAGAGCACAGGAGAATCCAAGATTTCACAGCAGTTTCCTGATGGCCTGGTCTGGTTCTAACAGAAGTGGGCCACACTCTGTTCCTGTCCAGAATCTTACCACATGCTGCCCCTGGCCTCACACCCACACCATCTTCTAGACTTTCTTCTCTTTCTCTGCTTAGCCCTGTCCATGGCCTTGGTCTCTGCTGCCCAGTGGCCCTCGCTGGAACAAACAGAACAGGCCAGTCNTCCCCAGGGGCTCTGATGGAATTGGGGTTCCCATTTGCATAGAAAGAGGTGACTACTGTAACAGTCTTGTGAAGGACTGAGGGCTGGACGAACTGGCAGGAACACACACCGAAGAGGCCCTTGGTTCCTTCATCCTCTCACTCACTCTGATGAGTCTAAAAGTTAGTTATTGAACAACTCTTCTCAGAAATCTGATCGCCAAGGGACTCTGCAGCAGAGCCATCCTAGTGTCTAGGTCCAGATCAATCCTAAGCTGTCTCCCCCTCCTCCAGGGGGAGGACCTCCCTCTCCTGAATTCTAAGTAAATAAGAATCCCAAGACCCTCCAAGGAATCACCTTGAATTCTTCCCTAGGAAGAAAAAGCATCNAAGGAATAGCTGAGGTCCCCATGTAAAGCCCACAGCCTGCTAAAGACAGAACCAAGAACAACTCCAGCCAGGGCTCAACTGCTGGCTGTGGTTGATTTGGAACCTGTNGGCTACCATAGACCCTGCATCTGCGGACACAGCTGCCTGGGCCACGGGGCTGCAGGCTCTCTGGGGCAGAACCTCCTGCAGCATCTCCTTTAGGACCAACCATCTGGCCCAGGGGCCAGTGAGGAGTGGGTGCTGCAACATCTGGCGGTGCCGCCTTCTCACAGACGAACCCCAGTTACACCTGCCATATGGGCAGGAGCATCTTAGATGCAGCAGGTGCTCATGTCACGGGCTTTGGAGAAAGGGGATCACAAGCCAGGGGGTCTCCACTGGGGATAAATGGCCTGGCTGTCTGCTTCATTCTCATTCCTCTTGGCTAGTGCTGGCTTATGCTGAAAGCAGGTGGGTTTGGGCACCCCAGGGAGTCTGTAGTGGAGCCTAGAACCCAACATTGTTAGCAAATTGGCTTGATATACCCCTGCCTGTTTCTGCAATGACAGTGTCCTTGGCTTGTATCAGACTCTAAAATGGTGCTGCCCAAATATTTTTCCTAAGAGTAAAAAGAAACTGGGTGTGGTGATTCATTCCTGAGGACTCAGCTGAAGGACCTCTGTGAGTATGAGGCCAGCTTGGAGTACAGAGAGAGTCCTTANCTCAAAACTAGAAAAACTAAACCTAAGCAGAATAAAACAAAGCAGGCAGAGAGACACACAGACACAGATACACACACCACACACTTCCTCAGACATTCAAAACTGACGTGTACAAAATTGATTATGTACAAATAAACAATGGTTATAAACCCGTGTGACTATTCTCACTGCTAGATAAGCAAAATTAAAATTGTAGTAAGTCAATTGCTTCTCAGCCTTTGACCTAAGATAACATATAACACAAGTTAAAGCCGCCCTGCATACATCTGTACTCCCAGTGCCTGGGCAGGAAAGGCAAGAGGACCAGGTTGACCCTGGCCTAATGAGACTCTGTCTTAAAGATGGATTAATTTCATAAATGAAATACCAACTAAACTTGGGAACTGANACAATACAAAGCAATACCATACCCTCCCAGGATGTGCAGAATAACTCCTTTCGGTGATAATAAACTGCTTTCCTAATAGAAAAGCAGACCTGACAGCAAAGAGGCTGCTGCATGTTCCCCCACAGTTCCTCAGCCTACCCTTCTGCAAGACCTTCCTCCTCCAGACATGCCTTATAACAACATGCCTGTCCGTCCTTCCTTCCTTCCTTCCTTCCTCCCTCCTTTCTTTCTTTCCTTCCTTCCTTCCTTCCTTCCTTCCTTCCTTCCTTCCTTCCATCCTCTCTTCCTTTTCCAATGCTGGAAATGGAACCCAAGACCTTGTACATGCTAAGCCAAATTGTTCAGCCACTGAGCCACATATGTCTTGTTGACACATGATTTAAAAATTAAATCTTGAGAAATTACAAACACAGAGTCAAGCAATGGAATCTCCCAAGGGCCCTCAACTGCNGTGGTTGGGATTGAGATTTGGGACATGTGCAGGTTTGTAGTTTCCTTAGCACACTAACTGTCAGGAATCTAAGAATGCATCTCTGAATTTTAGTTTAATAAGCATCTCCATGAGNTCCCTTGCCAAAGGGAGGCTAACTGAGCCCTGGGCTTGAAGAGAGTCAGCAATGACTGCTACAGAAGTGACTGGAAGGCAGGTAAGGCAAAGTCACAGAGGCCTAGAACTAGACTAGACCTAGTGCTTTCTAGACCTAACATCTTTGGCTACTCCTCTTAGACAGCACTGTACAGTACCTAGGATCACTGTATCTCAGCTCTCGGGGTGATAGGCCTCTCCCAGACACAATCTAACCGTAGATGATAACATAGATGGATAGGTCAAAGTATGTGTCCCAATTCCAGTCAAAAGGAAGCACCTCTGAGAAGAGCTCTGAGGTTAAGGCTTGTCTCAGAAAGAAAGAGTGCTACAATCCATTGGTGATGCCTGCTCTGAGCACAACAATCTCAAAAATGGGTTGGACAGATATTCTCTTCAAGATTGCCAAGTTCTGATAGTATGACAAATTAAAAGCAAACAGTGTATTGAAGTCAAAGGTGACTTACAAGACTCCCCACTGTGTGGGGCAGGATGTGTGTGTGTGTGTGTGTGTGTGTGTGTGTGTGTTGGTGCCTTCAGATGTTTAGCTGGTTTGAACAAGTAAAGTAAACCAAGTAACTTGGGTGTGATGATGGCAACTATGTCATCCATAAGCTACAGCTGTTCCCCAGTCATGGTTGTGACTGCTGCTGTTAAATAGGGAGGTTGTTAGAGAAGTTGGGGCCTGAAGAGTTGGCTCAACAGGAGCACTGGCTGAACTTCCAGAGGACTCAGGTTCGATTCCTAACATCCACATGGTGGCTCATAAGCATCTGTAACTCCAGTCCCAGTGGATCTGACACCCTCTTCTGGCCTCCATGGACGCTNCATGCATATGGTCATATACATACAAGCAGACACACACTCATACATACATAAAATAAGATTAAATAAATCTTTAAAAAGAGAGAAGCTGAAAAATCANATTTCTATGCAATGTCTTCCAACTTTCAAGTTCCAGCAACCAAATGCATTTTCTAGTTTGTGTTCATTACCATAAATGAAATCATCTTAACTGCCTTTAATTTAGTCTTCCTTCTTCATCTTATGGAAGACGAACTACTCAGAAAGGCAGAGCTGGAGATGGACTCCTGATCCCCAAGTTGCAGCCTAGAGGTTGGTTATACCCTAACTCTGTCCATAGGGTTCCGCCACACCTGTAACTGCTGAATATATCCTGGTCAAGTGACCACTGTTCCAAAGGCCACTCCCAGGAAACTGTGTGAAAAGAGCCTAGAGGCTTGGAATGCATTACCAACCCCAAATCCTTCCACAAGACCAGGAGAGACTCAGCCTGGAGACCATACCTGTGTTCCACTCGTGCCCACAGGTGGCCCAGGGGAGCTCGGTGGTGAAGCAATTGCTTAGGTAGAAGATGGCCCATGCCAGGATGATGATGTAATAGACATTGAGATGTGCTTCGATCACCTGCGTTGCATAGCCAATGCCTGTGAGGACCAAGGAAAAAGAGCGGCTGGGGTCTCTGTCCTTTGAAACAGCCTTTAGCGGCTCCTGAAAACTTGTCATCAATGAGGAAAAGTTTTCTTTGCTCATGAAACCGACACTTACCTTCAAATAAAGGACAGACTTTCCTCCAGCAGGTAATGCCTCCTTCACTTGTGAACTGCCCTAGAGCCGTTTCCAGGAAGAAGACAGGAATTCCACAGCAGATGAAAAACACCACGTAGGGAATCAGGAATGCCCCTGTGAGGGTACAAAGGGATGACATGGAAACTGCCCTGCTGGTTCCCCTTCAGCACCAATGCCCTTCAGTGGGCATCCTACCACAGGGCAGCACACAGTGTTCCTTCAGTTAGAACTCCAACCTGGCTAGTGTGAGGGGCTGGAGCCAGAAAACATGGAAGAGGGGTTGTACCCTCTGCCAACCTTTACCTTATGCAATTCTCCCTCACATCTCTGAGCCCCAACATCTCCAGCTATAAAATGGGCTTTAATAATATCTGCTACTGACCGTTTCTCAGGATGGTGACTAAACTGGGAATGTTAAAAAATTGTTTTGTTTGATCAGTTCTTTGTGTGACTTACTTTCTGCAAGTGTGCACATGCACACATGTTTGTGCACATGTATGTAGAAGCCAGAGGTCACTGTCAAGTGTCTTCCTCTACAATCCTGACCCCATTTTTTGATACAGGGTCTCTCACTGAACCTGGGGCTCGCTGATCCAGCTAGACTGGCTGGCCTTTAGCTCCAGGTACCCTCTGGTCTCTACTTTTCCAGTGCTAGAATGACAGATGTGTACTACCATGCCTTTATAAGGGTGCTGGGAATTCCAAGCCAATCTTCATGCCTGAAGAGAAAGCACTTTACCACCTGAGCCGTGTCTCCAGCTCCCACCCTACCTGTCCCACCCTCTAGCACAGATTAAGCTCATTCTTAGCCTATGTGTTGTTCCCCTCTTAACTAATCTCAAGAGGGTGGCTGAAGGAGAACACTCATTATTTTATTATAGAGCCCCCTAAAAGATTTTTCTCATAAGGAAAAAACTAAAAAAACCTTCTCGAGGAATCATACAGTGAGGAGCACCAGGCTTCAAAGGGTTAAATGCCCCTGCACATATGATCCAGGTATGGAGCTAAGCCCTAAGGAATTTGTAGCAAGGATCTCACTGCAAACGGTTTAGGGTCCGCCTGGGTAAGGACCACCCTA
This sequence comes from Neotoma lepida, assembly GCA_001675575.1. NCBI lineage: Eukaryota > Metazoa > Chordata > Mammalia > Rodentia > Cricetidae > Neotoma > Neotoma lepida. The sequence continues at coordinate 291,562 of LZPO01020471.1, forward strand.
AACACAATGTCCATGGCCTGGGCCTTTCTGCAAAATAAATGTAATGAATGAAGCAAGCATGAGCTCCTAGACACAGATGGGGACCCCCCCCAAATCCCTCATTTTCTTTCTCCCATCTAATAACAAAGCATGAAAACACAGTATTCTTCATCTGATGTCAAGAATGGACGCTTTAGCTGAAATTGCTTTTGCTAAATGAAGCCTCTTTAACCACTGGATTAACAGCAACAACCTTGATTAATCCTGATAGTGTGGACCTATCTACTCGGCTTTGAAAGGGGCTTAGCCTTTTCTGGGCAAGGGACTAATTTAAGATTTCGCCCTGTGAACGAGATTCTTTCAGCTACTGTGGAGAATCTGTGAGTCCAGCTGNTGGACAAATTATTTTGAAAGGAAACCATAGCCCAGCTAGATTGAAGGCAGGAACTTGTGTAACAGGGTACATGGTATCTGAGGCCTGAATCCAAATCTATTTGATNAAAAAGCTGAAGTGGCTCCCTTAAGACCCCGTAATTCACCTGTGAGCCTCCGAGAACCCAACAGATGACACTGGGTGAAAGCCAGCTGGCCTGTGTACTCACAAAGCTAGTACTGTAATTCTTAAAATAACCAACAACCAAACCAGGGTGTCTGCACGGATGGAGGCTCTTGGCAAATCAAAGAGAGGAAAAAAGAGAGAGAAAAAAACCAACAATGAGTCATTTTTCAACTTTACTCACTACAACCTTAAAAACAATTTGTAGCAGAATTTGTGATTAACCCAATTTATCTCCATTTTCGACTTTGCAGAATGCTTCTTGTTTAGGCCTAATATTTCCTAGATGAATAAAGATGCTAAAATAGTTTCTGCCTAATATTACCCTAAAGGGCTCCCACAGCTTTCTAAGCGGACACAGTGTCTTCTCAGTCTGCACCCCTAAGGCAGGGCTTGCCTGAAGGCACAGGACACATTTTAGGTCTCCAAGTCCGGGCCTACTTTCTCCCCTTGCCAAGCCACAGGCACTATTGGCCACTTCATTACCAGTGCAGGGCAGGCCTGGAGCAGCCTGTGCCTTTGGAATGAATGACCCCAGAGAAAGNGCCTGGGCCAGGAAGTGTGGTTCACGGGCTCCTAAACTGTTTGCACAGGAAGCCCTGCACTGTCTGTGCCAGCCAACCTCACCACCTTTTTAGGGTTCGGAGATATTCTTGAAGATTGGGATACCACACAGAGGTGAAGAAATGCCAAGACAGGCCTTTTCTGAGAGGAACTGTGCCACCACCGAAGGTTTTAATGGGATCCCTTGCTACCCTGCCAACCTACTGCAATATGAGGGGTGTGGGAGTATGGGGGGTTTCGTCTGAGCCGTGCTCTCNGCTGAGAGTGCAGGGGACCACAGCTTCCACTCTCCGCAATGGCACTCTGAGATGCCACCGATGGAAGGGGCTCTGGTCTCCTTCCCCAGTATCTAAGTATCTTACACATACTAAGTCAGCATGGTTGCCATTGTTGTGGGTGAGTCTGAGCCCAGCAAAAGAAACTGCTTGGTGCCAGTTTTTCCTCCAGAGAGGCCTAAAATACTTTCCCTAGAAATGGCCTGAGGAGCAAATTTAAAAGACCACAGAGAAGAGCACACAGCAAAGCCTTTCCAAAAGTTGCTCCCGGAGTCAGCTCAACCCTGAACGGAAAACGAGACCTTTGGGGTCAGAATCCCACCCTTGGCAGTAGTAAAACTGAGTGTTTCTTGGACCCTTAGCCTCATCATCTTTGAGATCAGTAAAAGCACTGTCTTCCAAGGTGACTGTGAGGCCAAAGGGGGGTGAAAAAGTACGAAGACACAGCTAAAGCTGGGACCCTGCTCCTGGCGCTTAAGTGACCTCTCCAAAAGGCTGCTCAGATCAGTCTTTTCCAGTGAGGACAGCTGAGCCTCCTAGGCTAAATTAAAGGACTTCTGCTTAAAACACCAGCCAGTTGCCTGAAAGCTGAGCTCCTGGGCCAGGTCTGTCCCTCACGCAGGTGACAGACGCTGCTCTGGGCCCCATGGCAGGTGGCAGGTGGTGGCGCGCTCAGGTGCGAAGCAGATCCGTGCACGCAGGCGCAGAGGAACAGGTGGGCCCCCGCACAGCCCCTCAGCTCACNGGGACTGGAAAGGGGGATCCGGGCGGTGCACGAGGGGTGCCCCCCCCCAGGTGTCGCCCCGCATCCCCGCCGTGCTCACCTCCGCCGTTCTTGTAGCACAGGTAGGGGAAGCGCCACACGTTGCCTAGCCCGATGATCTCGCCCGCTACGCTCAGCACGAACTCCACCTTGTTGTTCCAGTGGCCGCGCTCGTGGACCGCCTTGTCGCGCGCCTCGCGCGTCCCCGCCGCGCCCCCGCCGCCGCCGCCNAGCGCCTCGGACCCCCGCGCCTCCTCGGCCGCCTTCCCGTTGCCCAGGGGCAGCGCCTGCTCCGCAGTCATGGCCGCCCTGCCGCCTCGTGCGCCGGCCCGGCTCTGCGCCGCCGCCCCGGGCGCCCGGTCTTTTGAGAGGCTCGAGCGGCGGGCGGGGGAGCCGGGGGTGGAGCCGAGGGAGCCGCCCGGCCCGGCCGCACGGGACAGGGACTGGGTACCCATGCCACCTCCAGGCCCGCCTGAATCTCGGGGTGGGAGGGATGCTGCAAGTCCGGTGACTTGACCTTGCGCGCCCAGCACCTCGCTCAGCACCTTGCTCGGCACCTCGACCTTATGTGCCCAACACTTTGCATGCACTCAGCCCCTGACCTTGCAAGCACCGGGCTTACTCAGAGTACAGGGTTTGCCCTGCAACCCACTCACTGGCCTCTATCAGTGGAGTCATCTATCCAAGCCTAAGTGGGCCGTGAATGNGACACTTGAAGTTCTGTCCTCTCTCTGTGACCCTTCAAAGCTTGGGCCTCAGTTTTCCCATCTCTGCTCAGAGGTGGATGGGCAGCTTTAACTTTTGAAGGGCCAACAGCTGTGTTGTTCAGGTTCAATTGCAGGGGCCTAGCTGGGATAGGGAGGGAGCATGAGATAGAAAGTGCTTTGGAAACTCCCAGATGATGCAGATGGTGCTGGGCCTTAAGGCCCAGGCACTACCACCCCCCCCCCCCCTCCCCCCCACACGCTCTGCCCCGCCCCTACCCTGGAGGTCTCATTCCATCCATGGCCCCTAATCTACACACAGGTGAATCACAAAGGCGTGGCATTGAGTAGGGACAGGAGCAGGCAAATCTAAGTTGAATGTCTTGCTTCACCTATACAAGTTGTGCAACTTTGGTCAGTCTCCTGACCGCCTCTTCCTCAGTTTCCTGGTCTGCAAATTGTGTTTCCAACAATGCCTTCTGAAGTTTGTTTTTGTTTTGTTGTGGTTTGTTTGTTTTGGTGAAAAGTTGATGACATGATGCTGATAAAGTACTCCTACAGTAGAAATTGTCAATAACCATTAGCGGTTATTGTCACCGTGCAGTACATGCATGTGTACATCTTGTTCAACATGTCCCTCCAATCGGTTGCACAAACAGCAGACACTATCCTGTGACAATGGTAGAGAACTTAGCATAACATACTATACAACACGTGCTTAGAAAATNTTTGCAGATAGAAGGTGGGTATAGAAGATANAGCTCAGTACTTGCTAAGCATGTGCCGAGCCCTGAATTTCACCCCAGGACCAAACTGAAGGGAAGGGGTGAATAGAAGTGGAGGTGCTTTGGTTTGGATGACACTTGTGGCTTGACAGCTTGGTCCCCTGCCTGTGGTGCTATCAGCTGTCAATGGAACCTTTAAGAGGTGGGGCCTTCCAGGAGGGTCTCCAGGTTGTTGAGAGCNTGTGTTTGCTGGAATGTGAGAGCCCACCATCCTCAGGTCCATCTCTCCTGCCATCCTGAGGTAAGTCTTCGCTGCCTCTATGATGCACTGCTGCAGCCTGACTCCAAAGTGCAGAAGCCTCTAGAAGCCCAGTGCCTGGTCACTTCGGAAGCTGGTTCTCTGAGCTATTTGTTTCAGTACTGAAAAGCTGACTGACAGAGGAGGAAGCAGAGGCTGTGAGGAAGGGGCCTGTGGATATGGGCAGGTCCATGCTTCTTGCCACTCCCAGAGCAGATTCCCTGTGTAGTCCTAGGTCCCTCCAGTCCCAGGGCTCCTGACACAATCTAAACACCCTTCTCCCTGGTTCACAGCATTTCTTGAAAGAATAAATGGAGTACTGGGATCACCCTCTGAGGACCAGGCTGCAAATCCTGCTCACACTGGTTCTTAGGCTCCTCCATCCACGGCCTGACTGAACTCTAGTTGCTTTGTGCACCTCCCTCCCTCCCTGAAGTTCCCACTCACCTGGTCTTTGCTGTCCACCCACCCCCAACCCCCACAGCCCTGGTTGTCTGTTCTGATCTACTCTTTCCCAGGCCTTGAACCAGAACCACCCAACTAAATGCTGATGGTTGCCATACTCCTCTGTCAGGTGTTAGAAAGCTAAGATCCTGCAGGTTGCTCAGGGGAAGGTCTGACTTCACACTCATCTCTGCAATCTGTGTTTTGTCAGNTGGACACAAGCCAGGGTCATTTGGGAAGAGGGAGCTTCAGTTGAGAAGACGCCACCATCAGAATGCCCTGTGAGCAAGCCTGTGGTACATTTTCTTCATTGATAGATGTGGGAAGGCCTGGCCCACTGTTGGGCAGTCTCACCCCTGGGCTGGTGGTCTTTGGCATCCAAGGCCAAAGGATCTCCTGAATTAAGGTAAATTAAGCTCAGACTCTCCTTTCCTATACAGCCTTAGTGGTATTTATACTAACATTATAGACTCCTAACATTTACCNAACCACCTCTAGGAATGTAGTTTGAGCACATAAATTCCNTTTTTCTGATATATTAACTGATTTTAGCTCTTAGTTGACCTCCTCCTTTACCACTCCCCCTTTGGGTTGTAAAAGAAAGCCTGACAGTCACTGCCTGAGGAAACTCTTGTCTACCTTTATGACCCTGTAAGAATTGAAGCCTGGTGACCTTGCTTTAGCCAGAGCAATGCTATTGCATGGGTATATAACTGTAAACCTCAGAGACTTAGAGAGGATTTTGATGGGAGAGCTAGATGGAGAACTAGAAGAATGAGATGGAAGATGAGGAAGAGCCAGATGGGGAAGCACGAGATGGGGCAGAACTAAGATGAGACAATTAAGATAGAACGTAGAGGGGACAGCAGAATAAGGTAGGGAAAAATCAGGCAAGAAAGGAGCTAGGCATGAGAACAGAACTGAAGCTGTGTAGATAGAATTTTATCCCAGAGGAATAAAGTAGACAGACAGAAGAGCTCAGTGTACTTAGATTCTTTTCCTGAAAATAATTCACACTGTTTGTAGCTTCTCTTCTGGGCCCCTGGGAAGAAGATTATTAAGGCTGGACCATAATAATTTTCAATAGTCTCTCTGCAGTGACCCCTGAAATTNCACAACAGGATGACCCTGAGCCCCTTAGGACAGGTCATATCTGACCCCAGGTTTTAGTTGACAAAATGTCGTGTTCCCTCTTGTCAAATTTCTTCATGTACTTCCTAATGATGACATGTCCTGTGGTCCCAGATATGCAGTGCCTTGTAGCTGTGCTCTATTCAAAGTCNGAAGCCACAGACAGTTCTGAACCCTACATGTAGTTTGTTTTTCCATACCATAAATAAAATTTAATTTATAAAGTAGGCGCTGGAAGAGATGAACAATAATAAAATAATAAAATCAAAGTTACAACTGCAAGAAAAACTATTTAAGACTTAGAATTTAAAAGCCAGGCATGATGGTGCACTCCTTTAATGCCAGCACTCAGGAGGCAGGTGGATCTCTGTAAGTTCAAGGCCAGCCTGATCTACAAAGTGAACNCCCATCTCAATAAATAAGTAGATAAAATTTAGAACTTATTTCTGAAGTTTTCCATTTAATATTATCGGACTATGGCTGACTGTAGGTCACTGGAACAATGGAAATTAATTGGACAGATAACAGTGACCCTGTGTATCCAGGTGCTCAAATATTTCTTTCTTAGAGGGCAACGAGGACCAAGAACAGACTGACTGTTCAGTGCCATGCAGCAACAAATTATCACTCACAGGTTCACAGTAGGAGGCAGTAAGTTGAGATGTGAACCCTTTGTTGGGCTAACCTGCAGCACATTACAAGGGAGTCGGGGACATAGGTCCAGGTGGACAAGCATTTCATCAATGTCGCCCTTCAGGAGGAAGGAAAGATGTTTGATGGCCATAGTGCTCCCTCTAGGAATCTTAGTGGTGTCCATGACTACCTGTGTGACCCAGACCTCAGCCCCTACCCCTGTAGTCATCCTCCAATGCAGCACTCTTGTCTCAGCTTCGCCACCCTCACGTAAAGTACAGCCAGAGGCTGAATCAACCCCATGTCAAGTACAGAGTCTGGGGAAGGGTCCTCTGAAGAGTGTAGCCAGTCTCTTCGGAGCCCGGTTTTGCAGCCACCTGCTTGAAGTTGAAAATGCTTAGAATCTACCGCCCCTCGAGAGCTTATTCCTGGAGGCTAGCTGCTCTGGCAGCAGGAAAAACGTTAACACTCTCTGGAGGTTGTTAGACTGATTGATTGCTCATCGAGTGTCTTACACATTTGTCTTATCTAGCTCCTTGAATAATTTTTTTTAATTTCATGTNCCAACTGTAGTCATATCTAGTATTTTCTGTATTTTATAGCAGCTTTATTGATATTTATTTCACATGCTTTGCAGCCACCCATTGAAAGTNAACAACATAGATGGCCAACCATGANCATAAGCAGCTTGCAAACTCTCCAGTGTCTNTTACCTCCNNGAGGATAAAGAANGCTGGTCCTTTGGGCCATCACTCCTGATGCCGCCCTCCAGCCCTGGACTACTCTATCTTCTNCACAAATGGTGTTACATATTCTGAGCATTTGCAGGACTAGAGCGGTGGTGCACACAGCCGTTCCCACCTGACTCTTTCNTGTAACAGTCCTTTGGAGAGTCATCCCCAGAGGATCGTTTATCCTTTCCATGGCTGCATAANNCTCCACCAGATTTTATCTACTCACCAGTGGAAATTTGGGTTGCTTCAAAGTTGGGGCTGTTACTTCTCTGAGCATTCCTGCACGAACCTTTTTGCATGGACATATGTTCTCACTTCTCTTGGGGATAGCCTTGGGAGAGAATTGCTACAACATAGATAACTGTTTAGCCTTTGGAGGTGCCTCTAGCCTTTTTTTTTCTGAAGCATCTGAACTGTTGAACCTTTCCCCCAGCTGTGCATGAAGGTTCTAGCTGCAGCACATCCCTGCCAACATCTGTTAGCATATGTGATTAAAAAAAATTATAACCATTCCAATGGGCACAGCATGGTTGAGTGTGGCTCTGGTCCCTGTTCTCTTTCCTCATTTTATAGGATTCATTTTTGAGGCAGGGCTCTGCTTTGTAGCTCATGCTGACCTAGAACAGACCAGCCTCAAACTTGACATTCTCCTGCATCTGCCTTCCAAGTGCTGGGATTACACATGTGCACCACCTTGCCCAGTTCTGTATTTATTTTTAAAGGGGACTTTGCCCTGTAACTTGAGCTGGCAGCATTATTGCTGTGATAGAAGGCAGCCTATACCTAAGGGAAGCACAGTTTAGCCATCTATGATCTAAAGGTTCAAAACCCATAATATTCCCCAAAACGTCTCAGGAGTTGCCATGGTGCCACATTATAAG
>LZPO01020471.1:318471-352598 GCA_001675575.1 Neotoma lepida
CAGTCTGCCAACCCCTCTCCTCTGCCCTGCTGGCTCCAACTCTTCCAACTTTACCACAAGTGCACCTGATCTGTGAAGAAGTCACATTTCTGAATCTCCAGGTATAGTCACACTCACTCAGTGACCAGTCCACAGTAAGGTATCAACACATGAGACCTGCACAATGCACTCAGAGGGGGGAAGAGCCGTGTCTGTCATTGTACCCCACCTCCCTGCACTGAGGAGGCTCAGATGAGAGAAAAGGAAAGACACAAATGACCCATGTGGAGGAGGGCAGGAACCAGCAGAGCATGAAACAGTAGTGCCAGTCTGGAAGTTTCTGGTTCTCCCTCCATCTTGCTGAGGGTGGTGGGAGGTAGAGTCACCTGCTGACTTGTTAATTGAATGAAGGAATCAGGAAACAGCTAAAATAAACAGTCACTCTTGGAGGAGGCTAGGGGGCATGATCGGAGGTAGGGGGCTCAGAAGAGCCACACGTGCCTGACAGATCTGACTCTTAGACTTTGGGGCTTCCAACCCTGACTCTTGCTTCCTGCCAGGTGAAGCACTTTGGGGACTANACTCACCTGTGAGCACTTTGCCACAAATCCTTGCAGCAGAGCTGGCCACTTTTAGGAGAGTAAGGTTATTTAGTTCATGTTCCAAATGGGCAAACTCCACCTTTAGTGGCCAATACCGACACATGGGGAAGCGTGTGATTGGGTGTACAACGAGTTGACTCTCACTGGAGGCTGCACTTGGTCTAATGTCTGTATTTTCCCTCTCCACCCACATCACACTTTCAGGGGAAGGGCTCCCATTTCCACCTGCCCCTCTTCTGGTGGTTCAACCAGGAGTTCAAAGTCAGCACATTCACTTAACTTCACTGGCAACTCTTATTGAGGAGGACAGCTATGAGGGCTGGGGCACATCAGCCAGAAACAAAGGACTAGAATGGTAGCATCCAAGCCACACATTCAACAACCATATCAAGCCATGTTCACTACCAGCTGGACACCTTGGCCTTGGCCTACTGTCTCACCCACAAAACTGGCTTCCTCTGACACAGATCCTTGCCATACCACAACCCCAGTGCCTCATGACTGTTGTCCTCTATTAAGCCCCCTGTGTTGTTGAATAACTGGTCTAGTGTCCACTGTACCTCCATCCCAGCTGCCTCTTGAGTAAACCAATGCTTGGGGAAATGCAAATGCTTGGGGAACTCTTGGCAGCATCTGCNTAGACACTATAACCTGTGTGGGTTTTAAACCATGCCAATCATTTGTCTTCCTTAGTCATTGATGGTGAGTGTCCACTATGCTTCAAGTGCTCTCTGTAGCNTCTCCCAGGTAGTCTTCTGCCCACCTGAGAAGTAGCCACCAAACCACCACTCCTTTCTCTCTTGCAAATAGAGAAACTGAGGCTGAAGAGGCCAACTCTTTGGTCAATGTCAGATAACTTGTGAGTGATGAACCAGGGATTTGACTTGTCATGTCTGGTCCAGTGCTCAGTCTCTCATCAGCATTTCCTGAGGGGAACACATCCCCTTGTGGTGCTTTCCTGTGGTTTTCCAAGCTGACCCTCCAGCCCAGTGTCCTTTTCCTCTTAGTCACTCTAGACAGACTAAGAGGTTTCAATTCTGTCACTGCTGGTTGTCAGCCAATACTTCCTGCCCGTAGAATGTCCCCTGGTACTCCGTAGGAACTTTCTGGTGTGTTTGTGCCAGGCCCTTGCCCACTATCTTCATCCACTCCCTCTAGTTCTGCAAAGCTCTCTGGTCACAAATCTGGGACCCTGAGAGCTGGCTGGAAGTATGGCTCTGTTCCCTAGTTATTTCCGGAGGAGAAATTACACTTCATTGCCTTTAAATGTATTTAATTGAGCATTCGTTCTGGCTGAATCCACCACAGAACTGTGTGAAATAGGAGAAAAAAGACCTCTAAGGGCCCCCTGCTCTCCTTGAAAGGAGTGAGCCTGGACACCTGGCTGCCCTGCTCACCCACCCTGATGGCTACAGGTGTCTTCCAATTCCTGCTGAGTTGAGGTAGGAGGGAGATGGTGTGGATGGAGATGAGGGTCACATGGAGACTCAGAGGCAGCGTGGGTGAGCAAGTTCTGATGGCAGGCATTCTGGGGTGCTGGGCTCTTCAGGTCTTGCCCATCTTAGGACACATTTCTTTGCTTCCCTTCCAATATTATAACCCTTAGCTGCCCCCCATCACCACCAAGGATTGCCCAGTCTCTAAGTCCACCCAGGATAGAATACAGAAGCAGCCTGACCACTGACATCAGCCCTCCCCACATCCCTGGGCCCAGAATGATAAGGAGGGAGCAGATGCTTTTAGCCTCACTTCCTGGTCTGAACCTTTGCTCACCCTCTGTGCTCAGTCTGGTCCCTCCCCTTGGGGCAAAGCTACAACTAGGATTTTGGCCAAGGCTTCCTGCTTTCTCTAAGAGCCTTTTTTTTAGGTAGCAAAGTGTACCCTTCTAGCAGATAGGTGAGGCAAGGGCACCCTCTTTGGTGGGTGTATCTGTCTCACCTGAGCCTTCCATGTGGCTCACACAACTGATTACTGATAAGGATGCTTCATCCATATCACCATCCATTTGTCCTCTGGTCCCTCTGCTGTCAGAACCTGAAGGGAAACTCACTGCCCTGAGACTTTCAGAAGGGAAGGCACCCCCTTGTGACACTTTCCNGCAGCTGGCCAGCCCCGCTCCCCTTGAAGAGGCCTCTCTGAGGTCCCCCTGGGATGGCTTCTCGGCCCTTGGCTCTAGCCCAGCTCCCCCCAGGGCAATTTCTGGCCAGGCGGGCAATAGATTTCTGTCTCCCTTTTGAGAGCCTTTTGTGAGCCCTCAAACTCAGAGCCAAATGCCCCCCACCTTCTGAAAAATAAAAAAGCCGTGTTTCTGGCCCCTGCGTGAGGAGACTTGGGGAGCCGGAGACCCTGGGGGCGCGCTGGCCCAAGCTTGCTTCTGGTAACTGCCCACCCTCTTCCCTGCACTGTGTTGCACAAAGCTCGCTTGTGGGGCACCAATGAAGCAGTTAATGTGGTGCACAGCGGCTCGGGGGCACCCACCCTGCGCTTCCTGGCCTGTGATTTATTAGGTGGGCTGAGCTGGGCTGCTCCCACTCCTGACTTGTCCAGGAGCCACAGGGCCTGGAATCCTCCCTGGAGGGCCTGGGATTGAGCACTCTGCCTCAGGCTCCAGAGGTTACATGAAGCCATTATTTCCACTTTAGGTATAAAGAAATGGAGGCTCATTCAAATTGGCAGACCCCAGTCCCCTTTACAGAGCATGGGGCTGGCAGAAATGGGCTCAGCAGGAGCCAACGTTCCTCATACCNTGATACATCAGAGTCTCCTGGGAGGTGTCTAAAAATACTGATTGCCNCTCAAAATCTNCCTCTATGTGTGTGTGTGCACGTATTTGTATGTGTGCACATGTGTGTATAAGTACATGTGCCTACATGTGCATGTGTGGAGGTCAGCAGTCAATGCCTGATGTTGTCCTCAGTCACTCTTTCCCTTACTTTGTGAGACAGGGTCTCTCACTACACTGAAGCTTGCTGTTTGGGCTGATGGCCAGTGAGCCCCAGGTGCCCTCTTGTCTCTTTCTCCCTGGGACTGGGGTTGAAGGCATGTGCTCCCATGCCAGTTGTTTACAGTGGGCGCTGGTGAACCAGAATTGGGTCCTAAGCTCATGCAGGAAGCAAGTTACTGACTGAGCCATATGCCCAGCTCCCTGATGACCACTCAAAAGCCTCCTTCCTAATTGTTGTGGAATGGACACTGCTGCAGTCACTAGGACATACGTGTACAGTGGACATGCTGAACACCCTGGTTTGACAAGAGTGATCCCCCTAAGAATCTCGGGGTACCACATCATTTCATAAACACGCACAGTTCTCATGAACCAGTAAAAAACACCAAAACTTCAGAAAATGCTCGCAGAGGCACCCACTGAGACACATTTGATTGAGGCTGTGGGGAGGGTCAACCTTAGGAATCCTTCTGAGACCCAAGGAAGACTCAGCCCCACCCTGTATCATGATGACCCCCCCCCAGTGGAATCTGAGAAACTTATGAACACCAATGGGACCACGAAGTTTTCTAGACTGTACATCTGAATGAGACCAGTGAGGNTCTGAGGGAGATGGGTTCACACCACAGAGTGGTGCAGCCTTTCATGGAGAATGGGAGGACGGAAGGAATCGGGAGGTCCTGGGAATCTGGAAAAGGTTAGAGCAGGGGAAGGATGGTCTCTAGCAACTTTAATGCAGATATGAACTATCTAGAAATGAATGTGTCCTACAGTGTTTGTGTCTGGCTTCTGCTCTCTGTCAGGGTGATGATTCTGATTGACCTTTCCCTGCTTGTGGTGAGGTTGAACCTCCTTTTATAGATCTAATGGTCATGTAGACATTGTCACTGTGAAGCACCTGTTCAGGATTATTACCTAGGCACCTGTTGGGCCACCTCTCCTTTTATTGATGCACAGATGCTCCTTGTATATGATGGGCACTCTATTTCAGGTACTTTTGAAGGCTCCACACTGCCCACTCAGGCATTTCACCTTGAGTACTTTGGGAGCTCTGGACATGAAGGAAGTCCCCCTACATATGAGCATGTGAGAGACTCAGTCCTTCCAGCCACTTAACTGTAACAAGAGTGTGCTTGGCTCCTCTGGCATGGAGAAGATGTAAAAGTTTGTCCCTGGCCCCTTTACCATTCCTTATGTGTCATTTTGTCACGTTTGACTCTCTCCCCTGCCTGGGTTCCTTGCTCACAGCTGATTTTAAAAAGTCACTTTAAGATACATGTTGCACATGTGGCTCCATNCCCTATGGCTCCTGGATAGAGGAGAGTCTTGGGAGAATGAGGTGAGAGCCGTCACACCTGTCCTTTTGACCAGAATTTCCCCTAGAAAGCTGTGGTCCTCCCCAAGGAACTGCAGGTGCCAGTGCCCTGAAGGCCAGTCACACCTGTATTCAGCCTTGAGCAGGTTCTCAGTGCCCACTCATGCATTACACCTCATCTTTGCCTGAGTCCACAGCAACCATGTTTGCTGGCTTTCCAGGCTCACTTTCATCCCATAATATCACCCTTTACATCCTAAAACCTGAGATCAATCTCACACTTCTATTTCCAAGGCAGCAGGCTACCTCATTCCTCATGGATCCCTCTTGGCACAACGTCATCTTAGCACCCAGGGGGAGGGCATGGCAGAAGGCTCCAGGAACCAAGTTCAATGGTGGGTTCACAGGTACAGTGACAATTGATAGAAGATGTTTTTCATCAGGGGTCAAACCAGGGAGTCCAGATGGCTTTTGCTCCAGCCATTGTTGAACACCTCTTCTGAGGCTGGACATATGTGACTCTGCTGTCAAACTGTCCCCAGACTAGGGATAGAAAGATCTCATGGAANCTATCACTGTGACATTTTGACTGAGCTGTTTTGCCTTCAGGTGGGTGACCCAGAGCATATGCATGTTGGGCACAGACCAAAAATAACATGCACGGATGTCCGAGTCACAACCCCCAGAGCATTTCCGTTGTGCATCCAAGTTCNGAGACGATGGTTTAAAGGTTAGGTGTCTCCTCCAGGAAAGGCAGCTGGTTGTCTTGCCTGAGCAAAAATGGATGATGCACTTACAGCTTCCGATGGGCCCTGCCAGCTGGAGTGGAAGAAAGAACTCATGTGCAAAGGTCAAACTTCAAACATGCCTGAACACTGCTGAAAAGGAAAGCGAAACACAAGAGGAAAAATCCAAATACACATGGATAGCTTGAATACACAGCCTGGATGTGCAACTTAGCAGTCTCTGGCACATGTGTTAGTAGTGATTTGTAGCACATGTGTTAGTAGCAGTTTGTAGCACATGTTAGTAGCAGTTTGTAGCACATGTGTTTGTAGCAGTTTGTAGCACATGTGTCAGTAGCAATTTGTGGCACATGTGTTCCCACCAGCAGTGTCAGTCAGCAAGCTGAGTTGTGCTGAGGTAANAAGTAGCCCCTCCATCTCAATGCCTTGCAACCACACAGATTCTTTTTCACGAGTCTTGTTTGTCTGTTGTATGTCACCTTCTCCCTGTCACGTCGCTTCACTCTGAGATGCAGGCTACTGAGCAGGCGTGTGGAATGTTGCTGCCTAGTGATAAAATGGAAACAGGCCAGTTAGATGGCTCAGCGAGTGAAGGCACTTGCTACCAAGCCTGACGACTTGAGTTTGGTTACAGGAACACACATGGTAGAAGGCGGGAATCAACTCTTAAAAGCCATGCTAAGTAAAGCCATGGCCCTGGTCTGAAGACACTTTCCACTGCCCCCTTCTGTGACCAGGGATCTTTTTGTTACATAATAGAATGCTACTTTTGAATTAACTTTGAAATTTTGATGGGCATCTCCACAGCATACCNAAATGCCCTGGTAGCCCCTCAGAGCACAGAAGTTCTTAGGAACTGACCCAAACTTTTCTCTTAGGGGTCTTTGATGGGTTTTGGAAGAAATGAGGAGGGNCTCCTTAGGGAATGAGAGCCTGGTGGCCATGTCACTGGGTACAACAGCCAGGGTCGTAGCTGCACCTATTGCCCCCCCCTTACCATAGGGTACAGAATGATCTATAGCTCCATCTGTCCCCTAAAAGCTGGGGCCAGTGTTCACCTCAGCACCTCTGTGACTCACTGTTGCAGCAGGCATGTGGCAGGTACTTAATGCCATAGTGCAGAGGGCCACTTTGTTCCTGGTCATAGCCAACCCTAGTAGCTTCCAGGCTTCAGCTTCCCCTCCTGTCTGCCAGAGTGTGGAAGCAAAGTAGCTTTCAGATTCCCTCAACACCCAAGATGAGGTCAGGGACATTGGCATGGGAGTAACGAGTGTCTGCTTTACTGTGGCTGCTGAAGAAAGAGAAAATTAAAACTTACCTTTTGGATTACAGAACGGAATTGGTTTCCTTTATGCTTCCTGGTGGGAGAAACATTTCCATTACCTCAATTTATAAGATGCCATTTTGAGGCCAAGAAGAGATAAGTAAGTAATTTCAGAGGCCCTCAATTTGGGCAGTTTCTAAAATCCCTTGTGTCTGAAATTGTTGTAGACTGCTTTCCTGTAACCCTTGCCTTTCTGGGGCCTGTTCTTCCTCAGACATGATGGAGGAGCTTGAGGGATCTATGGCCCAGAGCATGGGCAAGGCCAAAGACAGGGAAGGAAGGATNCAGAGTGTGACAGCAACCTCAAAGTCCTGACTAAGAGCNTGNNCTCCCTCACCCCCCCTCTCTGAGGCCTTTGGCTCTAGACCACCTATGTGTCAGGACTGCTGCGGCTGTGCTGCAGACATCGTGGTCTAGACCTTCCCAAATGCTATGCCAGGTTTTTGCTCAGTAGCTATAAGATAATGGGGGCTGCTCAGGAATAATCAGGCAGAACTGGCCCATGTTCCCCAGCGTCCCCATCAGGATGCAGTTGTAATTGCCTACAGGAGCTCTTCACGTGCAGTGATATTTAAGTATAGGTATCTGCCCACCAGGATTAAGTTAGGATTTCCACACAGTTGCTAAAGACAT
Organism: Neotoma lepida; assembly: GCA_001675575.1. NCBI lineage: Eukaryota > Metazoa > Chordata > Mammalia > Rodentia > Cricetidae > Neotoma > Neotoma lepida. The sequence goes on from LZPO01020471.1 coordinate 326,015, forward strand.
TTCTGGGTGGTCTGTGGAAGTGATTCATGGGGAAATTTACACGTGACTACCCAGGTGGGGAGCATCTCTACTCCAGACAGAGAGCACCAATCAATCAGCTAAGGCCCCGAACAGAAGAGACCATCAGGAAAGTACAATGAATGCTCTCAGAGTGGAGGCTTGCCTGTTCACAGACACCAGGTTTTCTGGCCTTTGGACTTCAGTACTTACACCAGCACCTTGGGTGCTCAGTCTACCTTGTACAGAGATACTGGGGCTCAGGGCTTACCCTGGTTTGCGTGCTAGCACCCCAGGCTCTCCAGCATTCAGGCAGCCTCTGATGGGACTTCTCAGCCTCCATGATCACAAGAGCCAATGCCCCCAATGCCCCCTGACCACTCCGCTTGTAACATGGTTCATGTGGGTCTATTCTCTTTCTCGGCTTGCTTCCCTCCCCTCTTTGTCCCTGAACCCCTGTTTCAGTCTTTGCTTCTGGGAGGACCTGTGTCCAGCAATGGATGAGAGCTTTGTGACCTTGGATAGGTATTTGACCCTGAAAGTCTTAGTTTCTCTGAGGTTACTTGGGTCACAGGCCTGATGCTACAGGCAGGTAACCTGGGAACCAAGTGTTGGTAGATGGCATTACCTGGTTCTCAGTCTTTAAGTCATGAGTTATGAGTTCTGTGTCATGCATCCCAGAGAGGAATGCATAATGTCCATATAACACTTAAGATTGGAGAGTCAATGCCCACATAGCCCTCCCAGCTGAGGTCATCTCTCTCTCTCTCTCTCTCTCTCTCTCTCTCTCTCTCTCTCTCTCTCTCTCTCTCTCTCTGGACACCTGTGCTCAGGAATCCTTTGAGGACTCTTCTGTGAGGTGATCCACAGGAGGCCCCTGACTGGGAGCCTCGCATGTGACCAGAACTCAGCAGCTACTCCTGATGGCTGATACGGATGATTGCTTCTCCTTTGCCCTCCCCCTCCAGGCAGTGGCCTCAGCATCTGGGAGGTTGACAGGAGCCAACAGTGAGGCCAGACCCCCTTCTGAGTGGCACAGTCAGGACTGGCCCAGGCCCAGCACTAGGTGTAGGTAGAAGTGGAAGCCAGTACCCTGGACCTTAGCTGCAGGGAGCAGGAGCTGCCACCCCTGTGGGTCCTCAGAGTCCCTACTATACTCCATTTATGCTGCTATCCAGCCCGAGACCACCTGCTTCCTACCCAGCTCCTCCTTTGCAGTCAGAGGCAGGGTAGGAACCAGCAAAGGGCAGGTGAGGGAGACCTTCCAGCAAGGGCTTCCGGAGGAGGGGACAAAGGGATGGCCCGGAGTTCCACCCCCTGGGCAGACCCGTCCTCTCCTCTCCGGGGCGGAGGTGGACCTTGGGCCCATGAATTGTGGCCAGCGGATGAGGCTTTGTTCAACTTGCGCGTCCCCAGCCCAGGGCCCGGCGGAGAGAGGCTCTTTCCTGAGAGGCCGGACTTTCCCACAGGAACAAAGTGTGGCTTGTTTGCCGGGCATGAATCTTGGCGTGGGGCAGCCAGGCCAGGCTTGGCGCTGCCCGGCGGCGGCCCGGCGATATCACTCAGGCACATTCCGCCTTCCCCACAGCTGGGGCTGACAGCAGGAAGCCGCGGGGAGCCTCAGGACAAAGGCAGAAAAATGGGCCACGTTTATTCATTCACTGACCAGCCTGGGCCTGGTTGGCCCATGGGCCCGTCTCCATGGCAATGGGCGGCCTTGGTGCTCTTGGTTGGCTCCCCTGTGACCACAGCCCCCCGTGGCCACACCCCCAACACAGGCAGAGCATCATGGAGGCAGAAGCTGCCTGGAGTCTTGACCTCATGGCTGAGGTGCCTGGGGGATGCTCTGCCAGAGTGGAGGGCTAAAGTTGAGTTCCAAAAACCAGAGATTTGGCCACACCTGACAAAGTGAGATGAAGGCAAGCAGCTCAAGTCCCCACATTAGCTGCGCACCTACATACGTGCTTACGGATGCAGGTATCGTGCCTACTCAGCTTGCTCACACAAATTTCATTCTCATATAGCTTTCCAAAATGTACTCCTGGAGTGTTTGGTACCCCACAAACCTTACAGTGGGGAGATCTTTGCAGGCACTGGGTCAAAAACTTCCAGAGACTGACCTCATGGTTTGCTCTTCTTACACTTTTAAGCATAGTAAAACTTTGGGAAGGGGCTCCCACGTGACAATGATCACAACAGAGCTTACGCATAGCTACATAGAAACTCCCTAGCAAGGTAGCAGAGCACCTGTGACCTCTGCGATAAGAATGAGTTTTATTGGCTGACAAACAGAGCTCAGGGCAAGGTCCTAGGAGAAGGATCTGTAATAAGGACAGATTCTATTGATGGGGGATGCAAAGCACATGGGGCCTCTTTCATAGAGATGGGTTCTGTTCACTGAGAGACAAAAGCTCAGGATTAGGACCTAAACAATGCTCAGGATATTGGGGGGATTAAGGTGGAGGGTGGCTCCTAAGAGTACTCTCTTAGGAGAGCAAAGGATCACCAGGTTGTTTGACCACTCTCTCTCTCTCTCTCTCTGGCATTCCAGGTGACCAGGCATTATTTATTCATTTCCTTCCTTTGAAGAGAATAGGCCCAAGTGATTGACATTCCTGGTTTCTCCAACCCTTACTCTAAACTGTGCTTCCTACACTGGGGAAAGAAGTGTCAGGGAGGCTTCCCAGAGGAACCGCTGTGGGCACTGGGTCTTGAAGCTCGCAAAGCTGAGTGGAGGCCTGGAAGATACAGCACTAAAGCCAAGCATCCCCCAAAGGATTTGTGCCCACAGCTGCCTCTCCACAGCTGTCTATACGCCTCAGATTGTTGTCATCTGTGCCTCAATCCTAGGTGCCTCCCATCCTTCAAGCCTGGCTTTTTAATTCTGGTTCTGCAATCTGACCTGAGTCCTCACCTGGTTGTGCACCTAGAAAAGAAGAAAATAGAAGGATNGAGGGATGGACGGAGGAGAGAAAGGATGGGTGAGACTCACAGCAAAGTCTTAGAATGAAGCTGGGGGTGGGGAGAGTACTAAAGATGCAGCGGCAGCGGCAATAACAACTTAGAACCATTTAGAACAGTGGTCAGTGGTTCTCAACCTGTGGGCCAAGACCCCTTTGGCAAACCTCTATCTCCAAAAATATTTATATTACAATTGATAACAGTAATAAAAGTACAGTTATGAAGAAGCAACAAAAATAACTTTATGGTTGGGGTCACCACAACATGAGGAACTGTATTAAAGGGTCTCAGTATCAGGAAGGTTGAGAACCACTGACTTAGAACATAAATGGCCAATATATAGTATGAGGCACTGTTGAGTCCTACACCCTCATAGCCACAGCTAGTTAGCACACTAGCTGCTCTGGCATCAGAGTCCTCAACATAGATGAGGCAGACATCAGCTAGCAGAGCCAGCATCTGAGAGGACACTGCACCCTGGCCTTGACTTCCTGCTCTCCAAAAGCCAGCTCTCATCAGAGCCTCACATTCACTCCATTGGCCAGGGTGGATGTGACAGTCTTGATTTTGAAGGTGAGGTGCTAATGCCAAATCCCACCACCCTCAGTCACTTAATACCAGCGAGACAGTGGCAGACGGCAGAAGTCCCACTGTGAACAAGGTATTGGCATATGGGCATATTCCTCCTTTTATTTTCTGTTTTGTTTTCTTCCACGACTACTTTCTGCTTCCTGGGTGAAGGAGAGAACCAGCCCCAGTGATGTCATCTGCAGACATCAGGCCTCACCAAATCCAGCCATCCTCCTCCCCCCAGCCCCCAGTCTCCCCTGTGGCTTCCTGAAACATGAGTGAATGCTGCTGTCACAAATGCGCCCTGACAGCTGCTGACAAGGAGAGGCCAGAGATGTTCATTCAGCCCTGCTGGGCAGGGGAAACTGCTGGAGAGCCTGGTGAGCACTGTACCAAGAGACTCACTAGGGCAGTATGGGAGGGGTGTGTGCCCCTCCAGATGACTTTGGGTTCCAGGGCACAGCTGACCCAGCTCTCTGACCTTGTATTTTCTTTGGCTGCTAAGACACAGGAAGCCTCATTATCAGACCCAGACCTCTTCTGGGTGCCTCTCTCTCTTGTTCTTTGCTAATTCCAAGTCTGGAATCTTCTGTCTTACCTTTACCATCAATGAGTGCCAACGGTTCACTCCCAAACTGCCTGAACCCTTGCCTGGACCCTACTGTCAGACAGATGTGTTCCTCATGCCCATGGACCTTCCTCCCACCTGACTGGCACCCTAAAAAAATAAACATTAGTAGTGGATTGCTGAAACCCTCCAGTGCTTGTCAGATCTTACACAGTGGCAGCCAATTCCACCAGCTAGGCCCACCTTCCTCCCCATCACTCACAGACAGGCACTGCCCTGGAGTACCTGGCGAAGTGCGTATAGCAGGAGTCCCTCTTTCCTTCCCAGGTACCACTTGCTCTCCAGATTAAAAGTCAGCTGAGCATTTATCAGTCCAGCTTTGTTCCAGAAAGCTCCCCTCTGCAGTGACAAACCCCTGTAATAGACACCGCAGACTGACAAGAGCTGACCATGCATTCCAGTGTCTTAGGCACACATGACTCTTTTTCATCCAGTGTTAGGCTCCGGTGAGAGGTTCTGACATTATTTCAAAGATTTGGCTCTTATTGTCCTGTCCAATAAGCATGCTAATGTCACACAGGAAGTTGTGGCACCTGCTGTTGGTCAGACACTGCCTGGAGCGGCAGCACCAGCACAGGCTCAAGGAACCTCTGTGCATCTCTCCTAAGAGAGGCAGCCTACCCGTCTGTTACATAGACGAAGAAACTGAGCTCAGAAGGTCTAGTTTGCCCCAGGCTGAGTCAGCCATCTAACAAAGCCATGAATTCAATGAAAAGAGTTCCACAATCCATTATTAATGTCTGTGTAGGGCACAGGAATGGGTAGTAAAGGTACATGTGACATGAATTTTATTTATTTCTACATAGTAGAAAACATAGTGTTTATAGTAAGTTCTTAATTACATTAAAAAGACAAGCTGGGAAGGAGACCACCATGTCAAGAAGCAACTGAGGAGGTAAGATAGAGGAAGGAGTCTCATGAGGTTCACTTCCCAACCTGGGTCTGAGGCATAATGGGCCAGGGCCCATTATTCCAATGCTTGATTCATGCTGTGCTTTGTTTCCCTTCTTGAAAATGATAAATTCTGTCAAATTAAGATTTGGAAGGTGCTGTCTGACCTCAGGGCTCCTAAATAATGTCAGGGTGGAAACTCAGTGTTCTCACCCTCCTCTCACTCTGCAGCCACTTGGACCTCACAAGCCCCTGATGCAGCCATTTGAAAGATGGGACCTGAGAGCTCAAATGACCTCTTTTTAAAGTTTTGTTGTTGCTTTGTTTGGAGTTTTTTTTTTTTCCTTCAATGATGAAAATGGCGCCAAGGGTCTCACACACACTAGGCAAGTGTCCTGTCCCTGAGCTACATCCAGTCCATCAGGGATGCATCTCCTCTATCTGCTCAGTCTGCAGCCTGTTGCCTGAGCCCACCTCTTCCAGTTCCCATCAACTCTCCAATCGGAAAGTCTATTTACACATTCTTAATCCCAGAAATTCTAGAGAAAGTTCCAAAGCTCCTCAGGTGATTGCTATGACCAGTCAGGGTTAAGACCATNGGTAAAAAGTAAAACTTACAACTTCCTTCAAGGGAGGAAACTGCCCAGCAGCCACACTGTTGGCTTGGAGAGCCATTACTAATGTCTGTTTAGGGCACAGGAATAGGTAGTGAGAATGTCACTCAAGGCAGGCTGACTATATGACCCTTGCACCTACTGTCCTCCAGGAATCTGTATATATTGTCTCATTTCATTACCCAACAACTTTATTATATTAAAAAACAGAAAACAAAACAAAAACAACAACAACAGCAAAACCCAAACAAATCTGGGAACCAAACTTCAAGCATTAAATAATCAGACTGAAATTTCTGAACTAGCCAGACAGCAAATAACATTTCCTGCCTTGATTAATCTGGTAGCATGGTGTTTGTTAAAACTCATTTGGTAGCTCACTTTAGAGCCATGGCTTTTATGGAAGGTCAGTTTTACCTTTGAAATAAATCCTCACCTGCTGTGACGACATGGGGCAGAGCTGCAGGGAAGCCCACAGCTTACCCGGAGAAGCACAGGGAAGCAAGCTGGAAGGAGGGCGGGAGCAGCAACCACACAGCCATGCTAATGGTGGGTAGTGCGACTCTGGGTCCTCATAAGATTCTGCCCCCATGCCTGCAGCTAAAACATGAAACCAAGTGATGTGTGGGTGTGTGCTGCCCCCAGATGGCCAACACTAGCATCGCACTTTTGGGACGAGCTCAGATACCAGTCTGGACTGGGTCCAGAGTGTGTCCTGGGATCAGGGGCTTCATGCTGATTTGTTATCCAGGCATTGGTTGTGATCAAAATTCCTCCTTCTCTGTGCTAGCTAACATTGTATGGTTAGCTAGCTGCAGCCCTACAGCTTCCCTGAGATGCAGAAGTGACTACTATGGATGCTCCCCCCCCTTGCTGGTTACTCCTCCATGATCATCTAAGTGAGCATGTCACATGGAAGGTGTGATTCTTGGATAAGGAAGCAGAAGAATAGGGGCATCCAAGTTACACAGAAAACCGAGGACTCCAGGTTTGGTGAAAAGGACACGGTCCTCACTCTGAAATGGAGGCTGAGCACTTTGATCACTGGATCCCTGACACACCTTGGGATAGCTATTATCACCCACTTTACATTCTGCTGGGCATAGCTGTGTGATGGTGGGGAAAGTCACCCCACATCTCTGAGCCTTGCCTCCATGTGGCAAAGGGAATGATGGCGCTCTCNCCTCTGAGGGATGTTATATACACGTGAATGGCTGCCTGTAGACAAAGCACATGCAGAGATTATTCCCCTCCAACTACAAGTGTATGTGTCTCTCTGAAAGCCAAGTGTGTCCAGAGGAGCAAGGTGAGAGAGGATTGTGAAATCTTGAAGTCAGATTCCTGAACCAGAGTCCTGTCCCTGCCTCTTCAACCTAAGTGACTTTGAACAAGATACCTGACTCAGTTTCTCACCTGGAAAATGGGGGTAGGGACCAACTGCACCATGAAGGTTGTGCACACGGTAGACAGAACATAAGTGTGAATTGGGGGATGGCTGCTGCAGGTAGGTGTTGGGCATCATGCCATAGCTGGTGTTCTGAGCACCAATGAGTTCTTCATACTGACTCCTCTCAAGATGGCACCAGGCAGAGATCTTACTTCATGTGTTGGGTAGAACAGATAGTAACAGGTGTGCCCTCCTGGTCCCCTGGTGATGCAGGGCCACCAGNACAAGGTCACACTGTTTTATGTGGTGTTGAACCCCCACTGAANGGAACCTGGCTATGAACAAACTTCCCTAAACTGACCTTGCAGGCATGAAGAGTAGGGCCTGTATGGGGAGACCTTTCCTCTTGGGCAGATTTGGGTACTGTACAGGGCCAGCTGGGANGTGGGTAGGGAAAGTGGCATATGTATGGTGACTCTAATGGGCGCCACAGGCTTTTAGTGTGCAGGTGGCTTCCTGCAGATAGGTCCATGNGTGACTAAAAATGCAGGTTTTAACTCTACTGGGCCAACTCAAGCCTGGAATTTCTGAAGCTCCAAGGACCCATCCCCCAATGACATGGGTTCAAGTATCCAGGTGTAGTAGAGGGTTTCAGTGGTCCCACAGGTATGCTGAGGCTCTGACCCCAGGCCAGGCCATTTGCTGAGGTCAGAGATGAACCCACACTATTCATATATGCACACTCACATGCACATTTCACATTCATGCACACATAAATGCATGTATGTGCAAATATACTCGTGCATTTGAACATGTGCACACACAAATACCCATCAAGGCAAAGAATGCTGGCTTGTGACCACCATGTTCCCAGGCAGGCTTTGGTTGGCTTGTGTTTACCCATCAGCCTTCTGTACAGATAACAGTGAGTCTGAGAACCTCCACCTAGGTCACTGAGACCCTTGGGGACTCTGCTGTGGGAACTGACTGCACACCAAGTATGCCTACANGGCCAGCAGGTATTACCTGCTGTGTTCTATTTTGTGCTTCTGGGTCCTGCTATCACAAGTGTGGATATGGGGTTGCTTAGCCACTGCCTCTCAAGACCCATTGTGGCACATCCCCAGGTTAGTGCTCTTCACACCTTTGTCTCTTCCCTACAGTAAACTTTAGGACTAGTCAGCAGTTCCCTTCTCCCAAGAGAAGCTTCCTGTGGAGAGGACACTGGTCCAGAGGACAGTGCTGGTCCTGCCAGCAGGGCTGTGGCTCTCTACTTGTTACAGTGGCATGGGCTGGGGAGATGTAGAAACTGTCGAGTCCTTGCTCTCTCTGAGATCCCAATGAGAAGCAGTAATCTGGGCTTTGGCTTTGGCACTGCAGGACCAAGGTCCCCCACTCCCACCCCTTTATAATTAATATGCAGCCACAGGGAAGGCAGGAGTCACCCTGACAGATGATGGCTACACACTGCAGCAGCACTGGAGAAAGGGCTGAGGACAGTTAGAGGAGAGACAGCTGTGTGTGTGAAGCTAGGAGAGGAGGGACCTGTGCAAGCCCCATTCCCAGGAAGAGCTGGGAATGACGTGCAGAATCTCCAGCTTTGGGAGTCCTAACCAAAAGCAAGCCTGTCATCTGCAAGGCTGGGTTTTGTGACTTCACTGTGCTGGGGAAAGGGTTGCTTGCTGGCGGGAAGCCACATTCCTATGCCTCTTAGAAATCTTTAGGGTAAAACTCAAGCCCCAGTCCTTTAAAAGGCAGGAAAGTGGCCATTGGCTGGCCAGATTGGCAAGCNAGCTGCCTGGGAACTCTCCAGGGTGCTGAACTTCTCCTGGCTTCTCTGTCTCCAGGGTCCTCACCCTGGTCCCAGCCCTGTNTTTCCTAGAGCCAACTTCTGAGNAACATCCCCAGGGAGCACCCAGGGAGCATCTAGGGCACACCTAGGGAGCACCCAGGGAGCACCTAGGGAGCACCCGAGGAGCATCTAGGGAGCACCTGGGGAGCATCTAGGGAGCACCCAGGGACCAGGACAGCTTTGCAGATACATCACCCTGGAAAACACCTCAAAATCTATTTCTGGTATGATTTGAAGCTAGATCCGCCCCCCACACCCGTGCTGTAAATGATTTATTGAACAAACGCCTTCAACCACATTTAGAAAGTTTCTTTCCTCTGTAACTGTTTTTGTCCTTCAGGCCACGTGTCCTCCTCCTCTCTTATCTTTCTCCTCTCCCTTTCGCCTCTCTCTTCTTTCCTTCCTCCTTTTCTATTTTTCTCTCCTTCCTCCTCTGTTTCTATTCCTCCTTCCTCCAGGGGACAAAAGTTACATATTCTAATTAGTTTTCGGAAGCAATGATTCTCGTTGACTTTGCTTTATGCACATTCTGAATCTGAGCTGGAATACTCCTGCTGTCCTCTAGGGTAGAAAACATCTTTGTCCATAACCTGCCATACTGTTGGCCACTTTTTTTTTTCTTGTGTGTTGTAGCAGAAAGCTCATCTTGAAGCCACTCCCTCTGCGTCAATCAGCTTCCCATTACTATAACAAACACCTGACATGACCAGCTTAAAAAGACTGGGCTGGTGAGATGGTTCAGTGGGTAAGGGAGCTTGCCACCAAGCCTGACATCCTGAGTTCCATCCCTGGAACTCACGTGGTAGAAGAGAACCACCTCCCACAAATTGTCCTCTGATGGCCACATGTGCACCTCAGTATACACGTGTGCTCACATACATAAGCACATATACACACAAACATAAGTCAATTGGCGTTTGAAAAGGAGAGTATTAGTTGCTTTTCTGTTACTGTGATGAAACACCAAGAGCAAAAGCAGCTTATAGAAGGAAGGGTTTATTTGGCCCTGACGGTTTCAGAAGGGGGCTCCTTCATGGCAGGGGAAAGCAGGAGCAAGAAGCTGAGAGAACATGTCTCTGTCCACATGCAAGAAGCAGAAAGAGAACTGGAAGTGTGGTGAAGCCATAAACTCCACAGCCCTCCCAGTGCTGCACTTCCTCCCACAGAGCTCCACATTCCAAAGGTTCACAATCTCCCCAAACAGCGCCACCCATAGGAGTGTTCAAATGCGTGAGTCTATGGGGGACATTTCATTCAAACTATGAGAGAGAGGGAGAAGAGGGAGGGTAGGGAAAGGGATGAGAGAGAGACAGGAGCGGGGAGAGAGGGATTGCTTTGGCTCGTGGTGGTAGAGGGTCTTGTTTACTATGGGCTATTATGGCAGGTAGCAGAGAGAAGATAGCAGAGCAAAGCCATGGCCAGCAAGCAAAGAGTGATCATAAAGGGCCATGGCCCCACTGTCCCCCTTTAGACTCATCACCACTGACCTAAAGACCTCCCCTTAGTCCCTACATCTTTTTTAGAATTATGTAATTATTTTATGTTTTTGAGTGTTTGCCTACATGTATGCCTGTGCACCAAATGTATGAAGTGTTCATGGAGCCTAGAAGAGGGCATGAGTTCTCCTGGAACTGGAGTTACAAAGGACTGTGAGCTGCCCTGTGGGTACTAGGAATCAAACCCAGGACCTGTGCTGTTAACCACTGATCAATCTCTCCAGCTCTGGCTCCACCTCATGTGTGTGTTTAACTTACAGATCTCCTACCTTAACTCTAATCTCGAGGCATGCCTTTAGCCTTTAGTACATAGACACTGGAGGACACTCTATGTCTCAACTGTAATAACTCATCCTATGGGTACAGTGGAGGGGGGTTGTTGAAATGGTCAGTTGTTCAACAAACAGATGCTAAGCCCTAATGTATGTTGGGTGCACATTTTATTATTTATTTATTGGTTTGGTTATTGGTTATAGAGAAGGGAGCCAGAAGCTTGTGCATGCCAGACTAGTACTCTGTTGCTAGGCTACATCCCAGCCCTCTTTAACTTTTATTGTGAGGCATGATTTTGCTAAGTTGACTAGCCTGGGCTCAAACTTACTGTTCTCCTTCTTCAGCCTCCAAAATAACTGAGATGGCACTGTTATTCACTAAGGGGCTTCTGCTTGGAGGAGCTCGTGAATCCAACTACCTGGCCCAGGTGCAGCCCTCACCTATTAGGATATGTGGGGCTGGGAATGTTCTTAGTGTTGGTGAATCTGGGTTCAGGTTGCTCTCCTTAAGTTGAACCCAGAAAAATGTGCCAGAGAGAGAGGTTGTTTATACTCANGTGCTACTGGCCATGTCAGAGGAGCAGCAGATGGCAGTTGACTTCAGGGTGTCACCTGCCCACCAGGAGGCAAATCCCTGATGGGTGAATCTCGGATAGGTGAGACCATAGACCCCAGAATGTCTTTTGCTTCTTCACATGTTTTCTGCTGCCATCTTTCTCTCGTCTCTGCCATCTGAATGGGTGTGGGGAGATCCCCACTGCTGTAATGTAGTGTGTCTCATGAAAATATCCTGTTCTACTGAGCATTTTTACCTGAGGACTATTATGAAGATGATTTCTTCTTAAGCTGTACTGTCTAATTGATAATGATAATGTTAGTTTAAATAGAGTTTTGATGATTAAAAATATAAACAAGGAAGTGTCACACAGCTAGAACATATGAGTTTCTATTGAGGAGCCATATAGACTGTGGCATAGGTTAATGATTAAGAAAAATAATTGAGTCCCAGAAGCCCAGCTAGTTTAAATTCTTTTNATCTTAATGTAGAGAGATGTGTTCACAGGTTTCAGAGTGCATCACAGCTGAAACAAAGCTTTGAAAATAACTTAAATTTAGACTAAGATGTTTTGTCAAATAGCTTTGAGGTTAAAAGATCCAAGAAGACAATCTAAACTTTTAGAAAGGCACATAGTTGGGTAAGGAACTCATTAAGGTCAGGGAACAAGAACAAAGCAGCCCAATTATTACTAGCTGATGCACTTTCTTGCTAGGGCTGGTTGATGACCAAAGGTGATGATTAATTCCTTATACCCATTTTTGCCCTCAATCTCCTGATATAAAAANTTATTAATGATTATGATATGTACCCTAAAGATTTAAAGTAGAGCTNACTGATTCTTTTTCANATATAAAAGTTTAGGTTTGTGATTCCTTTAAGATTCCTTGTAAGATNACCTTTCAAGATAATAAAGTGATTGGTCCTTTCTTTGTAAACATAAAATGCAGCTGGCCAGTAATAGAATATCTTGCTTGCCTACACACTGTTGGTCTATAACAAGTTGCTTGGATATGAATGTGTGGGTTCTTGGGATAATTTGTTTTTCACCTGTAATACATAAAATGTTTAATCATGTAAAGAATATGGAAAACATGCTGTTTTTTACTTGTATTCATTGTAATCATTGAAATTACTTGAAAAACAGAATGTACCCACATTGTAATTTTTATATTGCCTGAAAGATTTTGCTGGGGTATATAATCTGTAAGGGAAAGAAAAAAGATAGAGTTAAAATGAGTTAGAAGGAAAACATCAAGAATAAGAGAAGAAAATCACCAGGAAAATAAAGACTAGAGAATGCAAAAGAATAAAAATAAAGTCTGAAGGAAACCATCAAGAGAGTGTTTGAGTGTCTTTTCCCTAACCCCCTCAGACAGAAAAGTCATAATAATGCACCAACTCTGTGGATTCCCTTTGAGCCTGCGCTGCTAGAGGCTGGTTCACCAGCAGGGAGAGAAACTCAGATTTTGGTTATTTGAGACAGAGTCTTACTATGTAGCTCAGGCTAGCTTAGAACTCCTAAGTCAAGTAGTATTCCCAGTACTGAGATTACAGGAATGTGATATCATGCCAAATTGAGCAGTCAGGTCAGTTTCACTGGCTAATCCTGTTAGGTGGNCACTGTGGAATCAGCCATTCCACCACCCTCATCAGTTCACAGCAACAGAAACTAAGGCTGACAGGGAGAGCGGCTTGATCACGGTGGGCTAGGCAGTGGTCATGGACGGGGATGACACCATGGCTAAGTCTGGAAGGGAGGAGAGGTGTGAGTGAGTGAAGGAGAGGGAACCCCAGGAGACGGACCCCAGGAGAGGGACCCCGGACAGGGAACCCCAGGAGAGGGAGCCCAGGAGAGGAATGGTGTGAACTAAGGTGCAGATTCTGGGCTCTTCTGGGAGTTCTGGGTAGAGGAATTCAGACATGATCCTGTGAGCTGTGGGAAGCTGGTGAGGGATTTGGAGCCCCGGACCTGGGGCAAGAGAGGCAAAGAGTGTGAGGAAAAAAGTAACACAGCAGTGCAAGCTGAGGACCCTGGAGCCACACTGAGTGTTCAAATCCTGCCTCAGACACTCGGGGCTGTGTGATCTCTGGGAGGATGCTTTATCTCTCTGGGCCTTGGTCTCCATCTGCAAACATGTACCTTCCCCCAAAGGCTATTGCAATGATAGATGTTCCAGGATCATTGAGATCCTCATTCGGCACATGCTAAGTGCCATGTGTGCACACTGCAGCTGTCATGCTGGACCTTGGTGATTGGCTGTTGCTACATGGATCTGGGTTGCACTCTGACTTTAGCCTTTAATCCAAAAGTTTTCTTTGGGTGTCTGCCCTGTCCATAGTGATGGCTTCATGAAGGTGTCTCTGTCGTGTGCACCATGTGCCTCCCATGTCCAATTTCCTCTCTCTTCCTCCTCCCACTGGGCTCCTTTCTTCCCCAACTACTCCTTCTGCTTTCATGACATTTGCATGTGGACACACATACAAAAACACATGTGCACACATGTTCACACATTCACATACACAGGCACACAAATACATACATATACACATACACACTCATACATACATGAATGCATATACTCACACAAATATATGTGAAGGGATGCACAGACACACATGCATTCACACATGCACACACATTTGCACATATACACAAATGCATACTCAGGGACATACACAGACATACATATTCACACATACATACATATACACATACACATCGACACATATACACACACATTCACACACACACAAATGCACATTTACATACAAATAGGCGCTAGACACACATACATTCACACATACACACAAATACACAGGGACATACACAGACACACATATATTCACATATGCACACAAATACATGCATGCACTCACACACATACACAGACGCACATGTGTACATATTTACATGCATGTTTTATCTATCTGCATACTCCAATATCTACAAATGAGAGAGGATGTGCTGTCTGTCCATCTGGCTTATTTCACTCAATGTCATAATTTCCACTCCACTAATTTTCTTGGAAAATGGAGGGATAGACTGTCGCGTGCATGTGCCTCATTTGTCTGTTCCTGGGTTGATGGACCCGGGCTGATGCTGATTCTGCTGTTTCCACAGGTGCTGCGGGCAGCGTGCAAGTGTCTCTGGGAGTGTGGACTTGGGGTCCTCTCGGCGTGCCCAGGAGAGGTTGTATGTTGTTCCATTCTCATCTGGGGAAGGAGCCTCCCTCTTGACTTCTGTGTTCTCTTGTTGACAGCCGCCCTCAGAGAGGTGGAGTCACTCACTCGGTGGCTGCTGACCTTAGACCTTCCCGCACATTTCTTGGCCCTTTGAGAACTGTCACTTATTACATTATTTGTTGGACTAGGTCAGTCCTGGCATCTGGAGTTCTTCATGTGTTCCTTGTGTGTTTTTTGTGTGTTCCGGTCCCTCTAGCGCGCGGCTGCTGAGGGTCTTCCCCCATCTGCAGTAGCCACTCTGCGGTTCACTGTGGTTTTCCGTTGTGTTTCATGCGATCCTGCCGTCAACTCTTGCTGTTGTTTCCTNAGTTCTCGGAGTCTTTGCCTCTGTGTGCATCCTGAGGCATCTTCTCCTGATTCTCTCTGCAGTTTCAGAGTTTCAGGTCTCACATTCAGGCCTCTGATTCATTTGAATTGACTTTGTACAGGATAGACAGGGGTCTGGTTTCGTTCTTCTGCCCGCGGATGCCTGGTTCCCCCAGCACTGTCGGTGGACGAGGCTGTCTTTTCTTCAGTGAATGTTTTGGACATTGTTGTCTAAAACAGTGATTCTCAACCTGTGGGTCGTGACCCCTTTGGAGGCTCTAATGACCTGTTTACAAGGGTCGTATATCAAATATCCTGCATAACATATATTTACATTATGATTCATAACAGTAGCAAAATTACAGTTATGAAGCAGCAACAAAATCATTTTATGGTTGGGAGTCACCACAACATGAGGAACTGTATTAAAGGGTGGCAGCATTAGGAAGGTTGAGAACTACTGCTCTAAAATCATGTCTGTGGCTCATTCCTCGGCTTTCCCAGACTCCCTTAAGAGCAAGTGCTTGCAGGGGTGGCTGCAAATGGAAAGCCCAGATGAGGGGGTGGGGATTAGACGGACGGAGGAGGCTGTGACACCCTTGTTTGTATAAAGTTTTATTTGAGTAGAACCACGCCCCCTCATTTACATACTGTCCGTCACCCCAGAGCAATTACTTCAGAGATTATTCACTATCTAGGCCTGTGCAGAAAACACTCAACCAGCCCCGAGGACAAGGATGGCCTACCCTTGGCAGGGGGCATGCTCTGGCCACCAAAGGGACTGCCCACTCTCTGGAGCCCGAGCCATATCTGGCTCTGGATTTTCCCACGGGAATCCTCTAGAACACCGGAGTGAGTAGCTCCTCCCACCCCAAGCTCTTCTGAGTAGTTGGGGCCTTTATGGGTCTTTTGCAAAACAATCTTTGAATCTTCGAATCTCGAAAGGCAAAATTTATCGAGAGCAGCCGGTGACCTTTCTGAGGGCTCTCAATGTCTCTCCTCCTCGTTTTTAGCTTCCGTTACCCCCAGGACAGTGAGTGCCTAATTATTTCTTGACTAATCGTGTCTCCAGGGTTCTGAGGAAATCTCGAAGCTTGTCCTCCATTACGGCTTCCAAATTAGTTTCTCTTTAGTTGGATGTGCTTTCTTTGTCTTTCTGTCTCAGTTCGGCCAAAAATAGTCTCTCAAACGGAGAGCTAAATTCTCCGAGATTTTGTTCACTCCAATTAACTTTTCTTGGGAGTCTGACTGTGTTAATGAGGTCTCTGCTCCTCAGGATCAGGGTCCTAGATTGCTGGGCTGATGTTTTTTATGCCAAGTCACAGCCTCACCTTTTGTCCCCTACCAGAATCAGGGAGGGGCAGATATAGAAGGTGACAGAATCTGGAGAGCCCAGACCCTGTAACTTATAAACCAAGGCCTTGGACATGTTCAGCCTCTATAAAAGCTGGTTTTTGTTTTTTGTTTGTTTTATGTTTTTGTTTCGTGTGTGTGTGTAAATATGTGTGTGTTAGTGCACATATAGAGGCCAGATGTCAATTTTGGGTTGTTCCCCAGGAATGCTGTCCATCTTGTCTTTTGAGATAGCATCTCTCACTGGCCTAGAACTTGCCNGGGAAGGTAAGCTGGCTGTCCAGCCTGACCCAGGGATCTGCCTATCTCCACTTACCTACACCTGGTGTTACATGGGTGCTGAAGACTGACCTCTGCACCTGGCTTTACTGACTGAGCCATCTTCCAAGCCAAGTGCTAATAGTTTACTGATGGTAATTAGAGGACAGAAATGGGGGTGTGTTCCCTCTTCCCTGCTTCTGGGTTTCCAGGAGAGTCAGCTTTGATCAGAACTGTTTTTTTTTATTAATTAATTAATTTNTTTTTACATTAAAAAGATCTTCCACTCCTTTTACATACCAACCTCAGATCCCCCTCTCCTCCCTCCTCCCACCCCCAGAACTGGTTTTGGTTGTCAAGTCCAGCAGCAGAGTTTCACTCAGTCTTGCCCACCTTAGATCATTGTTCAGAGGCCGTTGGTCCAAGGAGCTGTTTTCACTGTTGCAATTGCGTGCACACGCCTCAGAATATTTTACATCCCGCTGGAGCCTTGCAAGACATTTGCCTATTTCACAGCTGGGAAAACTGAAACTCGGAGAAATTTAGCTGCAGGCCTGAGGTCACACAGCTGAGCAGGGCAGAGTCACTGCAAACACCCATCTCACTTTAAACAAGAAAGTTCTTGATCCCTGTTGATGACTTTTTAATAGTCCTACANTCCAAAAGCCGGGCTTGGCCCAGGCTGAGCCAGGAGACTAGTTACATGAGCCTCATTGGACTTGAGGCCAGGAGCTGGGCAAGTTCATCTGGCCTCCACCAGGGACTGAGGGAGCACAGTGGACTCCACATAGAGAACTAAGGGTTGAGCTCCCTTCACACCTTGGCTATGCCACTTTCTAGCTGGTTGGTGTAGGATGAGTCCCTGTCACCTCTTGCTTCAAGTCAGGGAAATGATGTCCACCCACAGGTGGTGCTGAGGGTCCCTGGTCAGATCCACCATGAGCACCAGCTCCTTCCCCTCTTCTTCCCCTCCCTCCTTTTCCTCATCTCCTTCCCCTCTCCCTCCCTCTCTTGCTCTCTCCTTTCCACTCGCCCCTCCTGCATCTATCCTGCTTGATCCTACAACCAAGTTGCCTGCAACCCTACCAACCAAGCCTCAGTGCCCGAAGCACTTTTAGATGCACTGTGACTTTCTATGAGAGGAAACTTTAGAAGTTTGGGAGTGAAGCTGAGGACAAGTGCACTGGGCTCCCTCTCACTAAGACTTTCAAAGAATAGAGTAGTTTTCTTGGCCTGTGGTTGAGGGTCTCAGTCTGTNCCAGGCGCTCTTGTGGCTTTCAGACCTCATTTGGGGACTCCAGACGGCAATGATGGGAGTGTATAGGAATTTAAATAGTTTGCATCATGATTGGGAAGTAAAAGAGGCAGAGGAGTCNGGCTCCCACAGTGCCCTTCACAGGCACATGCTCAACCATCGGTTTTACTCCTGTCCACCTGTTGAGGTTCCATCTCCTTCCAATAGCCCCATACTGAGACCAGGCCTTTAACACACAGGCCTCTAGGGGGCACTGCAGAGCCAAACCACAGCAGTGGGAAGAGGANGCTGTGAGGGAGCAATTGAGTAGCAGAGGTTTAAAGATGCTGTGGGAGATGGTTCCNTGGTTAGGAGCACTTCCTGCTCTTCCTGAGGACCTGGGTTCAAACCCAGAACACGTTTGGTGACTCACAACCAACTATAACTCTGGCTCCAGTGGATCTGACACTTTCTTTTGGCCTCTGCAGGTATCTACACACACACACACACACACACACACACACACACACACACACCATTAGAAAAAAAACCTTTAGCAATGAGAGTCACAGACTCCCTGTGAACTAGCCTGGTGGAGATGAGAGCTCTCCTTTTAAATACAAAGTTCCTTATAAAGTGTGACTACAGGGGTGAGAGCATGGGACTGTCTCCTGGTGGCCTTGCTGACCCTCCTTTCTCAGGACTCTTTCAGAGGCTTTCTGCTAATTGACAGGGAGTGTCTATGACAGAGCAGCTTGGAAGCTGGACCCAGGGACTCCTGTCTGCCTGGGACCTAAATGCAGATCCCAGCTCTAAATGGTCNGGCTCTGGCCCTGGACCAAGGATGCCACCTCTCTGTGTCACAGACATGTCATCTGTGAGGTAGNGTGATGGGGGTTCCTTGGTCATGAGGCTATGTGAAGATTTTGTCTTAATCACAGTCAGATGGCTCAGTGAAGGTAATGAATACATTTTAAGACATGCATTATGAAAACATCCGGGAATATACATGTGCAAACTAAGAGTGTATGGTGTCATTAGGTGGTGATACAGTGTCATGGAGGCACCGCCACCTATGTGGTCCCCTATATATAGAATCATCNTTATGCAAGACATGGCCATGTTTATTTTATCATATTTTTATGCTTGGCCATTACTATGTTATAAATACAAATAACATATAATGCATGATATATAATATATGATATATAACACATATATATATATTAGAATAAACTAAGCATACCTATAATCCAAGCATGTGGGAAGCTGAAACAGAAGGACTGTGAGTTTAAGGCTAGCCCAGGCTGTTTACCAAGACCCTACTCAACAACAAAAATGAAACAATAAAAGAAAAAAACTTTAACAAAATGTATATTATACAGCATTCTAGAACACACAGTAACCATAAGAATAACACCTTAAAGTCTGGTCAGGCACAATCCACCTAATGAAAATGCCCCTTGCCTCCAAGAATGGCGGGACCAGGTTGAATGTCTTTCTCATTTAAGATAGCTCTGAGCTGATGGACATGCTCTGGGGGAGGGAATAGCTGGTAACCCTAGGTCATCACAGAGTCTTCAGTGCATGGCTGTACTCCCAGGCAAGGCACAGGGTGGCAGACACACTGCAGGCTGCTGTGGTGATCCAGGACAGCACTGGGTGGCAGGCTTGTCCTGGTTTTAAGGACGCCAAGTTCCTGAATTGTGGAGGAGGCACTGCNGGCTGAGTGCCCCTGTATCTTCCCACACATTTGGCTGTCCCAGAGTGACCCNGGTTACCTGGAATGCAGACTCACCACCCACTCTTGTCCCAGCCCTTGGAGCCCACTAGAGTCAGAGTGCCCAAGGCTTTCCGGAGGGCTCTGCACAGTGTGAGATGCCTTCCACCCCTTGGGATCCTGCCACAGCTGCTCTTGCCCAGACATTAGCCACCTGGAAGGCCTGTACTCTATTCTAGCACATCCCTGGTCATTTCTTACATTAGTCCTGCCAAGCCTGTCCCAGCAGTGGGACTAAGGTAGCCACCAGCCCCATAAGCCCTAGTGGGGGGTCATTGAAGGCTGCATTTCCTGGCCACCTCTATCCACAGTCTCTCAGGGCCCCTCCCCGTCTACAGTCTCTCAGGGCACCTCCCCAACTCTGGAAGCTAAGCATTTTCTCCTAGTCTTTCCCCAAGGTCACCCTGGGACCCTCATCTTCCTCTAGAGAGACTGAGACCTCTCTCAATAGACACCCCATACTGCCTGACCCCCAAGTCCAGGCTGCCTAGCAGACGCCATCACCATGAATCATTTACTTCCCAGGATCCTGCTCTCTGCAGTGATCTGGGTCTGAGCTGCCAGCAGATGACCTTCCCCATAGGCCTGGATTCACACAGACTGGTCTTCCTGCCCCAGACCCCACCACTGTGAGGCCTGGGACAAGACAGTCTCCCCCCAGGTAAGTCATCCTGACATAGAAAAATAGCCAGTGGCCCCTGTCGTACAGGGGGCAGGAGGATAGTGCCAAAGTTCCCAGCTAGTTAACACTGTCTCTGCCATAAAAGGGAGCTTTCATTCATTCACTCACTCATTCATTCATTCACCGTATCTAAATTGAACATGTTCTATGAAGCTAGCCCTGTGGACACAATGGTTGGCAAAGTCCAAGGCTGGACCAGCCTTCCATTTGATATAATCCACATGTACAGCAAGCATGTCAGAACATTGGCTGATTCTCATATGAGTGACCTAGTGTTGGGGTCAGTGGTGACTGTATTTGGCCACCAGAGATACCATATCATGATTTCAGCAGGATACAGGCCTCTGTGTTTGGGGTATGCATCTGGAATGGGGCCAGGAAAGCCAAAAGCCAAGACCATCCCCAAGAAGTTCATAGAGGGAACACTTTCTCAGACTTTGACCTCAGGTCCCGTCCCCTGCAGCCTAGCATGACAGCACAGATGCCCTGAATCTGCAGAGAGAGTGGAAGTTGCCAGTGCTGGTGGCCCATGGTCACCATTCTTTGACTCCTGGAGTAACTCAGTCTTCATGGGGGAACTTAGTTAAAGGCGAGGGTAGGATTCAGGGGCACCATGGCCTCTGTCTGGTTGGAACAAAGTTACAAATTATTGGCACTGCTCTTGCTTGGGGGAAACTGTGTCAGAGTCCTTCTGGACCTGTCAGTATTAGCCGCCCACAACTTTTCAGAGTTGGGACCTGAGCAGTTCAGAGGGGGAAAAAATGTCCTAGTTTTGTAATTGGCTCCCATGGTGCTGCTCAACGGTTATTAAAATCCAGACACAAAACCTCCCAGAGAAATCGCTCTGGGCCTCTATTTATCATGTGTGTCATAAGGCCATTCTGTGGAGGGTCAGCTACCGGATGCTTCAAGGTCAGATAATTAACTATATCAGAAAGAGTCAAATTTGCGAAGGGGAGAGATGAGGACTCGGGGGCACTCACTTGATGGAGCCCACTACATCGAGCTAGCTTCAGCATGTACTGGACTAGCTTATATCAGAGAAGGTGACTGTTTCTCCCGTCCTCAAAGCCTGCACAAAAAGTTGCAGGAGGTCAGCAAACTCCCAAGACAATAGACAAAGTTCTCTTCATGCCTGTGCTGTATATTTTTCTAGGCCAGTGGTTTTGCGGCTATGAGGCCAGCAGCAATAGCCTGCCTGAGGAACATTCTAGAAATGCCCATTCTCAGGCCCCCTCCCCCAGAGACACTGGGGTGCAACCCAGTCCTTTGTGGTTTTGNATGCACTCTGTGGCCAGGTGTGGTGCCCATGAAAGCCATGCTCTGTANATGACAGCAGTATAGAGTGAGGGTTGGGACACCACTCTGGTGGGGCTCCTGTCATGAAGGGGCTCCCTTTAGGAGCTGTAGAGCTCTAGGTGATGATTGCTGCAGATCTCAGGACCACAGCAACANCCAGCATGATAGCATTCAGGAGGGGGAGGAGGAGATGGGAAAGAGGCAGGGTCAGGTGAGTGGTCAGGGCCAGAAAGCGAGCTAACTCATTCTGCAAACATTTGCCAAGCTCCTGTTATGTGACTTGAATGTTGGTCCCTAGAATCACATCTTGGAAGGTNACATATTCATGGTGTTTGGAATGAGGCCTCTGGGAGACTANTGGGTCCTAAAGGCTCAGCCCACGTAGAGTAATAGGCTTGTGGGTCACTCAGGAATGGCTTTGTAATCAGAGCGANCCCTGTTGGGCATGCTTGCTGTCTCACCATGCAGTGCTGTGTCACCTCTGGATCTTGCAGAAAGCCCTTGTCACTTGCAGTCCCTTTACCCTGGGCACCCCGGCCTCCAGAACTACCAGGTGAAAGGTTTTTATTTGTTTGTTTTGTTTTGTTTTTGATAAATGACCCACCCTTGTATACTCTGCTCTATTCTATTTTTTAATTAAATTTAATTTTTATTTATGTGTATATGTGTGTGCTTGCACATGTGTATGCAGGTGCCCTCTAAGGCCAAAAGACAACGTCAGACCCTCTGGTTGTGAGCTACCCAAAGTGGGTGGTGGGAAATCCAGGTCCTCTGCAAGCATCAGCAAGTGCTCTTAACCAATGAGCCATCTCCCCGGCCCAGATTCTGTTCTNGACACTGGGANCAAGGGCAGCAGAGTGTCAGAGTCCCTGCCCTGAGTGGTNATGCCTGTGTGGTCAGCTGCAGGACCCTTTGATGCGACCCTTAAACAGATGAGAAGCAGGAGGGGACAACAAGGCATCAGCCAAAAAGAGAATAGCAGAGCTTTGGAAAATACTGGCCTGGGGCAGAAATGAGATGAGTTATGGCCACCTCTTCCCAGAAGCCTTCCTAGAATTTTATGAAGGATCCTTGCACTAACTTTGGGGTGGGGGCACAAATGCTGATTGTGGTATGATAGCCTGTCCCTCTGTCAGAGTAAATGCTGAAGCCTGGAAATGGTCCATCCTTATACCTTCAGGGTCAATCTCAGGGTGTGGAGCAGGTACTCAAATGAAAAAAAAATAGTGATTGTAACAAAGAGGGAATTCTTAAGTGAGTGAGTCGATTCACTGGCTGGTCCAAGAAGAAATGAGCTGGGCTTGGAGGCAACGTACCCCAGACCTTGGAAGCCTCTTGACTGCACCTCCCATCTGGACGCAAGGTGGCGCCACCACCACCATAAAGCCCTTCATGAAGAAAAGGAGACCTGGTTCTTCNAGGCCGTGGGCCTGTTTCTCTTGCCTCCAAGTTATCAGAGGAGCTTGCTGGTAGGGCCAGTAGCTCACAGCAGCAGTGTGGAGCTGAACCTTGCTGAGCTCCGGAATCCACCCAGGACCTTTCCTGAGATTCGTGTGGCTCGCCTTGGGTTGACGAAGCAGTGAAATCCTTTCTCCGTAGTGAGAGCAGCATCCCTCACGGTCTAAGCCACCACTGCCTGGAAAGGGGAAGGGCGCTTTGCTGTCCTCATCATCCTCCTGCATCAGTAGACAAAAGCTGGGGAAGCTTAGCAAACATACCCATCTTCTCCATTTTGAAGCCATCCTCTTTTCTTCTGAAGCCTTCCAAATGTGCAGAGGGCTGTGGGTGCTGTATCATTTAAGAACTTAAAACGATGCCTCAGCATCCCCTCCTATCTCATGTGTTTTTCTTTTTTATGATTTGTTCTTTATTTAATGTGTATGTGTGTGTATGTTTCTCTGTGTGTGCACCACACATGCATGGGTTCCTNCTGAAGCCAAAGAGGACATCGGATTCCTTTGGAGCTAGAGTTACAGGCAGTTGTGAGCCACCAGGCATGGGTGCTGGGAACTGAACCTGGTTCCTCTGCAGGAACAGCTCTTCACCATTGAGCCATCATTCCAGCCTTCATATGCATTTCTTACAAACACAGGAGTCCAGTGCATAGCATAAGCACCCAGGCTGGGATGTAATTTTCCAGTCCTCAGAGCATGTCCCTTTTTCAGCAGCCTCCCCAATGATGTCCTCAGGGCCAGGCATCCTGTCCCAGTCCACATACTGCATNTAGTTCGCATGTC
The DNA here is from genome assembly GCA_001675575.1 of Neotoma lepida. Lineage (NCBI taxonomy): Eukaryota > Metazoa > Chordata > Mammalia > Rodentia > Cricetidae > Neotoma > Neotoma lepida. The sequence continues at coordinate 349,634 of LZPO01020471.1, forward strand.
TCAGGGCCAGGCATCNTGTCCCAGTCCACACACTGCATTTAGTTCGCATGTCTCAAGGGGAGGTGCAGTTTGGTGCGGTCAAAATGTTTCTAAGACAAAGGCAGATCTCCAGNCCACTTTCCTTGGACCNGCCAATCCATACAAACCTTCATTCTTTTCTGCGTTCATTCCTTTGCTCCTCCATTTCTTCACTCAAGAGTCCTTCACCCTGGAACAGCTCCATTTTTCCAGAGAACTGCTCTTCTAAAGACTACAGGTCACACATGGTAGAGAATGTTCTTGAACTGTAGGTTGGCTGCTGTTTCCACCTTATTAGATTCGGNTTGCTTGCTTTTTCAGAAGGAGTGTCACAAAAATGACCCAGGGATGGTAGTGCACACCTGTAGTCCCAACACTTAGGAGGCTTATGCAAGAGGCTTATGAGTTCAAGGCCAGCTCGGACTTCATAATGAGACCATACCGGCAGGCACAGCACAGTTTCTCTTTGTTCACTCACTGGTAAATATGGATCTGATTTGGTATGTAAGAAAGCAATGGTCACTGAGCAGGCTATTCAACGTCCTGTGTGTGTGGAGGTCCTTCCCCTCTAGCTGGTGTGACTATGGACTAGGACAGGCTCTGAGGCTGGGGAGCCGGCGCCTTCTATCCCTTTCCAGAGGTTCATCCCCAAGCCTTGGGAAGTTACCTCACATGCTGNGCTAACCAGCAGCTGGCTCAGGNTTGAAAGGGTGCCTCTAACTCTGGGGTGACTGGTTTTCTGCCAGCCATCACTAGTCTCCTCAAGCCCTGAGGTCTCCTTTCTGCCTCCTCAGCTTAGGAGACTGAACCACTGGTCTGCATTTTCTGTGGCCAAGAAACTTCCACCAAAAAGGAAGCCTGACATCAAGAGATCCTTCAGGATCACTACACCATACTCCTGCTTCCTCAGAGCTGAGAACCATTATTTCACGTAGTCTTGTCTTTTCTTTTCAGTAGGTGTGGTGGTGTTGTTATTGGTTGGGGTATTGGTGGTGGTGTTGCTACTGGTTTTGGTGATGGTGTGTTGTTTTTATTGTTGTTGTTCCTGATGGGTACGATGCTGATTGTGATATTAGTGGTGCTGTTGTTATTGGCGGGGGTGACAGTGGTGCTGGTGGTGTTGGGGGTGGAGGTGGTAGTGTTGTTGTTGTTGTTATTGTTGGCAGCGGTGGTGGTGGTGGTGGTGGTGGTGGTGATGGCAGTATTGCTGTGTGTAATCTGATCCTTGTCACCAGGAGCAGAAGTTGCTATTATTTGTTACTGAGGACATCAGTAGGGAAATTNGCTTCTCATGGTTTTAAATTCTTAGTTTGTCCTCACACTACCAAGGTTAAAGTTTTTCNTCAAATATATACAAATAGAGACTCCCTATTGCTGTGACAAGCACCAGCAATACATAGGAAGAACCATTTCTTTGGGCTGTGGTTTCAGAGGATGGCCTTCCAATTCCACTTTTTTAGGCTTTGGTGAATCAGGGCATCATAGTGGCCAGGAAGCAGAGAGCAGGTAAGAGGGGCAGGTACAGCCTTCAAAGTCACACCCCAGGAATCCCCTTCCCCAGTGAGGTACACTCTGATGTTTCTATCAACCCCCCAAATAGTGTCACCAGCTGTACCAACTTTATCTTGGCACTTACCATCATGCCATTTAGTCACTAAAGTGCACAAGATCAAAGCGTCTACAGGACAAATCCCTTCTTGTTTCTAATTCCCATACTCCCAACACATAGCCTGCCCCAGAGCAGCTCTTAAAGCTTGATGAATGCGTGGATGGATGGATGGATGGATGGATGGATGGATGGATGGATGGATGGATGAACAGAAAGATGTATGAATAGGTGATTATACTGCATGGAGACTTGAGGTGCAGACTCCAAACCTATGGCTGAATTTCTTTTTAAATTTTTTAATTCACTTGGGGTGTGTGTTGGTGGGTGGGGGGTATTTGATGTGTGCGGGCACACATGTCAAGGTACCCAAGTAGAGGTCAGTGGACAACTTTCAGGAATCTGTTCTCTCCTTCCACTGTGTTCCAGGGATGGAATTCAGGCCATCAAGCTTGCATAGCAAGTGCTTCTAGCCACTAAGCTACCTGTTGACCCAATGCCTGAGTTTCTTCATGCAGGACCAAAAGTTTCTTTTCTCTGCTCAGAATAAAACAAAAATGTGAGTTCTTGCAAAGTGCTGACCAGGGCTTCCCTCTTTCTGCATAGGGATTCCTGCCTTGTTTTATCTTCTGCTTCTCTTCGATGAGCTCTGTCAAATCAGTGCGATCAATAAAGCACTTGGCAAGAAGTTTTCTGANCTAGAATGAGCAGAATCCGATCTTGTGCATGGGAAACTGGAGAAAGCTGCTTGGCGGGGGGCTTCTGCGGGGGTTGCTGAGTTGTCTCCAGCCTCAAAAGTGAGGCAGCCACACTGCCACCATTCGTCTCTATTAAGCTTGCTGAGTTGGAACCAAGCATTTGCTTTTTATGTATGTTTGTGGGAGGATGTATGCATATGTGTGCAGGTGTACTCAGCCGTGCATGCATCTGTGGAAGCCAAGCATCTACACTGGGTGTCCTTCATCACTNTCTACCTTTTGAGATATTTTCTCACTGGTTGACCTAGAGCCCACAGATTGGTTACAGTGGCTGGCCAGCAGGCCTGGGGAATCTGCCTGTCTCCACCCCCTCTAGGGCTGTGGTGTGGCGCCATCCTAGCTTTTACATGTGTGATGGGGATCTGAACTCTAGTGTTCATGATTGTGTGACTAGCACTTCATCCTTAAGCCACCTCTCCATCCCTAAGAGTTCTTGGGGTTCTGTTACATTTATTTTATTTTTATGTATATAAATATTTTGCCCTAATGTATATCTTTGCACCATCTATGTGCCTGGTGGCCACAGAAGCCAGAGAGGGAATCAGATTCCTGGAACCAGAGTTAGGGATGGTTGTGAGCTGCC
>LZPO01020471.1:358149-372130 GCA_001675575.1 Neotoma lepida
TGGCAGCCCTAAGGTACACACCACATCACGACATTCATGTGATGGTCCCATAAGATTATAACAGAGCCGAGAAGTCCCTGTTTCCTAGTGACATCATAACTGTCATAGCCTCATGACAAGTGACTGACATGTCTTCAGTCATGATGCACTCATAAATCTGTGATGGCTATGTGACAGCAGGGCACATACAGTGGAGTCAGGCANACAATCCCGAGGGTTATGGGTGACTGTGCTATGGGTTTACGTACATTGTGATTTCAGCATTTCCTCCTAATTACTAGAGTTGACTGTCGTGAACTGTACTCTGCTACCAGCAGCCTCATGTGTCCTGTGTTTACTGCTTGTCTAGGNCGTGTCACTTTTTCTTGTGCTCTATTTAATCTGGGGCTGTTTGCTCCATCAGTGCCCTAAGCATAGCAATAGAATGTGTTCCTGTGTATGCACACATGTGTATGTGCGTGCGATAAGATGGACCAACTAGGGTTGTGTAAATATACTCTCAATGGTGTTTGCACAGTGAGAGAATTGCCAGATGATGCATGTGACAGAAGATGCCCCCAGTGTTTAGTGAGGCGTGACTACATGTGCTGTAGCAGCTCCCTAAGTGCTTGAGGCTTGGTTTACCTGGTGTATTCATTAAGGAGCAGATGTAGCTTAGAAGCCCCATAGCTTGTACACAAAATGTGTCTTTCTTGGTTTTTACAAAGACTCTTCTGTTTGGTGACTCNGGCACTTTCTGATTCTGTCATCATCACTCAATGGAGGTGGCACGTCGGCTTTTCTCNGCATTAGTTTGGAAATGACACATACATGCACCCTTGGCTCACAGTCTGCAAGCCAGATCTAGTCAGATGACTAACTTGAGGCTAGATACATAGAGGGCTACATGTAGCTCCCTAAGAGCTACCCTACCCATTTGATTATGACTAGACTAGGACACAGACCTATAGAGTCCGCTGGGACCCACCGAGCATCCCTATGGGCCAGGCAATGCCTGAGGGCTTCGCAAGGTTCCCTTGTGTGTCTTTTCCCAGCACTTCAGAGAGGTGGAAATATAAATTCCATAGGCCAGGAGGAAGGTTCGGTCAGTAAGTGCTCATCTTGCAAGCATGAGGACCTGAGTTCAACTCCCAGTACTCACATGAAAATGCCAAGTATGGTGGTGAACTCTTAGAATCCCAGCCCTGGGGAGGCAGACAGGAGGGTCCATGGAGCTCACTGGCCAGGCAGTCTAGTCTGACTAGGGAGCTACAAGCCACCGAGAGATCCTATTGCAAAGGAGGTGGACACTGTTTCTGAGGACGAAGCCTAAGGCTGTACTCCCATCTCCACAACACACCACACACTTGTGCACTTTCACACACTTGTGTACTTTCACACACTTGTGAACTNTGACACACACACAAACATGTGCCTGTGCATTAATACAAAAATAAATAATAACTCTAGGGAGCAAGCAAGTAAACTGAGGCTCAGTGTGGATGACCCCTTGCCTACTTACAAGGCCAGAAGCAGCAAAGGCAAGCCTGAAGAGAAGGCCTGTTTTCTCTCACCAGCAACCCCCCCCCACACACACAGAGCTCCAAAGAGCTGAAGTTGCTTTTGTCAGGGAAGGGGTGGGGCCTGGCACTGTGCAGAGAAACTAGGGTAGGGACAGAAGGGAGAAAGGGTCACAGGCTGGCAGTGGCCAGAGAAGCCTGTGCCTGCCGTCTTCAAANGAAGGAATCACTGTGCTGGGAGAAACCGCTGCTGAGGTGATTGGAGGTGGAGGATAGTCAGGAATGGGGCCCAGTCTGTAGCTCAGTAGCAGAATGTGTACCTAGAACATGCCAGGCCCTGGGCTCAACCCCAGCAGTGCAAACACATATATACAAACATCCATACATATACACAAACTACACACATCCATGCACATGTGCACATTGTGGCTTGACGTATTGGCTACTCCCTGCACAAGCCCCTGGACCCTCCATCAAGTCATTTGGGTTAGCCTCCTCTTGGAGAGATGAGGACTCCACCCTCCCTGAGTTCTCGGGTTATTTTTGAAATGAACATTTTCTCCACCCCGCAGAGAACTCATTATTCANAGCTCTTTTTTCCCTCATCATCTTCCTTTTTAGTAGAGTTGAATCCTAGAGGGGATAATAAATATGTACGTACCATCAGGAGCCAAGCAGAAAGAAAGAGGTAAAAGCAAACTGTCAACAAACCAGCCCAGCAAATGGGTAAGGACTGGACNGTGGCCCCAGGGGAGCAGCTGGCCTTCACTGGGTCTGTAGGAGAGTTTGCCTAGACCAAGGGGTCAAAGAGAGACATCAGCAACCAGAATCTTCTGCCCATGAGGACGCTGACTTCTGTGCATGCTGCATGGCTGCGGGCCTGGCCCTGGCCCCCCTTTGCCCTAATTCTGCCCCATTTCCCTCCCTGGGACGATCCACAGGGCACTTGTTTGATCACATTTCCCACTCTGCACATGAAAAGTAGGTCACAGATTCGTCTCGCAGAACCTGGAGCTCCGAGCATCAAGTCTGCTTGCTGCACCAGGTCGTAGGTGGCAGCCACCTAGGAGTAGGGGTGAGGGGACGTGGGAATCCAGAGGACAGGACTTGAGTGCAGGGCCCTGGGCCTGCCTTGCAGAGGGGTGCAGCATTTCCCAAGCTCTCCCAGAAAGGTGGGATTTCTGGCCAATCTGTCATTCTGATTACTCAGAGCCCACGCATGGCTTCCTGTCACCTGTGAGATGGACCCAGCCACCGTGTGAACTCCAAGAGGCAGGAATGCCTCTGTCCCCTCCATGTCCCCTCTGTGTCCCCTCTATGTTCCCTCCATGTTCCCTCCCTTCCCACCTCACTGCATTACTCCTCTGTGACTGCCACCAGGCTCACCTTCCCTCTCGCTCCATTCGCCAGGCACACATGCATGCACACACATGCACCTCCACACACAATACTATAGAANTATAGGGCAGANAGTAATGTCCTCAGATTCCTTCCTAAAATCCTCATGCCCAAGATGAAGGTGTCGAAGGTGGAGCTCTGGGGAGGAGACACATCACTGAGGAGGAGCCCTCACCAGTGGGATTAGCACCCTTAGGACAGAGGTTCCAGAGGGTCCCTTGCCTCATCTGCCCTGTGAGAATGAAACAGAATGTTGGTCATGGACTAGGGAGTGAGGTCTCCAGACACTGAACATGCCGGTGCCTTGACCTTGGACCCCCNGCCTCCACAAGTATGGGCAGCAAGTCTCTATGGTTTGTAAGCTGCCTGGACTGTACTATTTTGTTCTAGCAGCCGACATGGACTGAGACACATGAACTCACATGTGCTTCCTGAAAGTGAGCACACACAAGCACATGTGTATGCATACAAAACATAGTCTACATGTGAACACANATGTATGTACACATGCATACACACAAACACATTCACACACATGTACACACGTGCACACACCTGAAAACATGCACTCATACAATGAACATAAACATGCATGTATATGCATACATGGCTGCTTTTACACACACGATCACAAACAGACATGTGCATGAACCAACAGACAAACACANACATGCAAATGTACTGAAGCACAAAGGAACACACATGCACATCTACACATGTGCACAAACATCCACCAGCAATCATGAACACATGTACACAAATACAGACACACAGTAGCACTGTATGCACACATGTACATAAACAGATACATATGTGTACAGTACATGCAAATGTATAGCACATATTCATGTATGCATTCATATGTATGTAAATACACATATATATACACAATCACTCACATACACACACATATAGCACCATATATATACATACATATACAGCTCACATATATATACATATACATACATATATGTATATATATATATATATATCACACATGTGTCCAGACAGTTTCTCAAGGCAATTCTAGATCCTGCCGTGTTGACAATAGAAACCAACACAAGGGTGGAGATCAATCCAATCAATACACACGTAAGTAAGCAAAANGCAGGTGAGATCGGAGGTGGCTTTAGAAAAGGCAGGTGGGATGGTTGTTCTGAGATGAGATTTGAGCTGAGTTCCCGGTAAAGAGAAGAGGTCAGCCATGTGAAGATCAGGGAAGGGCATTCCATGTAGAGCAAGCTTGGCGAGTTGGGAGAACAGAGGGGAGGCCATGGTGCAGGAGCTGATAGGGTTGGGGATGGAAGCGATGGGAGTGGAGACTCTCAGTCCTAGGTGTGGACGCCCTGAGGGCTTGTCCTCATACCCCAGGAGCTGATTAGCTTCTGGGNGCTTCTCCACCGGCCCCTGGGACCCCTCCACCATGTTCCGCCCAAACTCCAAGCCTTTGGAACTAGAGCTGCTGAGTCACCCCTGCTCCGCCCTCGTCATCTGCAGGTCGTGTTATCGCCATTCCCTCCAAAACCTCNGCAGCCCACTCTTGGCAGTTAGGGGCCTGTCATGAAGTCAGTNCCTGGGTGACATCGCTGTCGTCACCTCTCCAATTGTCTTATCCGTTCTCTTATGCTCCTTAAACTAAAACCTCACTGTGTCACTTCCACCTCCGAAATCTTCCATAGTCCTCTATAGCCAGTGGGTGCTGTGCTGTCCAGGTCCAGGACAGCAGCCACTAACCACATCTGACTGCTTAAAAGCAGATCGAGTCACTGAATAAGAACTGAAATACAGTTCCTCAGCTACATGAGCCACANCTCAGTAGACACTCGTGGCCTGAGCTACCCTCCTGGACCTCAGAAGTATGGGATATTCTTTTGCCACAGAAGTTTCTATGGACAACTTAGGACTCTGTAGGGTAAATCTAAAGTTGTTGGCCAGGTATATAAGGCCTCAAGTGATCNAGGCTCCCCTGGCCTGGTCTGGCTCATTTACCAGCAATCCTTCCCTTTTACCATCAGTTCTGGCTACTATAGGCACCTGACAATTCCCCAACATATGTGTCTCTGTCTCATATTCCCTCATAGTTTCTTACATGAGCATGTGTACATATGGGCATGCTCCTGTGTCTATGCCTGTGTGAATATGGAAGAGTGCATCCATGTGGCATTCCACCCTTTCTCACAACTAAGCTTTCTTTGGGCAGGNTGGGAATATTACAAGATTAGGTCATGGTTACAACTCTAAATACCCTAAAGGCTTTGATTTGCCATTCAAAGTAAGTAACTACTATATTACTGATGTAAATTATGTTTCAGTAAATTCATTAAAGCATAAGACAGCCAGGGATGGGCAAATGATTCAGTCGTTAAAGTTTTTGTCCCACAAACATGAGGATTGGAGTTTGGATACCCAGGAAGCCCTGTAAATGCCAGGTTGGCATGGTGACTCACCCATGATTCCAGCCTTGGAAGGCAGAGGCAGACCAAGTTGGCTAGGAAAATGAGTCCTATGGCAAGATCTGGATTTGACTGAGAGACCCTGCCTCAATGTATAAGGTGGAGAGTGACCGACTTCAACCTCAGGCATACGTACACACATGTGTGGGGGNAAATGCATGAGCACACATGAAATGGGATGTGGGGGAGGGGGAGAAGGTAGAGGCTGCACACCTGCATNCATGTGCACTGTTTCACCCTCTGCTCTTTCATTTCACTGTCTAGCCTGATTCANGGTCTAGCCTGNTGCTCTTTTCTCATCACTGCTGTAGAGTCCAATCATTCTCTCCAGAGCTCCAGAATATTCCATTATGTGAATTCGCCAGCCTTGATTTACTGTGTCCCCTGCTGATGGACACTCGGGATGATTCCCAGCCCTTGGCTGTTACAGACAATAGTATCTTAGCATAGATCTCTCCAGGTGGGGCTGCTGGGTCAGAGTAGTGGTCCTGTGACTTCTAACAGGCATCCCAAAGCTTGCTCTGTGGGGCATGCTGGCTTCCATGCTCCTGCAGCAGCNTGTGGGTGTGGGCTTCCCAGGCCTCACTGGTGTATCAATGTGGCTTTAAATATGCTTCTCTCAACTGGGCATGGTGATGCCCACTGTGATCCCAAAACGTGGGAAGCTGAGACAGGAGGATTGCTGCAAGCTTGAGGCTGTCCTAGGATGCATATCAAGGCTCTTCATCAACAAACCAAAGCAACCACAGAATCTGAATGTGCCTCTGTCATCAGTGAGGCACAGTGGCTGCCATGTGGATCTGTATTTGGGGACCTGCCTGCTCATGTCCTTTGCCCACTTTCTGTTAGGTGGCTCATCTTTTCCATCTAGTCTTCTAGAACAGCAGCTGTATTTCCAGGGTNACGCNTTTGTGACCCCACNGCAGCCTGACATTTGTCTTAGCTGATTTGTTTACAGTGTTCTCTTTTGTTTCAATTGCCACATAGAATGTTAAGAGGTTTTCTTTCATTGTACTGAATTCATCCATTTTTTTCCCCATCTTTTAGATTTCCAGTGAGAAAAAGACCTCACCCAATGCAGAGGCTGAAAGGAGATTCCTCATGCTCTGTGGGTTTATGTTTTTGCCGTTAGGTTAAAACTGGGATCCATGGGATCTATTCTTTCTCTCAGAGGTACCCCCTTGTCTCAGTACTGTACATTTGAAAATGATAGACCTATTTATCGCTATTTTATGTGTATGAGTGTTTTACTAGTATGTATGTATGAGTGCCACATGTGTGCCTGTGTCAGAAGAGGGTGTCAGATGCCCTGGACCTGGAGGTGTGGTGTGAGCCATCATGTGGGCCCTGGGAACCGAACCTGGATCCTCTGCAAGAGCAGCCAGTGCTCTCTTAACCAATGAGCCATCTCTCCAGCTGAGTGTTNTTCATTAACAATTCCTTTGGGGTCCCACTGATTTAAGGCCTTGCCTTTATCTTACACTCACTTCCTGTGAATTAGAACCCATTTCTGCCTGTTCACTTCTGTGTGCCCATATCTTCAGTTTCTAATACCAACTGGTTTGATTATTAAGCATTTAGAGTGAAATCTTCCCAGACATCCCTAGATGGGCTTCTTCCTTCCCATCTCTCAGTGTCCCAGATGGCTCAGACCTGGAGGTGTCTCTGTAGGGAACTTCAGCCGTTTGCCAGTGCTGGGTACTCTTGAGACTCAGCATCCTCCAGAGCTCTCAGGGGCCGCTGCCCCTGTCTCATGGAGGCTAAGCCCATCTGGTTCCACCAGGTTTGCTCTGCAGGAAGCAGAGCTGGAGTCTGCTTGCTCCTTGTTCCATCACTGTGACAAGGGCACCTGGCCCTGCTGCCGATGGCCATGCCTCACTGAAGATGCCGCAGTGGAAAGGCTCTTCCACCGACCCCAGAGACATCTTAGCAGACTGTGGCTACCACGTCACTTAGACTGCACTGTGCTGCTTGAAGGGCTGCACCGCAAGTGTCTGTCCCTCAAGTCTGTCCCCTGAGCAGATGACACCAAGATGGCTTTGATCTGTCCACTATTGAGTATTTATAAACAAGTTTAAAACCACACACCATGGCAGCTTATACCATAGGGTATCATCTCTGATCCTTCCTAGACCCCTGTTCTCCCTCTTGGACAGAGAATAGTGAGTGCCCTGGGATACTCTCCAACAGGGTGACCCTAGCCTGGTGAGTCAACCCGCGCCCCCTCCCCGCCCACTTTCCCAGCCACCACACTGACTCTTAGGAGGTCAACGTACTCAAGGCCCCAGTGAGGCTGGCCTCTGATCCCATCAGCATACCTGTCATCTCCTGCTCCTCCCTCCATCCAGCCCAACCAGCCATCTGGGCCCAGACCAGCATCTTCTCTCCCCTGCATCATTCCACTGTCCCATCTGGTTCTCAGGAAAGCCCATGGGATCTTTTCAAATCTTAGTGGATCCCCACTGTTCTTTTCCTATTATCCCTGCAAGCTTTATTTAGGAAGAACTATAGATTTAAGTACAGTGTAGAGGCCCTGGGCACCTTCCACCCTGTTCCCCCAGTGGCAATGTTGTGCAGCACGGTTCTCTGTTACTTTTGGGATAAAGATAGAGGATTTTACTATTGTTCTGACTTGGATCCAGAGATCTGGGTCCAAATCCTGACTGCAAATCAAGGAACTTGGCAACTTACATTGCTTTTCAGAGCTCCAGTTTCTTTGGNTGTAAAAATGTATAATAAAGGCACTCCCCATGAAGACTCTTTTGAGGCTTATATGAGATAATACAAAGTTCTCAAGAAAGAGACTGACATATGATTGGCACTCAATAAGTAACCATAGCTTGTAATGGTCTAGCCTTGACACTCAGCAAATAATAGTGACCTGGATGGTCTAGCCACTGCCTACCTTTTCCTGTCTACGGTCTCCTTTGCACTCTCTGCACCAGTCACACTGTCTTCCAATTTTCCTTGTATTCCTTGTATTCCTTCTTCACCCCAGGACCTTTGCACAGGATGTCCATCCCCACCCTTTTCCTGGGAGCTTCTTATCCCTGAATCTTATTACCTCTATTTACTCTTTATTCTTTATCTCACACATTGCTTTGTCTCCTTTATCAGAGAAACCTCCATTGGCCACACACGGACCTGCTGGGGTTTCCTCTCATAGTGCTATGTGTGTTTTAGCTTTCCTTCACGAAGAATCATTTCAGGATACCAATGTCTAACACAGCTGTATCTTTACTCTCTCCTCCACAGACTGTGAATCCATGAAAATCAAAAATGCACTTGCTTTGCGTGTGGAAGTATTCCTAGAACCTAGCAAAGAGCTTGGCCTTGAGATGAAACTATTGAATATTTGTTAACTGAATCAGTAAACAAATGGCAGAGAAGGAGGTGGAGAGAAAGGGGAACAATAAGGACAGTGGTGAATATTTGATCAGAAAACATTTACTGAGCACTTACTGTGCACCTCAGGTATGCACCATCTCATTTAACCTGCTGAAGTCCTTCTTTATCTAACTTGATGTTTTCTCTCAGCTTTTCATCCCCGACTGATATTGTATGTTTATTTGTGTCTGATTTCCTCATTCATGTAAATATAGAGACTTGGAATTCTTATCTGTCTCTAGGGAGGGTACCAATGCCTGGAACATCATCGGTGCTCAGTGGTGGGAGGAAGAAATGCATAAATGGATGAATTATCACAAGGAAGACGTAAGGTCTTTGCAGCTACTGTGTAACTTTTTAAAAAACAAATCTCCACCTTCCCTCTCCCCCTCCAGCTCCTCCCATTCTCCCATTCTCTCTTAAACCATTGCTCTCCCCTTCAATTACTTTGTTACATGTATATGCGTGCATGTGTCTTAGTCAGGGTTACTAGTGCTGTGGGGAAACACTATGACCAAAAGCAATTTGTAGAAAAAAGGGTTCATTTCACTCACAGTTCCATCATCAAAAGCAGTGAGAGCAGGAACTCAAGCAGAGCAGGAACTGGGAGGCTGGAGCTGATGCAGAGGCCATGAAGGAGAGCTGCTTACTGGCTTCCTCCCCTGGCTTGCTCAACATGTTTTCTTATAGACCCCAGGACCAATTGCCCAGGTATGACACCACCCACAATGGTCTGGGCCCTCCCCATCAATCATTAATTAAGAAAATGCCCTACAGGCTTGCCTGTAGCCAGCTCTTATAGAGACATTTTCTCAGTTGAGGCTTCTCTCCAGTTACTCTAGCTTGTGTCAACTTGACATAAAACTAGCCAGCCTAGTATGTGTCTTAGTTAGGGTTTTTATTGCTATAAATAGACACCATGACCACAGCAATAAAGGAAACCATTTAATTGTGGTAGCTTGCTTACAGTTCAGAGGTTCAGTCCATTATCGTCATGGCGAGAAGCAAGGCAGCATGCAGGCAGACATGGTACTACAGAAGGAGTTGAGAGTTTTTACATCTTGACTCATAGGCAACAAGAAGTGGTCTNTCTCACTGGGGGTGGCTTGAGCATATATGAGACCTCAAAGTCCACCTCCATGGTGACATACTTCCTCCGATGAGGCCACACCTCCTAGTAGTGCCACTCCCTTTGGGGGCCATTTTCTTTCCAACCACCACAGATGTGTGTATAAATACTACNTACTGACTCCATGTAGTGTTCTCATATGTGTATGTGTTCAGGGCTGACTGCTTGGGACTGGATAACTATCAGGGGGTTCATCCCTAGAGAAAACTGGTTCTCCCTTCCTCAGCAGCCTTTAACTGCCTATAGCTCTTCATCTATGGGTGTGGTCTTGTGTGATTGCTGCACCCACACTGGTGTTCTAGCTGTTGTTGCCACTGTTCAGGTCTCTTTTAGGTGACCATATTGTTGACATCCCATGGGAGCAGCTTCCCTGTCNTAGTGTAAAGATAAGATCTTGCAGCTGATGCCCTGGACCTCTGGCTCCCACAGTCTTTCTNCCTACTCTTCCATGCCATTCCCTGAACCTTGTGTAGTAGTTGTATTGTAGATGTATCAGTTGGGGTATAGCACCCCATTGTTCTCTGCATTTTTGACCGGTTGCAGATTTCTGTCATGGTCTCTGTCTGCTGCACAATGGAGCTTCTTCAAGGAGGGCTGAGAGGCTACATTTCTCTGTAGTTAGAAAGAGACAACTAGAGATTATGCTAGTTTAGGAAAGTGGCCTTAGTAGGTTCTCCTCTGAGATCCATGNCCGCACGAGCCACTGGTAGTTGGCTGGGTTTACAGTCTGATTTTCGTCCTATTGAGAGGGCTTTAAGTCCAATTAGACGATGTTGGTTGCCTCCAAGATGTGAGTGCCGTTATTGCACCCTTGGGGCCATTTTTCCGTGGTGGTCATTGCTGTGGTTTATAGTCTGTACATCTGGGTAGGACTCTTGATTGCTTTTCTCACTTGGCAGCTTGTACAGCTTCTCCAAGTCTATGAGAGCCAGTCCCCAGGGAGAGGCTTCCCGGGCAGTTCCAGCTCGATTCCTCCCAATCCTTCTTCTGAAGTGCACGGTGTCTTGAGCAGTAGGGCCTTACCTTCGAGTCCTGGGGGAACAGACAATCTGGGGAGNAGAGAAAGAAGAGCTGCAGATTTCATGAGACTTATAAAGAGCTCAAAAGAAAGAAGGGCAATGACTGGTACACAATAAAAAAAAAATAATATCCTGAGATGGTCTATCCTTGCCTACTCCTTCCTGTCCATGGTATCCTCCTGCTTCCCTAATGGCCTAACTTCTTCCTGAGAGGCTCCACCACCTCCCAGTAGCACCACAACCTAGGACCAAGTCTGTAGTGCATGGGCCTCAGAAGCCCTGCAAATGCAAGTCTTAGTCAGAGGAAACTGAGCCAAGGTTAGGGATGGACCTGGGCCTTGAACCTAAGCCTTCACCCCTAAGCCCAAGCTCNTAACTGAGCTAATAGCCTGGGTTGGATTTTCCCCAGAAATTGACCTGAGTTTATTTGGTAGATGAGTCCAGGAGATTCCACAGGAGAGGGGGAAATGAGGCAAAGACAGTGGGAACCAATGGATAACCCTGTCTCAGCATTACCATGGGGGTACAGGCTACAGATGCACACACCTGCTCCATAGGTCTCCATGAGGATTGTTCATGGGGTACCAACTCCCTGAAGGTCTGCTTTGCCCTGCCTCAGCATTGGCTGGGGATGAGACACTCAGACAAAAGGCCTCCATCAAAGAACTGTTGCGCTTTTGCCAAGAGGACACAGAGGGACTGTTTTGGGATGCCACGCAGTCGCACTCCCAGAAGCTGCTGCATCTTCCCCAAGATGACATTTAAAGGTCATCTACATACTAGAGAGACACCTTTTCCTCTTGGCAACCTTCCACCTCCACACCCCACCCACCTCCTCGTGACTTAAGGTTCTTCAGGCTCAGCTTAAGCCACATGCTAGATCTGGCCTGGCCCAGGCTTACCACAGAGCTATTGCGTTTAGTCTTCTCCAAGTGTGAAAGTTTTAAACTAGTTGATGACATTTAAACACCAAAACCCCAAATGTCCAGCTTCTCCAACAACAGGAAAAGATTGGCAGCCCAGGCTTCTATCCCTGCTTGGCCACAGCCACAGGGAGCTTCATGGCTACCCTCATTCAACAGGGCAGGTCACACTGCCCATCCCCTCAACCTCTTGCCCCAACCCTTCCTCCCTCAACTCAGAGCTTGGTCCCCACCTTCTCAGCCCACACTGAAGGCAAAATCCTGGCAAAGCCATGTTATTAGGAGCTTCAGGCTGATCTTGGGTGGCCCCATTCAGCCTTCTCTTGCCCCACAATCACAACTGATCCCGCAATGACTTAGAAACTATCTCCTGTCCCCGGCATTTTCTAAAGCCCCTGAAGTGACAGCATTGCCTGCCTACAGCTGCATTCACTACTCCTGCTGCTAGCCTGGCAAACAGAACCACAACCTGAGTCCCTAGTGTTCCTATCTAGGGCGTGACTTGAGCGCCATGAGATTGCCCCATCTGAAGTTGCGAGACCGAATCCTCCAAACTATAGTGCAGGATGGATGGCTCTTTGACCTTGTTTAACCTTACCTCCACGCACACAGTCTCTCTAAGGAAAGAGTCTTCNGAGCCTGGAATCATTCTTCCACAGCCTGATGATCTACAATCAGCATACAGATAACTAACTCTCCCCCGTGGACAGCTGTGTTGGATGCATGTTGCCCATTTCTCTCTTTCATCCTCTGACTCCTCTTGTGTAGACTCTCTTCCTNCAATGGCTCAGGCCTGCTTTCCTAAGCATTTGACTTTGGTGCCACCCTGAGCCATGTGGGGCTGTCCCCTTCCTTTCCTTTCCTGAGTCCCAGCTTGAGGGAACTACACTGTGCCCACACATCTTTGAGTCCTGTCCACATGCAAGGGCCCACTNACCATGGAGGGACATGTGCACATGGAAACAGATGGGTGCACCCTCAGCCCGAGTCCCTCAGCTGTGGCCACCTAGCCATCTTCCTTCCCCTCTCCCAGAGTCTCACCTCACACCCTCACTCTCCACACTTTCTTCTCTATCACGTGTTGCCTCTGGTGGATATACTCCTTGCTCCTGCTACTTTGCCCTCTCATAAAATCCATTCTGGGGTGACTACCAGTCAGTTGGATCCCTATTTAGAGCAGAGACTTTGCCTATAAAACTGAAAAATNGAGGTGAGTGATGTCTGGTCCTCTGTCTCTCTAGAAGCATGGTCTGACTTAGGGACTGTTTTGCTTTCATTATTATAAGGATCAACACATTAATTATAAAAATGAACACGTTTCACAGTGGCATTTCCATCTGTGTCTATAACACGTTTTGGTCATGCTCTTGGCCTCTCCAGCCCCTCCCGTACCAGCCACCTTCACAGGCCTTCTAGGCTCAGTTTGTTCTTTTTGTTTTCTGCCTCGCTCACCTTATCTTCCTCCTTCCCCTGCTTCTCATCCTCTACTTCACCTTCGCTTTTAACTTTTTTATAAATGAAACAGGGTTTCACAATTTAGAAGGTGACATCACACAGCCTAAGCTGGCCTTGATCTCACCAGGCATCCCAGGCTGGACTCAAGCTCATGGTGATCCTCCTGCCTCTGCATCCGAAGCATTGGGAGCACAGGCATATGCCACATGCCAGCCTCTTCTCTATTTCAGTTTTTATTTTCCACATATGAGAGAAAACACATGATTTGTCTTTCTGTGTCTGTCTTGCTTTCCTGAACATGATGACTTCCGTTGCATCCACTTGGCTGCACAGGATAGAATATCAATATTCTTTATGATTCAACAAATCATAAGTGTGTGCATGCACACACCCACACACACACACACACACACACACGCACACACACAATATTTTCCCTATCCATTCATCCGTATGTGGACATCTAGGCTGACCCAGTATCTAGGCGGTTGCAAATTGATCTATAATGAACATGCATGTGCCGATATCTCTTTTGTATGCTGACCTCATTTTCTTCAGTTCTATTCCCGGGAGTGGCATGGCTGTGTCATATGGTAGTTCTATTTTTAGTTTTTTGAGGAAGGTCCCTACTGACTTCTATGGCAGCTACAGTAATTTACATCTCCACCAATAATGTGTAAGGGTTCACTTCCTCCACATACCCACAGCATTTGTTCCT
>LZPO01020471.1:378260-406544 GCA_001675575.1 Neotoma lepida
GGTGTCAGCGGTGACCTTGAGCCAGCACCCGGCAGCGGGCGCGGCGCGGGGAGGGGGCGCACAAACTTTCCGGAGCTGGGGGTGTCCAGAGCGCGGGGACCCCCATCAGCCTGCTCCAGATATTCCCCGACTCCTGCACCTGGTTTCCCCACAGTATCGGGGTCTGTGCTCCCGTGCGGGGATGCTTTCTGAGCTGTGAACAGGGACCAGGGCTGGGGGCTTCTCTCCCCAAAAGTGGCTTCCCAGTGTGCAGGAGGGCTCTCTGCCTTGTGTTCTGTGCATCTTGGGCCTCACCTTTTCTGCACGTCCTCCATCTGCCCACAGCTCTTCCCCAAGCTCGAATGGGTCCCCCACCTGGTGACTGGAGAGCTCCAAAGCTCGGAAGCCCCAGCCGTTCGTCACTAGAGCTGCAGTTTGGGTTTTCAGCTCCACCGCACAAGCTGTTAATGAAAGTGGCCTTGTGCTGGCTTGCCTCGGGCCCTCACAGTGGACCACAGTGTTTCTGGACACCTGGGTTCACCCTGGGCCTGGTCACCCTAGAGGGCCTGGTCACTCCAGAGGAAAGGATATTTTGGCCATAGGGGGTGCCCTTGCGCTAGAAACACAGCCTTCTAAATCATTACCCTTGGAAAAGGGACGTGAGGCCCAGAGAGGGTGAGCCAGCCTCAAGGTCACACAGCCAGAAGATGGAGAACTAGGCTTTCTTTTCAGTATTGATTTGGTTCCTATGAAAAAAAATTCTGGATTTAGGATGCCCTGCTTCTTACTAGCCCTGGGACTCTGACAAATCAATCTCAATCTCTCTCTCTCTCTCTCTCTCTCTCTCTGGCTCAGTTTCCTTATATGTAAAATGGTAATAGCTACCTCATTAGGGCTATTTGACACCTAAATGACACCAATATTCTTCGTTTTTGCCACAATGCTTAGACCATGGTCTCTGACCAACCAACCCACCCACCCTTGGTATGGCTCCCTTCTCTGCCTTAACTGGGAATATAAAAAACTGTCAGCCTGGTTCCCTCCTTCCACTTCTGGCATAGGTGGGCTCTCCCTGTGTCACTGTGGGCTGGTGGGGACAGTGCCTGCTGGACCCGTGTCTCTATGTATCCTCTTCAGTAAAAATGAAGACCCAGCATCCTCGGGAGCCTCTGTGCCCCTGGGCAGCCTAACAGTGCTGTGGTTTCCTGCAGCCTCCAAGGAGAAATCAATACTGAGTCCCAACTGGGACAGACAGTTGGGTACAGCTGTGACAAGAGAAAGAGACCCCTGCTCCCCTCCAGTGAGCACAGGAGCACCCCTCCATCTGTCCTACTCTTCCCTTACCTCAGTTAGAGGCTATTCCTTCCTCCGCAGTGGTACTGGCAGCAAGGGCNGGGAGGGTAGGAGCTGGGCTCACTCTCCCACTCATGTAAACAGCCTTGATTCCTGCCTAAGACATAGCTGAAGTCACTCACAGCTTCCGGCAAGGCAATCCCTGNCAGATGCCAAGCACCTCTCAGACCTGGAGACACATTCATTCATTTGATTTTATTAACTACATGCTAAGCACTCCTTAGTGTGCCAGGGGGCACATTGGTGAATGAAATAGACCTAGTCCCAGCCATCTAGACTGGGTATATAGCTTCTCATCTAAACTGAAAAGTAACTGGAAAGTAAGCCATAACAGCACCAGGGCCAGGCATAAACCAAGAAGGCCCAGCCACATTGGGATATGGGCTGTCCAGCCTGTGGTGTTCACCTGCCAGTGTCTGGAGAGAGCTGTTAATATTCTTCTCAATATTTGCCTTTTGCTGGGCTCTGTGCTAAAGACTTTGGGTCATCATCTGATTTATCCCTCATAAAGCCACAAGGTTGGTATTAGCATATATACGCAGCTAGTTCGAAATGGAATGGGGACCCTTCTACTCTTTAATTGCTCTCCCCAGAGATGAAGGGTACCAAAGCCTGGGGTGCTCACATCCCTCTCAAAGACACCGTCAGTTGGCTGCCAGCCAACAGCACAAAGGGTGTGATGGATATAAAGTAAAAGCAAGCTGGCCTGGGGTTGGGGGGAGATGAGGTGTGGTGTGTTGCTTCTGCCTAGAGAAATCAGATGCAGCTTCCTGGAGGAGGGGACCTTTGAACAGGACCTTGATGGGTGAGTTAGGAGCTTGACAGACTGTGGAAGCTGATGGGGAGTTGTAGAGGAGGAGTTTCAGACCCAGATTGCTAAGCTGAAACTGTAGGGTAGGCAGACTATTTAGAGGCATCACTCCCAAAGTAGGCCCAGGACAAGTGTCCGATCTGGAACAGCAGAGGCTATCAGAGGTTCAGTCTCAGCATGATGTGCAATGGCTTGTGACACACTCTGAATTTCTGAAGGACTTGCAAAGGCCTGATATTGCTGTATTTGGGAAACAAAGAGATGAGGGGCAGAGAAGATGCTGATTGGGGGAGCAGAGAGAGAAGGTCAGGTCAACGGGGTTTCCATCCAACAGGGCTTTTCATTCCCCAGATCCATACCATGGCCTGCCTGCAAGGTCGCACAGTCAGTAGGTGATACAGAATCACTGCGGATGAAAAGGGCCTGTATCAGTAGCAGCNCAGAGGCCTCCCCCAAGCACACTGACCGCCAAGAAGAGAAACACTAACCTAGCAGAGGCCCAGGGCTTTTAGCAATGTACTTAGCAAATAAGAAATCTGAGTACTATAAATTGTCTTGCCCATTTGTTAAATCCCATACAAACCACTTTAACTCCCCAGCTTTGTGTTAACCTCGGTTGCCATATGACTCTGAGACTAAAAAAAATGCATTTAATAATAACTTATTTCATGGACTCTTCGAGAATTCTGGTTTGCCCCGGCCCCTGCTCTCCAGCTAAGTGAATAT
This sequence comes from Neotoma lepida, assembly GCA_001675575.1. NCBI lineage: Eukaryota > Metazoa > Chordata > Mammalia > Rodentia > Cricetidae > Neotoma > Neotoma lepida. The sequence continues at coordinate 381,130 of LZPO01020471.1, forward strand.
GGTCATCAAGAACCAAGCNGAGGGTTGGGATTCACTGGGGACTTAGGGTTAGAAAATCAGAATAAAATGGTGTTGGAGGCAGGAGAGAATCTGATATAAAGGAAGGCAGGGGCAGGTAGAGGGGTGTGTGTGTGTGTGTGTGTGTGTGTGTGTGTGTGTGTGTGTGTGGTGTCACCTGATAAGCCATCTCAGCCAGTTAGGGAGGTGTGTGTGTGTGTGGTGTCACCTGATAACCATCTCAGCCAGTCCTACAATTCTTATCAACTGCAGAGGCCCACCATTTTGTTTTGAATTGGATCCAAAAATTATGTAGCTGATCCTGGNCAGGAGTTGGGGAGAAATGGGAGGTAGAAAGAGGGGGAAAGACAGATAGGAGAAAGGAAAAAAAAAAGAAATGTTTTTAAAGCCATGTTGGAGCTAGATGTGTATAAGAGACAGGGGAAGAGGGGGATCACCGATTGGTGTCTAGAATGAATGAAAAAATTTTCATAGTAAAAGAAAGGAAAAAAAAAAGAAATGTTTTTAAAGCCATGTTGGAGCTGATGGGGAAGCTCAGTGGTAGAACCTGTGCTTAGCATATCTGAGGCCCTGGGCTCCCGCACCAACACCACACACATGCAAATCAAATGAAAGATTAAGTGAAAGCCCCTGCCAGGTGCCCACAGCTGCGAGAGACAGTTCCTTGTTTATCTGTTATGTCTTCCCAGTGACACTATGGAGCAGGTGACACTGTCCCTGGTTGAACTCTATCCAGGTGTGGTAAGCCAACAGGTAAGGAGAAGGCTGTTAGCATTTCTAGCTCGAGGTCCCAAGAAGTGGGAACCCTGTGCCAGGCAGGACTACCCAGAGAAGGATNGCTGGCCAGAAAATGGAGCATGTCAGTGGGGAATGGGCCAGAGCTTTGCCATGGCCTGCCTGGGAAGGCAAGATGGGCTTAGGATTGTCCAGTTAGACCATTTAAGTAGGCATAAGGGCTGTTACTAAGTTCTCTGGCACCTGGCCCCAGGCTGACTAGGGCAAGAGAGTCCTGGCCCAGAGAGCAGAGTTCCATGAAGGAGGTGACTGGGCATCCTGGCTCTGAATTGGCTTGTTTGCTGTCTCTAGGAATTGACCACCCCTAGCAGGGACTGTCTCTCCATGCTCAGCAAGGCCCAAAGAGGTCAGGAGCATAAAATACAGAAATCAAAAACCAGCTATTAGAATCCATGAGGACAGATATGGAAACTGAGACTCGAGAGACTTGAGTAACTGCCTGTGCTGGGTGGAAGGCTGGCTGGGCTCTCATAAATATCATCTTTCTTCCCCACTCTTAGAACAGTTTGAGGAATGGCAGAAGACAGAAATAGAGCCCCCACCCCACCCCAACTACGTGCTCCAGATCTCCAGGTTAACATTCCTGGCTTCAGCCAGCCTCAGATGAAAAATATTCAGGGAAAAAAAATTACATCTGTACTGAACTTGCACAGGTTTTTCTTCTTGTCATTATTTCCTAGACAATACAGAGTGACAACTATTTACATATTATTTGCATACCAGGAGGTATTACAGGTGGAGAAATCTGAAGGGAACAAGAGGGTGTGTAGGGTGGGGGTGGGGGTCCGTGCAAATACTACACAGTGTTACATAAGGGCCTTGGGCAGCTGCAGATTTCCACATGGTGAACTGTCCTGAATACNAAAGGACAACTGTGCCATTTTTCTTCCTGATGACTTAGAANTGGAGTTAGAGGGCAGGGCTGGGACAGGCAGAGGGGAGTCCAGGATAAGCTTTCTGAGACAGACTCCTTCCCTCCTGAGACTAAAAAGGATGCCAGCCTCCTTTTCAAGGACCAATAAGGGAAGACTCCACCTCCATAGGGCGGGCCTAGGAGAGGGGCAGGAAAGGTCAGAGGGAGCTGCTGCAGAGTCTCCTTACAAATTAGGGTCCCTTGGGGGGTGACCAAGGAGCAGGTATGTTCGTGCTCACCTGTGAACCCCTTCTTTAGCTCAAACACAGTATCGTGCAAGGACAGACTTCTTGAGAAGTGTAAGGCTAGGGCGCCCATAGCTTTCCTCAGAGTCTCAGAGAGTTCTTGACTCAAGAAACAGGAAGCACAAGAAAGGTACGATGGTAGGGAGGCACTAAGATGGGAGCTCCTCCCTTGCCCAGCCCAGGTGCTGTAACTATTGTAGCCTATCATCTAGGCAGGGTTCGAGAGATTGACCCACATCCTTATTCAGAATCAAAAGTGGAACTGATGGAGGCTGGAGAGGTGGCTCAGTGGGTAAAATGTTTGTAATACAAGTCCAAGAGCCCGAGTTCAAATCCCAGCACCCACGTAAATGTCAGCATGGTGGTGCAGATCTGTAACTCCAGTGCTGGGGAGCGTAGACAGGTAATCCCCCCCCACTCCTCTACCCTGTTTACTGGCAGCCAATCTAGTAGAGACAGTGAGCTCAGGGTCAGTGAAGAGACCCTGTCTCAAGCCCTAAGGTGCAGAGCAATAGAAGAAAACACTAGGTGTTAACTGCTAACTTCCACATGTGCACACATAGGAAAACAGAGAGAGAGAGAGAGAGAGAGAGAGAGAGAGAGAGAGAGAGAGAAGAAAATAGCACTTAAGAAATGACCATTCCTTATAGCAGGCTCAGCTTGATAAAAATGACTATGGAGGTGGCTGGACATGGCCAAGACAGAACAGGTCAGGTTAGGGTGTCTCTGCACTGATAGAAGTGGACATTAATGCAATCCATGTCTTTATGTTATGCTGCTGGGAAGTGAGTCAGCTCAGTGAGCAGTGTGCACAGAAGGTGTTCATGGGTAGTTCTGCATGCAAAGCCACAATAGATGTGGCTTTTCTATGACTTTGTCTATATCTCCATAGCCAGTGTCTTCTGCTCGCTCTTGGGTCCCTCTGCGTCATCTTGCAAGCATCTCAGGCTGAGCTCCCCTATCCCAGCCCCATGTTTCCCCTCCGGATGTTTGACCTCTAGTTGCCTCACTGTTTCTGAGTTTACAAAACCAAAGAGTTCTAGGCAGAGACAGGCAGAGGCATGGGGGTTGGGTATCCAGGCTGGAAAGAGTACAGTAAACCCCAAATTTTGTCTCACGTGACTAGGGAACCATGCCCAAAGAAGGTGGATCCTGGCTGTGATTCTATATGTATTTTTTCCTCTTTTCAAAATAAAAGTAGTTCTGTCTCCCCCTGGCTATAGAGATGTTATGTAAGGATTATGTAAAATTCAAATGGTATCAAAAAGTATAAAGAAGAAAGTAAAATCCAGATGAAATGTAGTGAAACAAAGCTCGCTCCTGCTAACATTCTGTTAAATGTCCTTCCAGAAGGTTCTCCGTGACTGTTAAGTATGTAGATGAACACTATATTTTTGGAGCCTTTCTCTCTCTCAGTCATAGAGTTTGAATGTCTTACATATCGATAGAGACATCTCTGCCTCATCTCTTATGAGCGGCTCAGCCACCNTTTGTTTACTCTCTCTCTTCCTGGTAGGCACTTAGGTTATGTACAGGATTCGCTATCACAAGTAACACTGTGATTGGAATCTCGTGGACCTCTGGGCGCAGGTCCAGGCATCCTAAGGACACATTCGCAGAAGTGCAGCCAGCAAATCTTCCAGANATGTTTAGGGCAAAAGAAGAGAAGAACACCACAGGATCACTGGGTAGAGAAATCACCCCTGACCTAGGGACCACTCATGAAGGGGAGATGGAAAGAGATCATGGCTGGATATAGACCCTGGAGAGTGGGAAAAGCCAAGAACTGTGTTTAGAGCTTCAATGCTTTTTCAGATGAGACATGCTATAGGCAAAGGTGGGTGTGGTGACAGTTTTACTCTCTGGGTACCCAGGCAGTCACACAAACCTTCTCATATGTGGCCTCCTTTGAGCCTTTCTATCACTCTGCAAAGAAGGCCTCCTCTACCCCTGTTCTACAGAGGAGTCCCTGAAACAAAGGACAGAAGACATTTCCTTCTTTTGTCAAGTTCTCCCACACCATTAAGCCCATTCCTTCTTGTGTCTCCTTGGAAGACACTGGGTCGCATGCCTAAACNNGTCACCACCAAGAGAATGGATCAGCAAGGCCTAAATAGACCAGGCCCCACGTCTGACTGAGTGGCCACAGGGCCACACTCTGAACAATTAGGGCTCTGCCAACCAGAAGGGTACAGGGAGCAGCTGCTGAGGGGACAGTGCCCAGAAACTGTCTACTGTGTACTCACTTGGCGAGAAGTGGTTTGGGGAGAGGGATTCTTGTGGTCTTCAAAGACTAGCACAAAGCCAGGGCATGTGAGTAAACTATGGATAGTGATTGGTTGGTTAGTTAGTTGGTTGATTAATTGGTTAAAATGAATCAGTACCTATTATTCCTTTTAACTCTGATATTCAGGAGTCTCTGGCACCAGAAGTGCTGATGCTCTGCCAACTGGAGAGTAGCTCAGGGCTTGAAGAGACCATAGACACAGTATTGACTACTGAGATATCGCAATACAAGAGTGTCTGAAGGGTGTGGCAAGGGGCTTGACTCTAAAACAGAAAGGGCCTCCTGGGAAGAAGCCACATCTGTAGGTNCCAGAGACATTGGCGGTGGTCCACAGGTACAGCGGCAGAGCTGTGTGGTGGACAAGCTCAACCTAGTCCTCAACGAGAGGCTGTAAGGGTGAGAGAGTCGGAAGGGAGCTTTCCTCTCTTGAGGGTTTGCAGTGTCCAGGGCACTATCACANTTCTACTGCTCCAATCAGCTTTCCCGTGTCTACGCACTGGCATCTTCCACTCTCAGGTTGTAGATAAAGAAGCTGATGTTGAGTGAGTGAGGTGACTTGCCCATCATCAAGAGCAGGAAGAGGTGAGTTCTAGTTTAGAATATGGCTCTGTTCTGGAAAGTTGTGGGGAGTGATGAGCATGGTGGGCCCACTCAAGGCCAGTGGGTGGTGGACTGTGAGTGGGCAAAGGGGAGCCTGGAAATTGTCAGGAGGGCCTAGAAAATGTCTGATTTGGTAAAAAGCCTGATGGGAGAGGCGTGCCTACAGCAGGATCCAAGGTAGGCTTGAGGAGCTGTGGTCATTGGAACTGAACCTCACTTCAAATCCTTTCTGTGCTAACTAGCTGTGTGACCCTAGACTGAATGGGGCCCTTCTCCGTGCCCACGCTCGTCAACTGTAAGAGGATCATGCTTAAACATGTGCTCAGGGCCCAGCATGTTCTACAGATTCAAGAAATGGAATGGTTGTTATCATCATCCAAGACAGCTGTTTTAGGACTTGGTAATGGGAACTGCTTGTGCCAGGGTCCTGGTCTCCCTGTCAGCCTTGGTTATCACCACCCTCACCACCTTGGTTCCCTTCCTCCTGGGTTGACTTTCTAGTCTCACCTATGATAGGAGAGTTGGTCTGGAGGTTTGCTGGCAGTGGCCTCTGCTCTGGAGTCCATGCTGTATTGGCTAGAAAGGAAAGGCTACCATGAGTGAGGGGCTCAGAATGGAATGTGTGGGAATGTACCTGGGACACCTTTGAAGGAACTAAATGTAAGGGCAGGCATTAGGGTGGACTGAAGAGCAGCCAGAGGACAGAGCAAGCTGCGCTCTGGCCAGGACCAGGCAGTGATGACCAGGGCTGGGAAAACCAGAAGGGTCCAGAGGTGATCAGCAGAAACCAAGGGGGCTGGAAAGCTTGAGAACAGCAGCACCTACTGAGAGAGAGAGAGAGAGAGAGAGAGAGAGAGAGAGAGAGAGAGAGAGAACGAGAGAATGAGAATATGAAAGAATGAAAATCATGGCCCCTCATAGATGTTTGATGCCTGGGGTGGGTAGGACTTTGAAGACAATNTTCAAAGGCTGAAAGTGAATTTCCCCAAAGTTTTTCAGGAATGGTGGAGGTTATGCTGGAGCACATGCCTATGAAATCCCCTTGTGTTCTATTTCTGGGGCCAAGGTTTTATAACCAGAGTCAGAAATCGCGTGGAAGTGTGTGGGCGGCTGACCCTGGACAGCTTCCACAGTAGAGAGGAGGGAAGGGTATTTTTATCTGCAAACACGGAGCCACGGAGGATGAGGCCAGGAGGAGGCTGATTCCCGCCCTGAGTGTCTCACCCACTGCCGAGTTAAGATGCAAACTGTCTCTGACAGAAGTTGCGGGAGCTCCTTGCTCAGAGTGGGTAGCAGGATCAGGGATGGAAACAGGGAAGATGTCTTCGAGTCTAGTATGCTGGAATCCAATCTGCAGATCGGTCGGTCCTGAGAGCATCCTGGGTGTTCCCTCCTGGCTCTGCACAACAGATCAGTCATTAGCATGCATCAGACCACTGTGTGTGTGTGTCCATTATTACCTGCAAATTTGTAGTCTACAGGTCAGCACACCACCTAGGGCCCTCCTGGTCTTAGATGGCTCTCTCACTGGTTTTTGGTCTGCTGAGGCTGTGAAAACCATTCTGCAAAGCCTGGTGATTTCCAGTGTGGTAAGAGTACGCTGGCTCCAGGCCACATTATGGTGACCTTAGCTAGGACTGTTCATCTCTGCTCCATGCAGGGTCTCATCCCTCAGGAACAGCCCGAGTTGATTTGTGTAGTGGTAGCTGAGTTAGAAGTGAACACTCCAGGACAATTGAGTCCCAGGCTCAGAATTAGTGCCACATCAAATCCTAGTGCATCATCAGTAAGCCGTGCAGTCTGAACATTCAAGGAATGGGGAAGAGAAGGAGTCCCAAAGCACCACTGGACAGGGTGTGAATGCTGAAGGCCGTGGATGCCTTCAGTCCCACAACCGTCAACATTATCCCTGGCCTCAGGGGATGTTGGTATGGAAGCCACCCTCTTAAAGTCTTGGTTGTGCCCACAGGTCTCTGGCTGTGCAGAGTTCTTCAGAAGAATCTAAAAGGAAGATAACTTTTCTCATTGGATGGGCAGGTGTTTGGGTTTTGTTTTTGGTGTGTGTGAGTGAGGGGGGGAGGGAGAGAGAGAGAGAGAGGGAGGGAGAGGGAGAGAGAAGAGAGAGAATTAGGCACTGATTGTATACTGTGCTGAGCAGTTTCCACACTAAGGATCATTATACAGGGACAAATAGGCAGTATCTACTTGGATTAACCCCAAATGTGAATTAAACAACAGTGGCATGCCTATTTAATAGAATGCCAGCCANTAATGAAAAGAACAGACTAGTGATATATACTACAACCTAGGTGAATCCCAAAGAGTAAAAAAGACCCCAAACTGTTCCCTGCTGCTAGATTTTATTTTTGTTAGTGCTAGCCAGATGTCATAAGAATAGATTTGGTAATTGCCAACGCTGGGAACTGAGCAGAGGGACATTTGNCTCTAAGGACTGGCAGAAGAAAATCTCCTAAGGGTAGTATGGTACCTTGATGGTGGTTAGCACAGGTGACATGATAACTGCACTGAGCTACATGTACATGTGCTCTGACAGATACAGAGCAGGGGCCTGGGCAACAGTGACATTTCCTTGTGGCCACATCAGTTTTAGGTTTTGATGCTTCACCCTCAGCAAGATGATAACTTTGGGAGATGCCAGGGGCAGAATGCATGGTCTTCTCTGTCTGTTTCCTTGCAGCCCCTATGAATCTATAATTATTGCCAAATAAAAGGTGAAAAGTAAAAGCACATGTGCCCTGGCCTAGCAGGTGCTCTGGGTCGTGTCTGTGGCAGAGAACTGGGAATCTCATGCAGGTGGCCTTTGGGCCAAAGAACAACCTGAACATATTCAGTCACCTAATGAACACTTACTGAGTACCTACTGTGTGCTGGTTGCTGTACCAGGCTCTGGAGGTGCAGCCATGGGCAGCACATAGCACAGCTCTGGCCTTGTAGAGTTTGCGTCCTAGTGACTGTCCCATGAGAAGGAACTGGTTCTGCCCAGCAGCCCCCAGAGGAATTCCGCAGGCAAAAAAAGATAGGGACCAAGACAGGGAAAAGTCTGTGTCTCACCATTAATAGGGTTTCATCTGAAGGTTGCATTCCCATGGGGAAAACACAAGAAGCCAAACTTGGCATCCAGGACATGATTTGCTTAAAATGATCAAAAGGTCAGAATGAACTAAAGGGAACACTAAGCTTTGGCATGTACCTGGCCAGCCATTAAGTTGGCTTTCTTCATTACAACAGAAGTTCCCCAGGGTGAGGAGCTTTGTCCATTCTGTCCCTGTGGTACCCCCACATTAGAGCAAGCCAGGCACGTGGGAGATAGTTAGATACCCACTGGGGGAGGGTGCACCAACCAAGTTTACAGATTGGCATGTGGTCCTTTGCAGGGACATCATGGTTTGCTACTGTAAAGGGCTGTGACATGTCGGTTGCATGTTCATGTCCTTGAGGATACCAGATACTGTGCCTGTCAACTTTGTTGCCAGGAGTAGTATATTTCCCATCCCAGGTATGAAAACTTTGTGTTTGGGGCTAAGAGAGATAGCTTATCATTAAGAGTGCCTTACTAAGGTATTGAAGCCCACTGGAGTTCAGTTCCATGCCCAGCCCCTCCTGCAAGTCTGCAGCCACACGCTGATAGATATAAGGAAGCCTAAGTCTGTTTGGGGTCACAGGGACACAAGAAAGGAGCAGTTAGAGGTAGCCACTCAGCCACCCATAGAGAAATTCCCAGGCGCACAAGGAAGCCTTTGGAGGCTTGTAGGTGACTTCACATCTCTCTGCCTCTGCTGGGCCCATTCTTCCCCACCACATGCCTTGTCCTCAGGTAAGGATGGCTTCTGCCCCTTTCTGTGATGTCTAACATTCACACAATCGTCACAGCCCAGGACGGATCCTCAGAACCACTGCAGAATTAACATGAGTAGAAGGGGTTTGGGTTTGGTTGGTTTTTTTTTTTGCCTTTCCAGTCCTAAGAGCGTTTGTGCAGCACTTGGCATTTGAGTTAGGAGGAGCAAGTGTGACCATCGCTATTAAACCACCCTGAGTTTATTTTCTTTGCAGTGGAGGGGGGGACGGGAGGGAGGGGGCTGGTAACAAACCTTAACCAGGATGTTAAGGATTCTCCCAGCTTAGTGACTCTCCTTTGAAAGATCCACACCTGTGCTGTCCTCTCTTTCCCCTACTCCTCATGTTTGGGGGTGGGGAAGGCAAAAGAAAAGAAAAAAGATCTTAGACTTCATAATAATATCTTTTAATTATTTTATGTTTATTTGATTATTTATTTTNTGCATGGTGCACATGTAGAGGTCAGAGGATAACTTGAGGGAGTCAGTTCTCTTTCCACCATGTGGGTTCCAGGAAGAGACTCAAGTCCTCAGATCTTTACCCACTGAGCTTCCTTGCTGGCCCTATTCTGATAAAGTCGGGGGCCGAAGAGATGCCTCAGCAGATTGTAAACTGCTCTTGCAGAGAACCTGGATCCAATTCCCAGCACCCACATGGTGGTTTGTAGCCATCTGTAACTCCAATTCCAAGGGATCCAGTGCCCTCTTCTGGTGTCTGCCTGCACTACTCATGCATGTGGTGCACAGACATACATGCAGGCAAAACACCCATACCTGTAAAGGTAAATACATTTTTTAAAAGATTCAACATAGCTTATTCACTCACTCATTCTTTCATGCATTCATTCATTAATCATGCCTGTGACTGATCCTGAGCACTTGATTGTCATGAGCTGGCAAGTGGGTAAAGAAGAGCAATTTTCCCAGTGTTGCCTGGGGGGGGTGGTGGGGACCTGTATCCCAGGATTCACAAGCCAGACAAGACAATGGCACTGGAAGATGTTCTAGGGTTTATAAAGAGAATTATTGCAGACCTGGGGATCCCCCAGGGACAGTATGGCCAGTGGCTGTGATCATGACCTTGACATGCCCTCACTGGGTCCTTATATGAACATTTTTTTTAGCCTGCTACAGAAAAAAAAAAAAAGGCTGCAGGGCCAGATGACTTCTCTGCAGCAGGCGATCTCCTGTGCCCACAGATCAGAAGTTAGTGAATGATGCTTGGGAAAGAGACAGGGAGTAAGACAGCAGCTACTGTCCACACCCTGCCAAGGCAGCACCCAACACCGGTGTCTGCAAGCCAACTCTGCCCACCCTTTGAGCAGAAAGCAGAATCTTGTCAGCTCGGGTTTTGTTTGCTTGCCAACTTGAGGCTTCGTGTCTCATAAAAATATGCATATTTTTAATTAATAAAAAACATAGAGATCAATGCCCCCCATCTCTCAAAATAGTATGCATCCAAATCTTTCTCTTGGAGCCAGCTAGTAACATACAATAAGGTTGTATGAACTGAGTTCAAATCTTGGTCCATTTACTAGCTAACTATTAACTTGGTCTCTGCTCTTCAGCTTTCTCAGCTGTAAAGCAGGGATTGGATGGTAGTAGTTTTAGGTTAAGCAGGGGTCTGTATAGAGAATGTTCTACCCCTTTAATTGATGGTAGATTCCTTATTATAGAGCAAGCCAACATGCACACACACACACACACACACACACACACACACACACACACACATTCACATGTATGCACACATGCAACACTCCAAAAGACTCTCTTATTTTTGAGCAGAGTGTCCAGGCACGGAGGTTCAGGGGTGAGTTACTGTATGACCTGGGGGATGCTCCCTACTCTGGCTCACTGGTTTGAAGTGCAAGAGGTTGGAATCACCATCCTCTGACTCAGTGTCCATGTTTGGAGCAGAGAAATAGAAACAAAANATTCTCTAGTCATCAGTTTCTCCTAGAAGCTCCCCACTTTACAGGCACGCAGTGACCCTGGGGACTTCTGCAGGCCCTCGATACCGAGCCCAAGTGGTGTGAACTCAGCCTATGTTCAGTGTGGTGTGTGTCTTGAAAGCAGCCATTTGTCTTCATGGGCAACCTAAGTTTCGCCCCTCCTGGGGTGCTGCAGGAACAGTGGAGCTTGTGTTGGGACAGAAGTGTCTCTCATGGGGTGACAGCAAAGCAGGCTGGGAAGAGACCCTGAGGATGCTACAGTGGAGCTGGTGGGTGCTGAGAGCCACTGCTGGAACAGCTGCAGGGCTCAGGCCCTTTCCAAGACACACAGGCATCCTATTTTGCTCCCCTGCTCCAGATACTGGACCACACAGTATAGAAACCAGCAAAAGGAGGAGCCTAACATGGTAGTCCTGGGGACCCACTACATGGGACTTGTGACCTGGAATCCTGCTTCTATGGCATGACTTCTGTGTGGTCATTATGACTGTCACTCTGGAAATAAGGGAGGTAGAATTTCCCCCACCCCGTGTTGCAAATGAGACTCCTAGGGTTCCAGAACACTGAAAAACTTCCGGAAGCCACACAACAAGCAAATGGCTAGGTCAGGGTTTCCCACTGCCTGTGTTAACAGCTGTGTTCTAAAAAGATGTATTCCAACTGGGTATGGTGGTGTGTGCCTGCAGAGGCAGGAGGATTGCTACAGTTCCTAGGCTATACACCTAGGACCCAAGCTATATACCTAGATCCTAACTGAAGGTGGAGGAAGAAAGGATAGGGCCTGGGGAGATGGCTCAGTGGATAAAATGTTTGCTGCATTAATATCAGGGTTTGAGGTCACATCCCCAGCACCCACATAAAAGCCAAATGGGCTTGGCAGCCATTTGTAATCCCAGTGACGATTGAGGAAGTTGGGGATCTCTGAGGCAAGCTTGCCAGCTAGAGTAGCTGAATTGGCAAGTTCTGGGCTTAGTGAGAGACCCTGCCTCAGAAATAAAGTGGAGACCTAGGAAGGAAGACACCAGACATCAGTCTCGGGCTCCCACGTGGCAACTGATGTGTGGGCTTTTCTTCCTTTCTCTCTTTCTTTCTTTCTTTCTTTCTTTCTTTCTTTCTTTCTTTCTTTCTTTCTTTCTTTCTTTCTTTCTTTTCTTCCTTCCTTTCTCTCTGTCTCTGTCTCTGTCTCTGTCTCTGTCTCTGTCTCTCTCTCTCTCTCTCTCTCTTTCTCTCTCTCTCCTAAAATTTAGAAATGGTTGCATAGATTTTTATTGGTTAATCATTGCTAATCTAAAAACTCAAAATCCAAAATGCTCCGAAATCCAAACCTTTTGAACATCATGTTGGTACCCAAGAACATTTTGGAGTTTGGGCTTTTTGGTTTTGTTTTGTTGTGGTATTTTGTTTGTTTGTTTGGGTGGTTGGTTGGTTGGGTTGTTTGTTTCTTTTCATTTTTTTTAATTACATAACCAGGCAACATGCTCTGCCCATAGGTAAATACTGTTCGTCTAGGGACCAAACTTTACTTCCTTCCTTGTCTCTCTGTTCAGCATTTGGTCATTCAGGGAGGCCCTGCATCCACCGAAGCCCCTGTCTATCCCCAGGGACAGATGGGCACCAACTTCACACCCTTTAATCTTCAGAGAGCACAGAGCCACTGTAGCTCTTCTGTGAATGAGTGACTAGGGCAAAGACTAGCAGCCTCAGTTTGCTCTTCTGTGAAATGGTTAGTAGTTGCTTTTGCAGGGAACAGTGGAGATGTGGAGAGTCATGCCTGCATCTGTTTTTCTCCACCTGCCTCTCACTCAGTCACTCAGGCCATTCCAGTAGGTGTGCACACTGAGGAAGCAGCAGCTGGAAGGATACTGTGGGTTGAATACTGTATTCCTGATCTTAGAATCCTTTGATCAAGAGACTAGGACTTGGAGCCCCTTGGTGCCTCTTTATGATTGACAGAAACATAGTATTCTTTTGATGTGAATGTTGTTGTTGGGGTGTGACTACCCAACCCCAGTCTTCAGGTCTGCTCTGCCATTTAGCTACAAAATTTTCTGGAGGTGGACAGTATAGGGAATGGTTAGTAGCATACCTTTCCTTTCCATTTTGATCTCTGCAAGGCCTTCTTGATGGGCTTTGCTTCATCTGGAATGGTCTTCCTCCTCTGGCTTGTTCCCTCATTGAACACCTGCTGTGGGTTCTGCCCACAAAGCCCTTGGCTGGGAAAGTGTGTGCAGAGGCAAGCAGGGTAGCCAACCAACATNCACAAGGCTCCCCATATGTCAAAGCATAGTATCTTAGCTGTTGCTCAGCAACCAAGCCAAACCAGTGAGATGCTGGCCCATGGCTGGAGAGCTGGTCCAGGGCTAGAAGCAGAGGAAGAGTCCATCTGGGACTGCTGGGGACTGTTCCATGAAGCTGAGATCAAGAGCNCCCCTTTCTCCTGTGTCTCCGCCTTCCTGCTCTGTCTGTGTTAAAGTATCCTTCTATGATACTGAAGCTAGAAGTTCCTTTTCTCTTCTTTTACAAGTGTCCCTATTTGACAGCATTAGTTTGACTCATCCAATATTTAATTTGGTCGATGGTTCCACAAAGTAAGCATTATTATTACCACCACACAGCTGAGACAATTAAGTGCTGAGAGGGTGTCCCCCACCCTCCAAAACTCCACACAGGCAAAGGTGGGTCTCAAACCTCTTGTCTAACTCAGGCCTACATCTTCATCTGCCCTCGGCCTCAGGTTATGGATAGAGGTTCTGGGTGGATCATACAAAATACTGTGTCCCATCAGCCCAAGGGGTTGTTTCACAGGAAGACACAAACCCCTAACCCTCACATGGGGCACGCTGGATCCTTGTGGGTCACAATCTGCTCTCCCAGACCCACAGCCAACAGTGAAGTCACCACCCTGTTGGTTCCCACAGCGGTGTGGTGATGAGAAAGGCTACAGCTGCTCTCTTTGTCCTTTCCAATCGCAGGCCACACTGATGATTTTGGGCAGTGCTCTGTTAGGTCTTCACTGTGTGTCCATCCATCTATGAGTCTGTCCAACCAGTCTGGTGTCAGGGGAAGTTAACCATCTTAGTATGTTGGCAGTTGGGGACTTTGTGAAGTGACTAATGGGGTCAGGTGACCAGAAGTGGCTTGTGAGGGACAGGACACCCCTTGTGGAGGGTTGTTCATGTTGACATCTCTAATCTGAGAGCAAGTTCTCTGTCTCTGGCACCTGGATCTTTTGGTACAAACCCACAGAGACAGACCTGTAACTAACATGGATGAAATTATCTCTTTCATGTTAGATAGAGTTTCATGTATCTCAGTTTGCTTTAGATCCCTTGTGTAGCCAAGGAACGATCTTGAACTTCTATCATCCTGCCTCTACCTCCCAAGTCTTGGGGTTATAGGCACATACCACCATGCCCAGTTTACCAGGTGCTGGAGAAATCAAACCCAGAGCCTCATGCATGCTGGGTAAGCACTCCNCCAACAGAAACACACCCCAGCGCCATTTGCCCTGCCGTTCGAATAGTGGGACTCCGAGATGAAGGGTGATGAGGAAGATGTACCCTTTATGCTGTGTGTAGCTTGAGAGAAGCTGCAGGCACCTTAGGGACCAGACCTCTCCCANGAATGGCAGTATTTACCCACTTGGGAGCTCTGTTCATGTTTGAGGAACAAGTCCACATCTTCATGCATCATCTTCTGGGTATTACATGAACCCACTAGGTCAGTGGGTATGGACTGGCCTCCTTCACAATCAGAAAAAAACTAAGGCTAGAGAAACTGAGAAAGGTGATAAACTGAGGCAAAACCCCAACCCCCTTAGCCACAAAATGGAAATGACATTTAATACCTTCCTCTCAGGGATCATGGTGAGAATTTAATGAATATATATATATATACATATATGAATAAAATGACTCCATATAATATTAATTATTCAATGAACTATTTTAATTATGTAATGAATATATTAAATATATCAATTAATGTTTAATATATAATGTAATGAATATGTAAAATATTCATTACTATTTAATGTAATATATATATAATCAAAACAAGTACTTGGTTTGTGGGAAGCATTCACTAAATGTTGACTACTGCCTGTGATTATTCCTAATGTCACCCAATGATAACTGGAGGCCTCTGTAAGCCCCAGTGGCCCTTTTTATTCCTGTTTTATTACCAAATTCCTCCATCTGCTCTCAGCTTCTGTGAATCGTCACTCCCTTAACCTTCACGACAACACTTTGACAAGGATGTTCCCCTGTTCTGTGGGGAAATCTGGGGTGTGTGGCTCCTCATAGCAGCACGAGCAGGGACCTGTGCCTTTTCATCTCCAGATGAAGGACTAGGATCCTTGGCACCACTTCAGCTTTTCCATACGCATCTTTAGGCCAGGGGACATATGTGTCAGGCCCAGACCGTTTCCTTGGTACTCTGTGCATTCAGAAGCTCCCTACCCGTGCCTCTCTAACATTCCAAGCTCCTCTGGCCTCAGTATCCTCATTTGTAAAATGGGTGTGTTAGTTAGTATGCTAAGGCAGTTTCTTTCTCTCTCTCTCTCTCTCTCTCTCTCTCTCTCTCTCTCTCTCTCTCTCTGTGTGACACACACACACACACACACACACACACACACACACACAAATAAAAACAAACAACAAAGCTGATAGAATCAACTCTCCTAGTTAGCTTCAGCTATCAACACATTCCGAAGGCATTTGGAAGTCTCAATTGAGGGATGGACTCAGTCAGATTGGCCTGTGGGCNTGTCTGTGAGGCATTTTCTTGATGGCTAATTGATGTGGGCCGACCAAGCCCATTGTGGGCGATGCTCTCCCTAGGCAGGTGTGCCTGGGCTGCTCGAGAAAGGAAGATGAGGGAGACATGAGGAAGCAAGCCAGTAATGAGCTTCCTGCATGGTTCCTGCCTCTGTTCCTACTTGAATTCCTGTCCTGACTTCCCTCAGTGATGGGCTGTAACCTGTAAGCTGAAGTAAACCCTTTCCAAACCCTTTGGTCATGGTGCTTATCACAGCCACATANAGCAAAATAAAACTCCAACCTAAAGGAAAAACGATTCATTTTGACTCACGGTTTTGGAGGCATCTGTCACAGTAGGCTAGCTCCACAGCNGTGGGTCTGTAGTGAGTCTGAGCGTCATGGCGGAGAGAGGGAGGATGTGAAGGACAAGGCTTCTCACCTCATGGCAGCCAGGAAGCAGAGGGAAAGACAGAGGAAGAGGCCAGGGACAGACATGCCTTTCGGGGCCCTGTCCTCCATCAACTCACTGCTCCAATCAGGCCCTACATCACCCAAAGGCCCATTCAACCCTGAGTCCATCAGTAGATGCAGGAAGAGCCTCAGGAGATGGTCACTTCCCAAAGCCCCACCTGACAGCATTGCACTGGGGACCTAGCCTCAACACATAAGGATTCTGGGAGTACTCTTNGTATCTAAACCAAGCCATAACAGGACTCTCTGTAGCACACCCTCAGCCCAATATCTTAGAGCTAAAGTTTCACTAAAGTGGATCCCACTTCACATGTTCCTAGCTGCATTCATCAAGAGGGGTAGAAATGCGGGCTATCTCAGTTTACCTATCTGTGAAATAGGATTGTGGGGGGATTCAGTGGAAGTAGACTCCCCTACCANAGTACCCTGAGCAGAGTGATAGGAACCACTNACGTCACGAAACTGAAATGGTGTCATCCTGTGGAGACACTTGTCCTCGATCCTCAAAGGGTTGCCAAGGCACTGTCCCTCCTCTANGAGCCTGTTGTCCCTCTAAGGAATCTCTACAGAGCTTTNCCTTGGGCACAGGAGAAGCAGGACTATAACTTTGATCCAAGAGTTTAGCCATCCCAAAGTCCNCTCCTCTCTGCCTCTGTTGAGGGCAACCTTGGNCTCATCAGAATGGAGGGAAGAAAGACAAGGCCNTGGGGAGAAGTGACAGTTCACTAAAAGTCATCCTGCTCCAGGTGAGTTCCTGTGACTGAAGGCAGCTCCTCCAGGTGGCACCTTAAAGNCCATTGGATTTTAGAAATGANGAGCTTCTCCTTGGGGCTTAAAGAGGGGACCAGTGAAGGACCTGAAAATTCTGTTCCTCAGAGGTCAGTCTTACAGGTTGCCACCTCAATCCCCACTGTGGTTCCACACATATGGGGGTCATACGATATTGGGGGAGGGGATGTGCATACAAGTCCAGTGCTAGACCATAGGACATTCTGGGAGTACATTAGGACAAAACACCCCTCTGGGCAGAAGTGGCCCCAATGCACTCTGGGAATGGAGAGTGAGCTGGCCCTGCAGGGCTGTGTGCATACACCCTCCCTCCCCACCCCACACACACGGGGTGGGAGAGAGAGAGAGGGAGAGAGAGAGAGAGAGAGAGAGAGAGAGGGGGGGAGAGAGAGAGAGAGAGAGAGAGAGAGAGAGAGAGAGAGAGAGAGAGAGAGAGAGAGAGAGNGAGAGGAGAGAGAACACATCCTTCCTTCAGGCTGCAAGCAGAGCTCTGAGCTCTGGTTCCTCACAGTGAGGTGAAGCTGCAGCCTGAGTTCCCACAGGGTGCCAGGAGCATTTACTTTCCAAGAGTCCTTTCTGTAAAACCCACAGCTTCGCTCTGCTTGTTCAGCGCCGTCTTGAAGATAATCTGTTTTGTTCCGGNCCTCTTCACGACCCATCTGCTCCCTGGGAGCTCACTTGTTGCATTGACTCTGGAGAATGATTTTCTTCCANTNAGATCCCTGCTTGTGCTAGACAACAAACCTGATCTCCTCCAAGCATCCTGACAGGAAGGTCTTGGCATGTCCACTGGGCAAGAGGGTCCCATAGAGCTCAGGGGAGAGGCTGTGGACTCTGTCACCTGTCACCTGCTGCAGGGTGACTCTGCAGCTCAGGTCAGCTCCTAATGGATTCCCTGGCAAGCATGAGCTGTTGTACGGTTCCAGTGNCAGGGACGGTAGAGTGAAGAGGCTCCATTCATAGCCTCGGGAGTGTGAAGTGGCCACTTGTTCATGTGGTGTTGACTAGAACGCAGAGAGAGCAGAGCAGAACCACAGGAGNGTATTAACCTCAGAGGCTGCCCCTCCTCAGCACTCCACAGCTATCAGAGTCACACCACACACTGGAGACCAAGAGTTCAAAACATGAGCCTTTGAGTGGTAGTCCAAATAGAAACCNTAAAGCTGGTTCTCACCAGCTACCTTTTATCATGAGTGCACACAACCAAGGCCCAAATGTTGTCCTGATCGTACCCCGCTCCCAGCNTTCCTTTCAAACATGTTCCTGAAAACTGGGCCTTCCCTGTTTAGAAATGGTCTTCAGAGCCCGGGTCTGCCTCCTTGCCCCAAAGACTCCACCAAATGATAGCCCTGCCTGATACCCTCCACAGGGCAGTAGCTTATCAGGGCCATGCCCACATGAGGCTTGAATGGGTCAGTTATCCAGTTGCTGGTAAGTCCTTTAAGGGTCATACTTAATGGAGCACTTTCTGTCCCTGGGTCTGAGTCACACACAAAGGAGCTTAAGCAAACATGTCTGTGTTGGCTCACACTAAGCAAAGCCATGTGTTGGGGCATCACCCTGTTCTCCTGTATTGGCTTTGTCCTCAGACAGCCTTTCCTCGTGCTTCTTACAACTGGCTCAACTAGGGCAAAAGGTAGTCAATCTTCTCTTCCCTTGTCTGTGAAGTTTGTGGAGGGACTGGGGTTGGTTCAGGTGTGTCCGTGTGCTCTCCTGTTACATCAGTCACCAAGGAAAGATGGATGGACTTTCATGGCTTTCCAGGTGGGCGTCACTTCCCATCCCCAGACCTAAACACAGGGAGGTGTGATTGACAGCTTTCCCTAAGATAGGAGCTAGTTATCTCTAGTGCTGGTGCTCACTGTCAGGGTGGATGAGGCTTCTAGAAAGAGCAGGGACAGTTTAGTGACTGAAGATTGCAATTCAGTAGGGCTGGAGAGATGGCTCAGTGGTTAAAAGCACATGGTGCTCTTGTCAAGGACCTGGGTCCAGTTCCCAGCACCTATGTCGGACAGCTCACAATTGTCTACATTGCCAGATCCAGGAGAGCTGATGCCCTCTTCTGGCCTCTTCATGTACTTGCACATACATGAACACACACACATACACACACACACACACACACACGCACACGCACACGCACACGCACACACACACATACATATACACATACACACACACACAAATTTTAAAGGATTATAAGTCAAGCAATAAAGTTTTGGGTCAAATGAGGTAAATAAAACACAAAGATAAATCTTCTCGAGTGCTTTGTCACTGATCCTGCAGTGGGCTTTGCAGTTATATTTTCAGAAGTACAACCAGAGGGAGCGGGTAGTGCAGTGGGAAGTGAGGGCCTTGATGGACAGCCACCCATCGTAGATGCTAGAGTGCCATGTATGTGCCAGCCCTCTCTGCAGAGCTTCTGAGATGATGGCTACAGTGTGTGTGGTCCCTCACAACAGCTCCATGGGCCACATTGTGCATTTACTGTGTACTGTACCCAGTCCCTTCTCTGACCTTCTCNGCCCTTCTGCCCAAAAGGTACCAGTTAGTATCAGTTCCATTTTGCAAATGGAAAGCTGGACTTAGAGACTAAATGACAGAGCTGGGGATGGAACCCAGGATCTGTAGGCTTTGCTTGTGTCCCCAGGCTGGATGAGGGTAAAGAGCACAGGAAGAAATGGAAAGAAAATGGACGGATGCGTTAGAGGGAAAAGCTTCCTTCCAAGCAGGAAGGCCTGGGCAGTGATGACTAAAAAAAGACCTCTGGTGGCTCTGTGTGACCCATGTCCTCGTGTGTATGACAGGGTGTGATGCCATACCTCTTCTGGAAGCTCGAGCGAGAGGCAGAGCACCTCAAGGTTGGCCCAAACCTGCCATGAGGTGCAGGTCAAAGCATTTCAGAGCTGACGGTGGAGAAGATGGGAAGGCTGACCCTGAGAGGCAGATAGATGGGAGCTGTGCCCTTGAGGTTCTCTCCCTCAGCCTGTGACCATTGTGAGGTCTATGTGGCTTGTTGAGAAGATGAGAANTCAGGATATGGAGTCCTGGCTTAGGTACCTGTTGATTTGTCTCACAAACTCCTATTCATCTGTCATAGCCCAGTTCCAGTGTTTAATTCTCAAGGGAGCCATCTCTGACTGCCTTGGGCATCTCCCATTGCACATACTGCCTGGCATCTATTCATCTACTAGCCCCTTTTGGGTACCACTGTGTGCCTGCATGTCATCAATTCTATCCGTCAAACTGCAGATTCTCATAACCACAGCCAAGGTGAGCAGAATAGTTCAGTTTTCAGGCTTTGGGGACAGATGGAGGAGTTGATAAATGGGCCTCATAGTGCAGAGTACAGGNGTTACTGGTCGCAATGTGTCAGGCATCCAGCAGGCTTGCCAGGTAGCTTGTGCTCAGTACATGTCCCTGGTGGTTCCAAGCCTTGCTTTTTGTGATTGGACCTTACCTGCAGTGTCTGCATCCAGTGGGTGTCCTGTGAGTGTTGGTGTGAACAGGTGGCTGTCTGTGTAAACCTCCTCAAATATGCAGCGGGGACATATTCCTGCATGCTGACAAGCTTGCTGTGAGAATTAAGGGACACGCTGTAACTTAGAAACCCAGAGGTGGCCAGCACACTGAGAAAAGATCTAAACCATTTTTTGCCTCTGGTGACAATGGCCTGGGGCCAGCATGGGGCTATGGGGAATGTGGCCATTCAGGGAGAGTGTGGAAGGTTGGGAGGGTGTGGGAATCCACCAGAGGGACATGCAGCCCACAGGAGGCTAGCTCAGGAGAGAGGACTATGAGAGCAGCCCTGTCCATAGACACCTGTGAGCCTGTCAACATCACTGTGTGCCTATCAGTGAGGGAAGACTGAGTACCCTTCTCTTGTCCTTGTATGTGGGTGACATGCAAGGAGACCCACTGCCATAAGGTCACAGCACCTCTCTGGTGNNTTGAAGATGAGTGACAGTTCTCATTCTTGCCTGAGAGCACTGAGGCATCAAGAGGTAGGATAACCTGCCTCGGGTCCCACCCTGAGATCCGACCTGGCACTTGCCACCATGCTCCCTCCAAACTCAGTCCTGTGAGGAAATTCATAAGGCTCAATAAAGGTCATCATTTGTGACACTCTGCAACTATTCTGTGGTCTTTCCTGTCCCTGGGGCTTCTAGGATCCTCCAGATATTCAGACTTCCACAGGGGGGGAAAAAAGATCAGCCTTGCACTGCTACCCCCAAAACACTTTTCAGATAGGAAGTGGAACGACTGAGAAGGGGGAAGTTTCCTCAGGGCCTGGAGCAAGTTGGTGGCCAGGGCTGGGACACCACAGTGACAAGATCTTTGAGATTTTCTTTTTAAGTTCTGTCAGTATATTTTGATTTTTAAAAGTTTTGTCTTTCCAGAATTTTAAATATGTGTGTGTATAAAATGTGCTTTGATCATATTCCACGCCCCAGCCCGTAGTATTTCCCTCACCCTCCCCTCAGCTTGAGCAAACCCCTTTTCCCCGTGAAGTCCCTCCTACTAACGTTTTTGTTTTGTGGTCCAGCACATTTCATTAAGCTTTTTTGCACAAGCCTGGGGGGCGGGGGGAGGCTATGAATTTGAGTAAGGAGAACTTACCAGTGTCCACACCACTGAGGGATATGACCCCCACCCCCACCCCTGACAGCATCCATTAACTGCTTGTCACTCCTCAGAGGGGGCAGGGCCTCATGATCCCCTCCCCCACCTGTGATGAGAAACTGATGGCCTCACTTTTGCGCAGCTCATGGCCAGAAGGCAGGGTTCCCTGCACCCCTCCGCATGTCAGGATTTTGCAGAGTATGACAGAACCAACACCATTCATTTGAATAATGTTTATTGAGCACCAACCATGTACCAGGCTTTTTTTTTTTTAATGTGCTAGGGTTCTAGGAATAAGCTGAACAAAGCTCCCATGGGGGCTAATGTGCTGTTAACATTCTCATATTATGGGCTGGAGATGTGGCTCCATTGGTAGAATGCTTGTCAGCATGCAGGAAGCCCTGGGTTCCATGGACAGCGCCTTATAAACTGGGTGGTGTGGTGATGTTTGCCTGTCATCCCAGCNCTTAGGAAGTGGAGGCAGGAGGATCAAAAGTTCAGGGTCCTCCTCAACTAGGTACAGAATTTGAGGTTTGCCTGGGCTACATGAGACCCTGTCTCAAAAAAAACAAACAATAAAAGGGGGGAGGAAATCATTGAATCTTCCTAATCCACTGCTTCTTACCCCACCTGGACATGCTCTTCCCGCACGTGAGGTACATGTGTAGTTAAAACTCTCAGTGCCATGTGTATGTGTATCTCTCTGCACTCACGTCTGTTTGAAGATGCTCTCACACAGCCCTGGGAGGCTCTGGTTGGTTGGACATGATTGTGGTGTGGTGCAGACATAGGACGGTGTGCTCATCTTTCCACAGCTGCTTAACCATGGCAAAGTCCAGTGAACATTCCCATCTGCATCTGTCCACAACCTCGGCAATGTCCCCTTCTGCTCATCCACATCTGCCATCCACAACCTCAGCAATGTTCCCTTCTGCTCATCTACACCTCTATCCACAACCTCAGCAATGTCCCCTTATGCTTGTCCCCCGAGCCAGAGGTTCTTCATGCCACCACCTCTCTCATCTGTCCCTTCTATTGACATCATGAAGAACTGGTTTTTACACTTTCATGGAAACCAAAACCCACAGATGTGCAAGCCTCTATATGAAATAGTACAGGCTTGGCCTGGGACNTGTGCACATCCTTATCTTTGGTGACCTATGACACCCACCTAATGCCTCGTCAGCACTGGGTCTCCAATTGGTATATTGCACTGACGAAAAAATGGTGACAAAAACATCTACACAGCCTGTGCAGGTGAGGGGTCCCCCAAAAAATATTTTTCAATCTACACTTGGTAGAATCCACAGATGCAGGATGCATGGATGTGAAAGGTCAGGTGTAATTTAAACTTTTTAAGGTCCCAAGTGCTGTCCCATGTCCTGAGACCCTGTTGTACCTCAGTACATCTGGCTGACAGCATGTCCCTGCAATGAGGAACTCACAGGGGGCCACAAACACTGGGTTTGTTTTCTATTTTCCTGAGGTCCTGGTCTCTTTTCTNACTGCCNTGTGCNTCAGTTTCCTCGTCTGTAANATGTACGCATCATTGGCATCTGCCATGGAGGGCTGTGGGAGAAGTGAGCAGGCTAGGAAGCTTTGGAATGATTCCTGGCAGTCAGTGACATTGTGGGAATTCTTGATCAACACCATTTTGATAAAAAGGGGTCATGTTCTATGCAGCCTTTCTTTACAACACATGTATGTCCTTGCCAGGAAGTATCCATCTGCAACATTTAAATTCTTATCTTCTTAAGTAATTTTTACATTTATTCATATAATATGTACGTGTGTCTGTTTATGTGTATGTACCTAAGCATGTGTTTGGAAGCCAGGTGAGAGTTTGTGCATGTCTGGTATGTCTTTCCACTATGTGAGATCCCAGGGTTCAGGTCACTGGGCTTGGCAGCAAGCACCTTTACCCTCTGAGCCATCTTGCTGGCTCCTGTCTTATCTTTTTAGAGCAGTTTTTAAAGTCTCAGAAAAACTTAGAGGAAGGCACAGACAGTAACCCTAGGCACCACCTACCACCCATCTTCTCCACCTTCAACATCACCTGCCAAAGTGGCACATTTGTTACTATGGCTGAAGCCACGCAGATAGGTCACTGTCATCCACAGTCCACAGGTGCTAAGTCAGAACTCACTCTTGGTGCTGCACAGTCTTTAGGTGGCTGCATCATGATCTCTGTCACCATAGCAGTGCACAGAACATCACTGCCTCAAAAATCGGCACGTTCTGTGAATTATCCCTTCCTCTAATCCTCTAGCAACCANGGATCTTCTTACTGCTGCCATAGCTTTGCCTTTTCCAGAATGCCGTATGGCTGGAATCATGCAGAGTGCAGCCTCCTTAGACTGGCTACTTTTACTTAATGATAAGTACTTAGGTCTCCTATGTCTCCTCATGGCTTGGCTTAATAGCTTATCCCTTTTCAGTATGGAATGATATTCCCTTGTCTATGTGTACTGTAGTATATTTATCCACTTGTCTGTTGAAAGGGGTCTCAGTGGCTTCCATATTCTGGCTGTTAAGACCAGAGCTTTTGTACATACTCGCAGGCTAAAGTTTGTGTGGACCTAAGTCCTCGGCTCCCTTGTAAAAATGTCCAAGAGTTTGATTGCTGGACTGTTTGATGCGTGGATGTTTAATTCTGTAGGAAACAGTCCCACTGTTGTCCTAGGATAGTGTTTTCCCACTAGCAATGCCTAAGAGTCTCTGTTACCCACCTCCTCACCAGCGTATAGTGGGGTCAGAGTTCTGGACTCACACCCTCATGTGGATCGTGTTATAGGATCAAAGGTCAGAGTCACTGTGTGTAGTTTACTTAACCAGCCTTCATTTGGACCTCGGTGAATTTTCATCTGTTGTTTTTATGAATGACTCTAGTGAGAGTGACCCTGTGACAAGAGCTCTGTGCATGACCTTCATCCTTGGTTTTGTTTCCCTTTGAACAGCTTTCTAGAAAGAGTGGAGGGGCCCAGGATCTACCCAGCTCATTAGGGATGTCTTTGCATGTACTCTAAACACATCATTAGTCTCACTGTTCCAACTAGGGCCAGAAAGTGCCCTCAGGGTGCCAGTTCTATCCCCACCTGGAGGGAGTAGGGTTCTGTCCCTCACTTCACACTCCTACCCCACAAGGTCATTTTCTAAACATGACATGTAATGGATGAGTGAGGGAGACAGGGTTTTTTGGCGTATGAGTGTCTCGCACCAGTCATCTGTCATGGTGTCACTCATGGAAGGCTTGAGGCCACCACTGGGACAGCCACAGGGTCTCTCATGGTATNTGGCACCTCAGTCCCACAGTCAGAAGAGATACAGAGTCTGGGTCCTGCCTCCCTGGGCTTTCCCTTCTTTCTATCTGATCTCCCCCACCGCTGTCCTTCACTGAACTTAGAATATGGAAGACCCTGTGCCAAGGGTACCACCTAAGCCTCTGCACTCCTAAAGCAGGCAGGAGAGATGGGCAGATGGAAAACACCTAAACTTCAAATGTCATTGCATGTGTGGTCAGATTACAAAGGGCCAGTCTGTGCTGCTGGGTTGCAGGTGACTCCAGGCTTTGGGGACAATCTCTCAGAGGAAATGACACTTGTGCTGAAGCCTGAAACACAAACAGGCATCTACTAGGAAGCAGTGAGGGAAGGCTGTCTGGCAGCTAGTTCAGCGTGTAGAAAGGCCCTGAGGCCTGGGCACTGGGTGTGCACCAGGAAAGAAGCNAGTGAATGAAGCCAGAAGTGGCCGTCACTAAGGCCTCTTAGTTTCAGTCAGCAAATCCAGAGGTGGGTGATGGCCTGGATCCTGCCAGGGTCAAGGTCAGAGCTGATCTGATCTGAGAGACAGCGGGCCAAGGACAAGTCTGGTCACCCTCATGTGCATTTATGATAGTTCCATTGAAGTTCTTGGCAACTCAGCATGTCTCCCACAATGCCAAGAGTTTCAGAAGACATGAGAAAACAGTTAGGTAAGCCTAGAAAAAGGGTTTCACTCAGNTGTNCACACTGTGAGAAGCTGAGAATCGCTCTAGCAAGTGAAGAGTTGCGTGGCAGCCAAGCACAGCACGTGATCCTAGGGAGAAAGAGGCTGTGAGGGCTGAGTC
>LZPO01020471.1:411022-426508 GCA_001675575.1 Neotoma lepida
AAGTCCAGATGCCCGACTTTCATCAATCCTTGAATTTAATTTTTTCTCTCTGACAGCCAATGGGAGGATTCCGTTGGTCACGTTTTTGCCTCCAGAGCCTTCTCACCCAACTGGGCTGACTTCAGTGGTCCCACTGGGATTTGTTGAACACCTACTGCAANTCAGGTCCAAAGGGAGGGTAAACCTAGCCTAGTGTGTCCCATCTCTCAGGGGGGTTGGCAGTGGACTGTGGAGTGAGAGCTCACCTCCAGGCACAGAGGTAAACAGAGACAGNGGTCAAGGCCTGAGATTCAGGGAGGCTGTGGATCACCCACTTAAAATTGCCTCAGAGTTCATGAAGGGTGCAGGCATCAGAGCCTCCAACTGTCTGACACAAAGTCTGCAGGGCTTGCTTCTGAGTGTGAGGCTGTGGCTGAAGGGTGAGAGCAGAGCAGGGAGGTGAGTCCTGGCCTCGGGAACCAGGGCTGGGCAGAGGAGACAGGAGGTGGGCAGGCCCTGTACCCTCAAAAGAAGGACTTCAGGGGTTGGCCAGGGGCCAGAAGCCTTCACCAGGCTGTGTACCTCCTGTGTTGCTAAGGGCAGTCTGTAGCCTGTCCTTNCGATATGCACAAGAATGNAGCCTGAGTCCCAAATGTCATTAGTGTCCTTCCTGGGGTCTCAAAGTCAGTCCTCTTTTACAATAAAAGCACTTGGCTGGTGGCTCCAGATCCTGGGCTCTCCATCAAAGGACAGCCAAGCAAAGACTGGAAGGAGGCTCAGGGAGAGATGGGGATATGTGGGGAGGAGCCTCTGGGGAATGGGGAGGCAAGTGCAAAGACCCGGAAGCAGGGCCAGCCTGGGGGTCAGAGGTCAACTGCTTACCATCAGCATCATTATCCTTATTCATTAATATAGTTATTCCAAGCAGCGTCCTAGAATTCCAGTTTGGAAGCACGGGGCAACTAGGGTACAATTCAGGAGCTAATTCAACCAGGATTCAAATCCCAACGTTGTAATTCTTAAGCTGTGTGGTCACAGCCAAATCACTCAGCCTCTCTCAACCTCCTCCAACTGCAATAACAGTGAGTCTCGCAGCTCAGGTTTATCGTGGGGATCGAATGCACTGAAGCATGGAAGTGGCCAGAAGTACAGGAACCGCTCACCTGCTCTGAGCCCCCAGCATTGCCCTCCCACTTCACAGTCTAGAACCCCTCACCCCAATAATGCAACCCCATGCCCAAGGTCACATGGCAAACACTCACCTGAAAATGGGGAGATCTCCTACCCAGTCCACCTTCCCCCAAATATCCCAGGCCAGCAATTTCCTTATGAAGAAACCAGGAAGCTCCTCCCCCTATGGACCTCCCTGCCCTGCCCCAGAGACTCATTCTCCCCACTGCAGATGGTGCTGAGCTCTGAGATGTGTGGGAGGGTCAGAGACCATGTGTGGATGAAGCCCTGGCCACTGCATGGGCTGAGCATCCCCATGTGCAACACACTGGTGGGACCCCCTGAGGCAGAATGGTCAGAATAGGCATGGCAGAAGGGCCACTCTCAAGACAGATGACTTCTACTTATTTTGGGGGCATTTACACGCAGAGCACGCAGCTTCAGGGACCCATCTGCCACCCTCCACCCAGCCATGTCTGACATCTTCCATAGCATCCCNTGGCATCTGAATTCAATGTGCCCAGGCTGAAGTCCCTGCCTGACACTCACCAGCTCCATGGCTATGACTCTGTNTCCCTACCTGGTTTTCCTCATCTGCAAAATGGGGGCAATCTCTGACCACAGTTAGTGTTCTAGTTACACTCACATTTGCTGTGACTGAAATGACAATTTAAGCAAGAAGGAAAGATTGATTTGGCTTTATTGTTTTAGACATCTTATTCCATCATGGCGGGAGGGCAAGGTGGAGCAGAGCAGTTGCGTTATGCCTGAGAGGATGCAGAGAGAGAAAACAGAAATCTGCGGGTACTGTTTCCTAGGACCCACCTCCAGTGACCCACTTCCTCTAGCTAGCTCCCACCTCCCAAGGTGTCTACAATGTCCCCAAATAGTGTTACCAACCAAGGGCTAAGCATTTAAAACATGANCCCATNGGGGCCATTTCGAATTTAAACCATAATAGTAACAGTATCTGGACTGTTCCCATCAGAGTGATATTGGTAGAGACCACCCCCAAGGTAGTCCTGCCTAGTCCCTTCATTTGCTAGAGGGGGAAACTGAGGCTCAGAAAGGTAATGGATCCATTCACTAACACACAAGGCTGAGAAGTCCTGCTGTGTCCCCTGGGTCTCCTAGGTTCTGAGCCTCTAGAAGCATGGAGAGGCCACCTAGACCTTTCAAAAAGATTGATGGAAGTGTCCTCATTGCCTGGTGAACCCACAATAGTGGAAGCCCAGAAGCCTGGTTTGAAGCTGCCTATGTGGTAGGAGCTTAAAACTCAGAGTGGTGTGTGCAAAACTGGGTTCTTCTGTAAGGAGGAGAGGCCCCTCATGCCAACCCTCATGCGCGTGCGCGAGTAGGGGGCTGTTCAACTCACTTTGGGTTCCTTCAGGAAGTGGCATTGAACCTGTGTAAGGGGCAGGGCAGCAGACAGGGCTGGGAGGCTTGTCAGGAAGTGAAATAGAGGTCTNTGGATGACACTGGGATGCCGGGTAGGGAGCCTGTAGCAGGCACTGGGATGCTGAGCAGAGTCCAGTACAGACCTCAGGCTCTCCTCACAGTGGTAGCTGTGGCCCCCTAGCTGCCTCCCCCAGAATCTCTGCCTTTAGAACTGACTAGGGAGGGCACAGAGGGAGAGGGAGCATCCAAACTCCCACCTCCAGCCCCTACATCAGCTACAGTCCTCCCCCACATATACAGGTTCTACACCCACAGAGCTAACCAAGCTCAGACAGAATAAAATTGAAACAAAAGAGGTCTGTATTGAAATGAACATGGATAGGCTTTTTCCTTGCTATTCTTATAGTCCAACAACCTACAGACCCTTTACATAGTATTAGGTAGAAATAAAGTACACAATGGGGGTGGGTTGTGCTTAGCTTCTACATAAATACAATGCCATCAGTATGTGGGACAACTGTAAATGCCTTTAGAAACGCAGCACCCAAGAACCAAAGCAGGCAGCCAGGACTGCTGTGTCCAGCAGGAAAACTATAAGCAACTGCCAACTAGACTTTTAAAAACACAAAGCAAATCTTTAAAGTTCTCTGACTTTTGCTTTCTTTCTCCTTGAAATGGGATAGAGAGGACCCTTCAAACAGATCTGGGTAGTCACTTCCATCCTCAGGAACCCTCTCTGGGTTTTTCTGACAGTGAGGACAGAAGTCCAGCCCAGCAGTGGTCAGGGCATTGGGTAGAGTGGACAGGAACCAGATTTAGAGTTTCTTTTTCTACTCTCTACTGCAAAGGGAGGTTTGAGGGACAGGTGTAGGAGGTGATGGGTTTGTGTTGTCGAAAGATTGGATGGCAAGCCCAGGAGAGACACCGGTGGCTGGGTAGGGGGTGACAGCAGGAATAGGGGGCAAAGAAGGTACTGAGGCTGAGGGCAGCTTGGATGCTGGTGATGTGGAATGGGCAGAGGGACTGCTCAGACATCTCCAGGGTCCTGTTTCCGTCTGCGTGCCTGTTCACACCACTTCCTGAAATGCGGAAGGATGGGAAAGGACCAGGAGGTTTGTAGAAGGGAAAAGACCAACTTCTTTCCCGCACTACTTGAGGGCCCCTGCTGCTTCCTCCTTCCACGGGGAGCCAATGCCTTCATGCATGTGTTTCCTACAGTCTGATTGCCTCTCTGAGAACAAGCTTATTAAAACCCAGCCCTGGGCTCNAGGCTTGCATGTGTTTTGGTGACCAGGATTAGCCCTTAAGTTCCAGCAAAGCTGCAGGGGCTGGCAGAGTTCAACCTGCCTGCAAGCCAAGTCCCGTGATCAAGGAGTCTGGAGACGGATGTGCTGGGGGACTCCTGGTGTTACTGAACAGCTGAGCCTGGCCTCTGTGACTAGCTCAGTGGTCCAGGCTTGGCCAGGGATGGGGGCTTTGCACTGATGGAAGAGCTGTGGGGTGTGTGTCTCTGTGGGGACTTCAGAGCTCCTATGGGGATAAGCTGTGCACCCCCCCCCATAGGAAAGGTGATATGATCTCCTCACCAGGAAGAGAGGGTGAAGCCATGCTGGGTTTCCATCTAGTTGCCCCACNCCCTGGCCTTGTGCTCAACTTCCTGTCTGTAAGATGTGCAGGGGTGTCTGACCCCCGAGGGCCTCATGCAAAGGTTCACAACCTGGTGTGAGATACTGTGGGTCTCCCCAAATTCGTGGGCTTTGGGGTGAGTTGGCAGCACCCCAAAACAAGTAGAGGCCTTCNCTCATTTGGCCATGGCCTTCTGTGTTCAGCATACGAAATGCAACCAAAATAGAAACTGCTCTCCACTCCCCCACTGTGCAGAGCACACATCAGGGTGGTTCACTGGAACCTTCATGAGCCCCTACAGGGATTCCCTCCCCAGTGGAGTCCTAGGCTGTCATGGGCAATTCTGAGAAGGGCTTGTCCCAAGCCCTCCCCACTTTGCCTGACCTCCCCAGGCAGAGCTCCCACAAGGGTGGGGGTCACAACTCAGTGGCCTGGAGGAACTGTAAAAAGTGAGCTCCCCATTTCTAGCTACTCTCTAGGGCACCCCACTGTAGGACCCACTGACCTGAGCTTAGCCTTGGACCCAGGGTGGCTGGTCTCAAAAGCCCAGCTCTGTCCTACACTGCAGGAGCAGCCAAAGTCATTACTTCCATTGTTTCCTCTTCTACTGGAGGAAAACAAAAATCTGACTGTTCCATGTCCACCCAACCCAGGTGACCTCTGTCCTATTCCCTTCANGTCCTCTAGCCACCTAGAGCAGAAGCTCATCGCTGGCCCAGGGCCATTGTACTCAGTGTGGCTCCTCCACATCCACAGTGCCAGCCNNTTGTCCTTGGGAACCTCAGTTGATATCATTTGTCCTAGAAGTCACACCCAGGACATGGTGCCGATAGATTGTTCCTTTTAACCCCATGTGACAACTCCAGTTGTCACACATATTCCTTGTTCTCTTGGCTGCCTCATTTTCCTGTCATGTGAGTGATGTGAGGATTAGAACCTTGTCCNTCTCCCCTCTGTACCAAGTGCCTTTAGCAGTGCCTGGTGACAGCACATGCTTGTGAACATGACTGTCCTTTACTGGTGCGTGTGTGGAGGGATCAGAGACTGGATAGGAGGTAGGTGGCAAGAGGCCTTGAANGCCAAGGTCAGGCATTTGGACTTCATCCTTTGAGTAAACAGGAAGCTAATGGGTAAGGGGTCATCACCTCCCCTTGTTGCAAACGTGGCAGGGTGTTGTGCATGTTAAGGGCCATGTCGGTGGGCTCTCCATCCTAAATGAGGTGTCATTTCTCCCTTGCTGNTCCTGGCCACAAAGACTGATGTATGGAAGGATGGCATGGACCCAGCCTTGGGTCATTCTAGAAGTTCTCTCCCTGTGAACTACACTCCTCTTGGACTGTGTAACGGCACCTAGAATGGGAACCACACCACAGTCTCTGTGGCCACATTTCTCTAACTGTCTTCATGGCTTTGTCAGGCCCCTTCCAAGGTGTGAAAATGCAGATTCCCTGGCCCAGTCTCAGGTCTCCAGGGTATGGCAGAGTCTGCTTTAAAAAAACATTTTTTAACCAGCTTCCCAGTGGATTCTAATATGCCATGGGGACTATGGAGCCCTGCTGCAAGATTCCTGGCAACCGTTTACCACTTTCCTTCTAGAAACTTCTGCCCCAGATGGTATAACATAAATATACACAGCAGGAAGCAGAGTCCATGAAATCTCCCCTGAGCTTCTGTCCTCTTGGGAATATCTTCCCTTGTTCTCACCCTAGTAGCATCCTGCTGAGTCTCCCTTTTAGGACCTGCCTCCCACAAGCAGCCTTCTGACCATCCATCTCTCCCCTGTGGGGTTTGTCCNATCTCTGAAGCCTTGTGTTATTCTGCAAGATCCTCAAATGGCGTTGCCACCTCTGCTGAAGTCACTCATTGAGCAAATATTTACCAAAAGCTTTCTACTAGTTACTTCTATGTTGCTGTAATAAAATGCTCTAACAAAAGCAACTTAAGAGAGAATNGGTT
Source organism: Neotoma lepida (assembly GCA_001675575.1). NCBI lineage: Eukaryota > Metazoa > Chordata > Mammalia > Rodentia > Cricetidae > Neotoma > Neotoma lepida. The sequence continues at coordinate 417,152 of LZPO01020471.1, forward strand.
TGTTGTGGCNCACAGCTCAAGGTTCNAGTTCACNGTGNTGGGAAAAGTNANAGCAGCAGGANNATGAGGCAGATGGTCACTTTATATTCACAGTCTGGAAGCAGAGAGGGATGAATGCCTGTGCTCAGCTCACTTTCTCTTTTTCACGCAGTCCAGGACCCCATCCAAGGGGATGGTGCCACCCACAGTGGGCAGGTCTTCCCATCTCAACCTACTCAAGATCATCCCCTATGGGCATACCCAGAGACCTATCTTGCAGGCAATTCTTCTAGATCTCAAGTTGACAATTAAGATTAACAATCATACCTCCTATAGGTGTGGTTTTAATTAGATACTGAGTAATCAGACAGATAGCACAGTGCCCCCAGAGATACTCAACACAGTGAGGGAGAGAGACGGGCAGATACCATCATCAAAAACTCCTGGTGGGACTTTGGCAGCTGGCTGCCAGGATCTGAATCCTAGCCCNACCCTCAATGTCTGTGTGACTTCTGCTGCTTCTCACCTCTCCTTACACCAGTACTCCCATTTGTAAACTGGGTATGCTATTAATGCTAGCCCCAAGGGTTGGTATGAGAGATGAATGAGGCACCAGGCAATGTATGTAGTTCATCCTGGGGTTTTAATGTAGANNTATTCAGTATGGTGGGGTTGATGCTGTGTGGTGAAGCCTTAGGAGAGGAGAGGCTCCTGTCCCACCCAGAGTGGCCAGGAAGGCCCCCTGAGGGCAAGACAGGTGTCACAAATGGATGCTCCAGCCAAGAAAACACCCCTTGTGTNGAGAAGATNCAGGAAGGGTNTGCTAGGCAGCATGAACAGCCTAGGCACNGGCCAGAAGCAAGGGAGGAAGTGATGTCATCAGGATGCTCTGAGAAGTCAGAGGATGGAGACTACAGGAAGTCTGGGTGCTTGCAGCCTCTGTTTCCTTCATAGCTGCCCTTGTGGGAACAGAGGACCAAATAGAAAGCACACAGCTAAGCTGAGCTTCGACAGCTAAGGTTGTTACTGATGCTGGGAAGCCATTGCTAGGTATTTAACTCAGTTCCAGGGGTCCTGCCCTTGGCAAAGCATTCTGGGAACTTCCTTGGGAACAGCCTGGAAGGCAGCTGAATAAGCCACATGGGGGTAAGAAGAGTNTGACTAACGGCATACTAGCTCTGTCTTGTTCCCAGCCCCCATGACCAGGCTGGGACACCTCCTTCCAGCCCTGTCTCTATTATGCGTGGTAAAGATACTTACAGTCTTCCACCTCAGCTGGTAAAGACAGAATGTCCCCAGCAGGGGTGACAGGGATTTTCAGCCCTGTGACAGAAACTGCCCCCTGGCCTTAACACATGCCTACTAGGCAGAGGTCAGCAGTGACCGGCCTGGGTGGCTGGTTACACACCCAGGGAGTACTCAGAGCTAGCCTGTTGCAACGGGTGCTGGGCTAAGAAATGCTTAATGAGAAAATTCCCTTTAAAAAAGAACATCCCTGTAAGGTTTTTTGGTTTTGATTTTCATTAATTGTGGTAAAATACACAGAACATAAAATGTATAAAATGTATTAACCATTTTAGGCATTCAGTTCAGTGACATGAAACACATGCACACGGTGTAGCCATCATATCTAAAACACCAAAACTCAGTCACTATCAAATACTGCTGGCCATCTGCCTTTCACCTTCTGTCACTGTGGAGCTGACTCCTCTTGGGACCCATAGAACTGAGATCCTGCAGTGTCTCACTCCTGTGACTTTGCCTCAGATCCTCAAGGTTCATCTATGTAGTAGGTGTGTCAAAAACTTTTATGATTCAATATATTCCATTATATAGATGTACCCCTCATTGTGTGGGGTGTTATATGTAAAAACAAGTTGTTCCTGACTTTGGGCTATTATGAATAAAGGATAGCATGGAGTCATCTAACGGGATGTGTCAATGACAAAGCTGGGGCTCAGAGAAAAGTAAAGGTCAGATGGGGGGAGACCTGCTCCCCCATGACAATGGACAAAGACCTTGAAAGTACAGCCTGGGTGGAAGTCTAGGGAGGGGCCAGACCCCAGCACCCATCACTTGGATGCTGGTGGAGAAAGGCAAGGCTATTACAGTGACTGTGTTAGTCCATGTTTTCATCTCTGTGACTGAGAGAACCAATTTAATGGAAGAAGAACTTATTCTTATTCTGGCTCATAAGTCCAGAGGCTTCAGCCTGAAGTGACCCGGATCCCTTGATTCCAGGCCTGAGGAGAAGGGTCATGGTGAAGCAGAGTGCCTCACCTCACCTCAAGGCAGCCAGGATGCAGCGACATTAGAGGCAGATAATTAATTAAGCAAAGTATGTTTTAGGTTGCAGGGTAACAAGTGCTATGGAGATGAGCAAGGTATGTCAGGGAGGGATCGGGAATGGTAGAGGACAGGGCTAGAAGAGAGAGGAGAGTGTGCAAAGGCCCTGTGGTGGGGATGTGTTAGCCAGCAGCTCTGGTAACAGAGCTGGCGTTTAGAGCAGTGAGGGAAGGCCTCCCCAAGGAGGTGACTTTTCAACAAAGTCTGGAAAGCTGAAAGTCAACCAGTGTGGCAAGCAGTTTCAAAGGTAGCAGGGAGTTGATGGAGGGCTGTGAACCCAGGAGTCCTGTGGCAGGGCTTGGGTCTAAGTGGTGAGACCAGTGATGCCATAATCCAGGATAAGTGGTAGGCTAGGTAAAAAAGCCCAGGGCTCTTTATTCTGAATTCCTTTATAAATGTGGGCTGGATGTTGGGGGCAGAGTCCATATGACCCCAAATTTCAGAGACTGAGAACTAAAGAGAATAGCAGGTGTCAGCTGGACAGTAATCAGCCCCCAATATGTATTAGGAAGCTGAGAGGAGCTGGTGAGCAGGAGGTGCAGACAGTTGTCTAGCCCAGACATTCAACTAGGGGGTNACCATCATAAAGAAAGTGTTTATGTCTAGAGATGGGACAAGGAGTAGTGAAACGAAGACCCAGAACCCTGGAACATTCTCTCTGTCCCTTCTCTCTCTCCTGCTCCTCCCTTTCATTTTGATTAACTTCTATCTTATTAACATATATTAATTGTACATAATAATGGATTTCATTATGACATTTGAATTTTTTATTTCATTTTATGTATAAAGGTGTTTTGCCTGTATGTATATATATGCACCACTTGTGTGCAATGCCCATGGAGGCCAGAAGAAGGAGTCATATCCCCTGAGACAGGAGTTACACTCTTCCCTGTCCTTTGGCCTTACAGTCTTTCTGTCCCTCTTCTGTGATATTCCCTGAGCCTTGGAGGGGTTGATGCAGATGTCCTTTTTATGGTCAAGAACTCAATAGTCATTTACTCTTCTATTTTGACCAGCTTTAAGTCTCTGTAGTTACCACTCCTGCTGCAAAACAAAGCTTTTCTGACCCAGACTGACCTCAGCACTAACGTATGGACATAAATGTAATTCACTATTTGACAGTTTGAGGCACATTGTGTCCATTAAGAAAAAAACAAAAACAAAAACAGCAGTATCTTCCCCACTACGGGCTGTGATCATCTCAGCCACCAGCTTTTGGCCAGATTCACAGTACCAGACATCACTTCCCTCCTATGGATCTCAAGTNCTGTTAGAAAACAGCTGGTTACTCTCNTGACAGTCATGCGAGCATTGTACCNGTGGGTGCATCTTGCTTGGTCAGTTGACAGTACTGCATATGGGGTTTCCACTGGAGTAAGGCTGTTAAAGTAACCTCTCCCAGCAGCCTGCATAGCACCTTCTGGGGCTATGAAGGCCAGCAGGGTCATTTTGTTGTTCTTGCCACCAAGTATCCTTCAGTGTTTCTCATCCTGGCCACCCATAACTCCTGAGTTTACTACTTGCCCGTTTAGGTCACAAGAGAAAAGTTACCATTTATGTCTTAATTCAAGTTCTAGAATCTCAGGGAAGGAATCTGATTAGTCTATCTTAGTTAAAACACCATTACCAAGGCAACTTATGAAAGAAAGCATTTAACGTGAGGCTTACAGTTTCAGAGGGTCAGAGTCCATGACCATCATGGCAGGGAGCACAGCAGCAGGAAAGCAGATAAGGTGTTGCTGGAGCAGCAGCTGAGAGCTCACATCTTGAGACACAACCATGAGACAGATAGAATTAACTGGGAATGGTGCAAGTCTTCTGAAACCTCAAAGTCCACCCAGCAGTGACACACCTCCTCCAAAAAGGCCACACCTAATCCTTCCCAGACACTTCCACCAACTGAGAACCAAGTATCCAAATATATGCGCCTATGGCAGCCATTCTCATTTAAANCACCACAGTCTAGTTTGTGTCAGATGCCTACCCCCAAACCAGTCAACTTTCTCCAATGTGGTGTTATGCTGTTTGCATGGTGGTTCCTCAGTGGTTATGTGGACCTGGTAGTGCATCACAGTTCCCTGGGATGGCTGGGCATCATGGGCAGACAGAGCCTCTCACAGGGCTTTCTAACACATATTTAAGAACACACAGGTGGTTGTTTTTTCTGCTGATCTAATTGATGAGATCTACAATCATTAAAGAGACATGCCTGTGGGATTCTCTTGATTCTGTTAAGTTGAGGTGGAAAGACCTGCCCATTGTGGGTGTGACCATTCCCTGGGCTGGGATCCTGGACTGTGTAAAAACAAAAAGGCTGTAGATGTCATGTGACCAGCTGTCTCAGGCTCCCACAGCTGTGGATTCTCCACCATGGTGGAATGTATCTTCAAACTGAGCCAAAATAAATCCTTTCTTTTTTACATCGGTTTTATCAAAGTGTTTTATCACAGCAACAGGGAAAGATAAGATAGATGAACCGGCTGGCCAGCAAGACATAGACCATGAAATGCTCTGCAAGAGTGCCTGCCACATACACCAAAAGCCTTCCCTCAATTGGTCCAGATTTATAGGAAGAAGTATCAGGACACCCCTGTTCACCCGGATACCAGACTGGCCACTGAAACTCTGCTGAGCTGGCAGTTCCCGTGCTGATGTCCTTGCTAGCCAGGCTGCTTTCAGCTCTCTCCTTGCAATTTGCATTTCCAGATGCTTTCAAATGCATCTCCCCTCTTCCCCACCCCCATGTTTCCATGCACACATCTTTCAGGATGCATTACATAGCCAAGTCGGAGCATCCTAAAACAGGAGATGCAGACCAATGATTGTGAACTTGCCACCTGTCCTTCATCCTAGCACCTGGACAGAGGCAACCCACCCTCCCTGTGATGGTCAGCTTTCCTTCCCTTCTGCCCATATTTGTCCCCTAGAGTCCTATTTTTTCACCTGCCCCCACCCACTTCTATTCAACCCTGATGACTTCCTGTCATCTCCTCTCAGACTGCATGAAAAGATATCACCTTCACTGCCCCTGGCCCATCCTTGACTTCCCATCTGGCCACTCCACAGGGGGNCTTCTATAACCATGCCTGCCCCTTGCTCATCCTCTGAAACTTGAGCTGAGCCTATATCTCCTCTAGGGACAACCTGGTGCCCTCTTCACATCCAACCTCCCTACTACCTCACAGATGCTGATGTGACACNGCAGAGGAAGGGGCAGCACCATTCATCCATCCTTTTCTTTCTGGCCTCTGAGACTCAACCTGTGAAAACGGCAAGTTTTGAATATAGGTGATCAGAGGTAAAGAGGAAACACAGTGAGAAATCAGAGCTCCTGTTTGCTATTCTACTTGCCAGCCTCACACCTCTGTGTCCTCTTCCACACTCACCTGCCTAAGGCCCTGACCACACCTGAGTCCATTTCCCCTGCTGCCAAAGCATCTCCCTTATCTCCCTGGGGAAGTCTTTCTGCCCCTTGCATCCTGTATCCTTGCTCTCAGAAAGTTAGGTACCANCNTTCCCTTGGACCACATATAATTCCACACCNTTTCCCTTCCTGCATCCTTGCTCTCAGAAGGCTCCTTCCNCACCCAGACCCCCTACTCTTTCCTGCATCATGGCATGGAATCATTCTCCTTTGTAGTTAGTGCTTCCCTCACCTGGCAATTAAGCACATCCTGCCGTGCCTCTGATGTTGTGCAGGAGGGTGCTTCGTGCCTGGTGCTATTGTGCAAGGTGCTGCATGTTGTTTTGATGCCGATTAGTTCAGGAGGAGGAGGTGGCAGGGTGTCTCACCAGCCCTGAGCACACATGAGCAGCTTGATCCTGGAGTGATGATGGATGGGGTGGCTGTTGGTTTTCTTCCAGCTCATCCTTTATTACGCTGTCAGGAAACCTTTCTTCAGATCGTTCTGATTATCTTACTCATCTGGTCCCTTCGATTTAGTCCAGGAGTGCACTGACTCCTCCAGGTGGGTGGTATCTTAGGTATGCAGAGGGGCCTGCTCNCCTGCAGGATCCTGCATGCTCAGGAAATGATCAGACAGTGGCATGCCTGAGATGAGGAATNAAATCTAAGAGCTGGCAAACGTGACAGGGCCCTGTAGAAGTGGAGGCTGACCTAGGATGATGAAGACTTTGAGTGGGTCTCCACACAGATGGATTTGGGGTGAAATAAGAAGACACAAAGGTGCTTCAGGCGGGGAGCATTTAAGGAGCAAAGCAATTCAGGTGTCAGGACCATTGTCATCACCATGTCTTCTCGGGTAGCCCCAGGACAGAGGGAAAGGCCCAAAGCCACCCTGATCTGCAGAAGCCTATTGATTTCAGTTGGGTTGTCATTGTCCCTAAGTAGGCAGTTTGCCCAGATCCTAAATGTAAACTCTCAGATACCAGCCCCTCTGCTCCCTTCCTGTCACTGAAACCAGAGAGGCAAAGAGACGGAATTCCGTGTTGTCTGCAGAAAGGCCATCTGCTAAGGATCCTAGTCACCTGTGAAGAAGGCGTGGTTAGCACCATTCTGAATCTGCTGGTCCAACCTACTCTACTAGGAAATGAAATATTTGTATATTTCTTGTATTTTATTTATTTATGTGTGTGTGTGTGTGTCTGTGTCTGTGTGTGTGTCACAGCATGTATGTAAAGGTTAGGGAAAACTGGTGGGAAGCAGTCTTCTCTTTTCTCCAAGTGGGTCCTGGGAATTGAACTCAATTCTTCAGGTTTGGTGGCAAGTTCCTTTACTCACCAAGCCATCTTGACAACNCAAGAGAGAATATTTGAATGGAAGCCATGACTGTTTTCAGCAGAAGCAGACTCCCCTCTTGTCATGACTCCCTAAGCGTTACCACTACTTACAAGGCATTTACCTAGTATATGCAAATTATAAATGATCCTTCTACTTGTAAAAATTGTAACAAAATCAGAGATTATTTAAAATACATGGCAGGGGGCTGAAGAGATGGTTCAGTGGCTAAAGTGCTTGCTACACAGGGACACTTGAGTTTGGATCTCCATAGTGCCATAAAAAGCCAGGTGTGGCAGTGTGCATCCATAATCCCAGCACTTGGGAGGAGGAAACAGGACAATTCTTAGGACTTGCTGTCCAGACAGTCTAGCCAAGTCAGTGAGTGCCAGGTTCATGGAAAGACCCCCATCTCAACAAATAGTGTGGAGAGCAATAAAAAAAGACACCCAATATTGACCTCTGTCCTCCATATGCCTGTGTATACATGTCCATGTGTGTGCCTGCATATACATATGAACACACACATGAGCATGTACACTCTAATAATAATGACAATAATGTGTCAAGCAGGATTGTGTAGGCTCTGTTGAAGGACTGCACAGTTTTGTGTAAAGGGCTTCAGCATCCTCAAGTTTGAGAGCATCAGGAGGTCATGGCAACAGTCCTCTGTGAGTACTGAGTGATGTCTGTGTCTTCTGCCAACCTAGCAGAGTTCTGTGTTTCATATGGCTGCAGCAGGGTTCNCCCCAAGAGTCACAGGTCATCCTGGGAAACACACGAACTATGGCATGAGCACCATGATGCCACAAACAGCAGCAAGAAAACGCTGTAGCCCACCACACCCATCCCAGACTACATTTCCAACACACAAAAAGCTTGGGTGTATTCAAGAACAAAGGGGCTCTTGCATGTAGCTGGAGCTAACCAAAGAGGCAGAAATGGGGAGCATGGCAGCAGGACCCCTTTCTTGTATGATCCTTGGTAAAGCCATGTGGCTGAAGCTACCAAGTTCTTCTGCTTGCTGGAGTGGCATCAGCTTTCTGTTGTTGATGGTTCCTGTCGCTGTTGATGGTCATGGCATGGGTGTGTGGGTTCACAGGGACCCATGGAAGAAGACTCAGAGGCATCTTAAGAATGAATTTAGCCTTTCATGGCTGCAGGGGGTCCAGCCTCCAAGGACTGAAGCACTTTCCCTTTGCCTCAGGCATTTTTTTTTCTCTCTATTACAGTTTAGCCAGTTAATTTCCTTATGCTCAAACAACCTGAAAGGAACTCCCAAAGATATAATGCCAAGTGCAAATTCCTCGATTTATCAGGTACCATGGTTTTCCGGGTTTTGTATCCTTAGGAGATTCTCAGAAAAGATCCACATAGGGGGGCTAGAGAAACAAAAGGTTGGAAGCTTAGCTGGGTGGGGTCTGACCCTAAGGTCACCACTCCCTTTATCCATTTAGCATCAGGCTTTTCTTTAAACTTTTATTTCCTTGAATACAGGACTTGGCTCCAACGAANCATTTCTTGGTGTTCCTTTTCTAATCAAACTGTACATTTTGCACTTTTCCTTGTTTAGCTTGCTCCTTCTCATTATAGATCTGCATAAGATTGATTACTAATAACCATGTNTCTGACTGAGTTATCTTGAAATTTCCCATGCCAATGCCATTAACCCAAAATGCTTCAATTTAGCCTCCAGCAGATTTTTAGGACAAAGGCAAAAAGCAGCTACATTCTTTGCCAAAATATCACAAGAATGGTCTCTAGGCCTCTTACTAATATTTGTTCCCCCAGAAANCTCATGAGCTGGGCCCATATTGTTCTCAGCACCACTGTCCTCCATGCTCATTAGAAGGCTCATTAGGCCCTACTTAAAGTGTTCACTGCTTTCCTAATTCAAAGTCCACATTCTGCCAACAACCAGCATGGTCAGACCTGGCACAGCAATATCCCACTCCTGGTACCAACTTCTGTCTTAGTCATTGCTCTATTGCTGTAAAATACATCATGACCAAGACAACTCATNAAAGAANACATTCAATTGGAGCTTGCTTACAGTTCCACAGGGTTAGTCCATTATTATCATGGTGGGAAGCATGGCAGCAGGCTTGGCAGGCATGGTGCTGGAGAAGTAGTTGTAGACGAAAGTTTGTCCGGTTTCCCCCGCCCGGCTCCCACGGCCCNCTTAGACCCAAATAAACACACAGAGGCTTATATCATTTTTAAACTATGGCCATGGCAGGCTTCTCGCTAGCTAGTTCTTACATCTTAAATTAACCCATTTTATAAATCTATGT
>LZPO01020471.1:433160-443623 GCA_001675575.1 Neotoma lepida
GTGAAATGCCTATGGTGGGACACCTGGTGCAGCCTAGGCACAGGGAGGAGGGTCTTGGACCCACCTCAAGTGAAAGTACCAGGCTCTGGGGACTTTCCATGGGATACCTTGCGNTGGAGGAGGTGGGAATAGGGGGGGTTGAAGGACAAGGCTGGGTGGCAGGAGGAGGGAGGAGAGGGGGTTCTGTGGTTGGTATGTAAAATAAACAGACAATCTTTTAATTAAAAAAAAGAAGACCACACCTACTCCAACAAGGCCACACCTCCTAATAGTACCACTCCCTTTGGGGGGCATTTTNTTTCAAACCATCACATTCCATTCCCTAGCCCCCAAAGGCTTATAGCCATATCATGATGCAAAAAAAATGCATTCAGTCCAACTTCAAAAGTCCCCATAGTCTATCACAGTCTCAAGTTTATCTAAAAGTCTAAAGTTCAGTCTCTTCTGAGATTCATGCAATCTCTTAACTGTAATCCTCTGTAAAATCAAAATCAAAAAGCAAATCACATACTTCCAATATATAATGGCACAGGATATATACCTGCTCAAGGTGTCTAGAGGGCTTGGTAGTTCTCCCCACCACCACCACCACCTCTATTGTTCTATCTTAGACAAGCACTAGTCTTGTCCCTTCTGTTTCCAGTGACCATATTGTTCAATGCCCAGGTCTGTGGTCTAACTTTCATTTCATGTATTTTGCCTAGCCTTAGTTTTTTGTGAGTAAAATCTGTTGGGTACTGTGGAAATTCCATGAGTTGTTGGAATCAGAAAATCAATGAACCAACTTTATCTTTTTAGGCAATCTTTGTTAATAGAAGATTTTTTGGTCTCATGTGGCCTTCAATATTTGAGCCCCTAGGCTGTAGTGAGCTGAGTCCCCCAGGTTCTGCATGTAGAAGGGTTGTTTAGGCCTGAAGACAGCCCTTCCCCACCAGTCCTGAGATGAGAAGCTGGATGGCTTCTACGCACTGCCCAGGCTCCCCTGTTGCCATCTCACATTCCTGTGTACTAGTGATGCCACAGCTCCCCTGTTCCTTCTCACCCTAGCCCTAAGGCTGAGAAGGAAAGTTTGGGANCGATGCTTGTGGCTTCACTCATTCCAACCCTCATTGATAGAGTCACTAAGCAGTGGCCAGGATACCCATGACACCTCCGGGAACCTTTTGTAGTGGCTGCCTACTTGGTCATTGGAAATCTGGCAGGATTGATGAACATGACTAATGATGTCATGCTGTGAGGACAGGAGTGGGACTGTGTGGAAGGACATCTGTAGGAATAATGCTACCTGGGAAGTTCACCAAGGCCAGACCAGACTTGGCAGAGCATCCTAGACCATTCCCTCTGTCTCCTGGGTCCTGGTTCTCAGAGTACCAGAGCAGGGAGCAGGGTACACAGCAGAGCTTTTAGCTCCAGGCAAGATGGAGCACTTCCCTTCACCTNCTAGTTACCTTTGAGCTAGGCAATCCTATAGGCTGGGTGTCCTCAGTGGCATGGGATAGATACATATGGGTTCACGCTTGTATGACTCTTCTGAATGCAAAGATTCTGAAGTTGGTGAGTCTTCAAGGTTGTTTTCGTGGCTGAATGTTTCATTGTGTATATAGTGGGGGAGTTTCTACCCAAGGTTTAAAACTGGAGCAGGTACCATCCTTTGCTGGTAGGAAGATGGCACATGCCACAGGGTTTCCCACTCTCATGAGAAGTAGAAGCCAGGTGGCCTAAGCTGAGCAGGTGCTTACCGTATCCTTACAGTCCCCACTTACCACTCCCTATAACCTCTGCATAGAGATGACTCCAGCCACCCGCCTGACTCCTGCTGCCCTCAGGGACACAAGGGCATCAACTCTGAGACTCTTGAGTGNTGCAAAATGCTGTATTCTCTCAGACAGGACCAACCCCCTCTGATTTCCACTGCAGGGCCCAAAACCACATGAAAAGCATGGAACTAACTGTACATGATGCCTTACTAATGTAGCCCCCAAAGACTCTGGGTATATATGGGGTGGGGCTTCTGNACTGATCTATCCCCCCCACTCTCACTTCCCTAACCCCAGAATGTCACNCCAAGGTCATTGTCAGGAAGACCAGAGAGGCTGGCATGCTAGCAGTGGACAAAGTCATAGGCTGAAACACGCCATCTATCAGTGAGGTTTTAGGGTCAGGAGGCTCACAGGGATCCTTCTGGGGATAAAGCATGCTATCGGGGTGCAGGCAGCCTCTGTATTCTCCTCTTCTTTGGAGGGAACAAGTCACCATAGAGAAGCAGTAGTGACCCAGATGGCCAGTACTGGGCTCCCAGCCTTCTAATCCTAGGGTAAGGGCTTCCTCTCCAGTGACCCCAAGAGCTATGTTCCCATAAGACCAGGGAAGATCCTGGGCCTTGTCTTGGTATTGGGGAAATTGCTCTCCTGAGTGAGCTGTAGATGGCTTAGGATACCCGTGAGAGGCCTTAAGAGCCATGTTTTGANGGAAAGAGTTGCTTGGCCACCTTTTGGATGACACCTAGGCTGAGGTGGATGGGATCACAGCTATGTTGTGACAGGTGTTGGGATCCCGGGAGTCAATGTCTCACTGTGCAGCTACCACCAACCAGTGATGACTTGGCTGTAAACTGGTCACGTGGCCTCAGTGGCTCTATAGGTTTACATCTTATCACTGTGGCAAGTGCCTGAAGGAGCACCTTTAAAAACAGTTTATTTTTATAATCTTTATTTATGTGTCTGTANGTGTGTGCACACAGGATTGCAGGAACCCACAGAGGCCAGAGGCCTTGGATCCTCTGATGTTGGAATTCCAGGCAGTTTTGTGTCACTAGACATGGGTGCTGGGAACCAAACACAGGTCTTTCCCAGGAACAGCAAAGTACTCCTAACTGCTGAGCCGTCATTCCTGCCCTGAGGGAGCTAGCTCCCTTAGAAGAAGGAAAGCTTTGTTTTGCTCCCATTTTGGAGGTCTCTATCTGTGGTCAGCTGGCTCCATTGCTGTGGGCCTGTGAGGTAGTGCTACCTAGCAGAGAGGGTGTCATGGAGCACAGCGGCTCACCTAATAGTGGCCAGAAAGTAGAAAGAACTTAGAGAGGGGCCNGGGGCAGATAAAGTCCCAACAGTACACCCTAGTGGCATGGTTNCTCCAACCAGGCACCTTCCAACATTCCTCATTTCCTAGGAACGCCATTGGATTGTGGCTCCAACAATGGCTTAATCTTAATCCCTGATTAGGGCAGAGCCCTCTTGACCTCATCCCCTCTGTAACTGGNCCCACCAACTGGGATCCAAGTCTTTAACACATGAGACAGTAAAGAACATTTCTGATCCAGACCAGGACAGTCGCCTGTGGGACACTCAGGAACACTTGGCCTACTGTTACAAAGGTTATAGTTGAGCATAGTAGGGAAGGCAAACTTGCCCATCATCCTCANGGCAGAAGCCCTGCAGGCTAACGCAGGCCAGGCAAACACCCTGGCTGTGGGTTTAGAAAGAGAGTACCATGGAACAGGGAGGAGAGANGTGACTACCAGTAACCACAGTTCTGCCACACGGTGGAACGGAGATTGGCNCAGGGAGCTCACAGATGTGTNTCAGATGCTGGGGCACACANACACTGTCTCNGCTTCCTCACTCAGGGTTGTTATTTCAAAAGCAAGAATGGTNAAGGTTTAGCTAGTCCCCTCTTCTGGGAGTNCTGGTTTTGCTTGACCATACCAGTAATCCCCAAAGTGTGCCTTTTCATTGAAGTCCTTATTTCCAGGCCAGATTTGGTGTCACAGACTATTATTGCAGTGACTCAATAGGCTGAGGAGGAGGATTGTAAGGTCAAAGGTTGCCTGGGCTACAGAGAAAGTTTGAGACCTGGAAAACTTTAGGGAGACTTTTCGAAATAAAATGTAAGGACAGGGGTGGGGATATTGGTCAGTGATAGGGTGTCTTTTATGGCATGTGTGAGACCCTGGATTCATACCCCAGTAACGAAGGGAAAAAACAGCAACAAAAACTCTCTTATCATCAAAGAAGAATGTACTTGATTTTGNACAAATTCATACCACAGTGTTAGCAACTGATAGGTTCCCTTCCTGGCTCTGGTTTATTTGCAAGTGAAGGCTCATTCACTTCAAAGAAGGGACTTAGGGTTCTAGCCTAATTCCAGCAGGATGACCTGGGTAGGAGAAATAGATTATGTCATGAGGCTGGGGGAGTCTCGCCTGGAGGGATTCACCTCTGCAATCCACAGTGGCATCAGCCTGGCCTGGAAATGTGGATAACGTCAGTGTGACCATTCCCCTGGCGGTCCTGTGAAGGTGGCTGTGAGCATTTCTGCTTCAGAGATGAGGAAAGAAAAGCTCAGNAAGGTTAAGTCACTCATCCAGTGTCACACAGTGAGGAAGTGGCTAAGCAACAATTCCACTGGTCGAGGCTAGCTCCTGCTAGCCCCTGCTTGGACTTGTTTTTCATCCTCTTCCTTTTGTGAGAGTTTGCAGTTCTGACTCTTCGGTTGTGATCAGGAGTCACAGAGACNCTGCATGTCATGACCTCAGAGAACCCCCAGCCAGTAAGCACAGAGGGGAAGAGTGCTGTGGGATAGTGGAGGGGAGCAGGGCATCTACCAAGCTGTCACAACACAGGGACCTAGTGACTGTAGGGACCAAGCCAGGCCCTGCCCAGCATGGCCTTTACAGGGCAGAGTTATCCAGACCACTTGCAGGGTCCCCAGCAAGCTGGTTAGTTCTCTTTCCACACGGGAAAACTGAAGGAGACCTGGGAGGAACCAGTTGGTGCCCTGCATTCCACTGTGACAGGACCAGAACCCGAATCCAGGCAGCCTGTCCCCTCATCCTGTGCTGACNTCACTCTCTGAAGCCATCCGTTGGCTTTGCCTTGGAGAATTTCATCAATAGATTGTTGAGTTCACCGAGAGAGTACCCACCAAGCACACAAGAAGGCACACAAGAGAGAGAGAGACAGTGGTGCACACCTGCAACTCCAGCAGAGGCAGGAGTGTCAGGAGGTTCAAGGTCAACCCAGCAAGTTCGAGGCCAGCTTGGGCTATGTGAGACTCAAAAAAACAGTCTATAAATCTGCCATGTGCCAAGACTAGGTAACTAGGTGAACAAAGACATGTAGGTCCCTGTCCCAGCTGAGCTTCCAAGTAGGGAGAGAAAATATGTAAGGACCCTCTCAACACCTCAGAATAGAGTGACCTACTCCAGTGGCAATGGGCTGATGATAAAAACCTATAGAGTTTGTATCTACCTGCTACTAGGTTATTCACAATATAATATAATAACATTAATAATAACACATCAGCATGTAGCTCAGCCAGTTAAGAAACAGGAAGAATAGAATAGCACTAGATTCTACAAATACCTTGTTCTGCATGATCCCTGCTTTAACTGTTTAAAGATTTGAAGGGATACTAAGCAATGCTCACCAGGAGCCAGGCACCCTTGCTAAGCACCTGGCAGAGACAGACTCATTTGATCCCTGCCACTACCCTGAGCTGGAAAAACATTTGAGGAAGCCGGGGCACCAAGGTGGTAGGGATGGTGTTCCTTGTCACCATACCAGACAGACATGCAGCTGGCTGCAGATCAAGCTGGGACCCGGCTCAGCTCAGAACCACCTTTGGCCCTCTTTTCTGCTCCATTTACTCTGCAGCATGGGTTCAGTTTGGAACCATGTGCTCAGAGGAAGAGGAGCCCAGGGAGGCATAGATCCCAATCNCAGCCGCCTTCCTTCACCTCTGCAGTGGGCTGACTCTCACCTGCCAATCAANGACAGGAAACGGAGTCCACAAGAAGTGTGGCAGTGCTTTTAAGTACTAAACAAACCGCAGTCTTNACAGCAATCGTGTCCCCTGAGCTGAGCTAATCAGGCCTTGGAAGTTCAGTAGTCAGGATTGAGAAGCTGTTGCAGTTAAAGCCCGGAAGTGTTGCCAATGAACATTCAAGAGTCTGGCTCAAACCTACACAGGGCAGCGCCCCACTTGTAGCTGTGAGAATGCCTGGTTGGTCCCTGGGGTNGGGGCTCACTGGGCACCTGATGGCATCCAGTGGCATTCCCTCTGGTCTGGCCTGCNGTCTTGGCAGGCGGAGGTGGGTGTGTTTACAGNGAGGCGCTGAGCTGAGCACCCTCTGTGCATCCCGCCCCCACCCATGTGGGTTGTAAAAGGATTGCTGCTTGGCAACATTTTGTTTCAATGAATNGAAGCCAGGGATTAATAGAGTTTGGGAGCTGAGCTGCCTGCTTGGTAGGAGGTAGAAAATAAACAGAGCTTGAAGAAAGTTGATGTGTGCAGTAACAGCTTTTAGAACGAGCATGCGCAGGTAAGGCTTAGGGTGTGATGCCAGAATGCCCAGAAGCGTCCTGGGTCCCATCGCCGCTTGACAACTTCTCAGCTGTAGGGTTCTCAACTCTTTGATAATAACTCAGCAGAGGGAATAGGAAGGTGACATGATGGGGCAGGGTGTCCTATGTGTTCAAATGACATTCACAGAACATCTGTAGCAATAGCAGCCCTAGACTGTATGTGCCCCCATGGAAAGTCCACTATGAAAAAGGGATGCCTGCTCGGACAGTCACCCAGGCTTCATAGAATCTGAATTGGCAAACTCACCCACTTGGTGTGCATGGTTTGTAATCCCAGACCAGTGGCATGGTNCTCTCCTGGCCATTTGTGGTCACAGGCAGAGTGAAAAATGAGTCACCTGACAAGCATGCTCCCACCTAAATCNAACAGGGTCACACTCTGCCTTCCAGGGTCAGCTCTCATGCTGTGAACAAGTATGCTTCTGGTGGTCTCTCCAAGGCCACATTTTTCTCATTCTGNGCTTCATGGGGATAGTGTGGCTGTTTACGATGGCTCCCACACAGATGTTTGTCATGCTATGTTCTATGGCTCAAGAAAACAGAAGAGGTGTGTAGGAGGTGGGCTGTGTTCATGCAGATGTTAGAGTGTTTGCTGCTATGAGTTCAATNCCAAGGAATATATTCCCTAAACCTGCAATAAAATGTCTGAGATGATCCAGAAAGGTGTGATGGTCTGAATGAAAAAGGCCCCTGGTAGGCTCATGTGTTCAAACACTTGGTCCCTGGGTAGAGGCACAATTTGGAGAGATAACAGAAGTTTTAGGAGGGGAGCCTTGCTGGAAGAAGTATACCACTGGGGTGGGGGGCACTTTGAGTTTATAGCCTTGTCCCACACTTCCAGTTTGAGCTCTGAGCTTCTTGTGTATGGTCAGGATGTGAGTCCTCAGCTTCCTGCTCCTGCCACTATGCCTCACCCACCAACGTGGACATCTAGACCACTGGGACTCTAAGCCAAAATAAATTCCCCCTTGAGTTGTTTTGGTCATTGCATTTTATCACAGCAACAGAAGCATAACTACCACAAAATGTTTGCTTTAAATTGGAGAGATGGCGCAGCAGTTAAGAGTGTTTACTGCTCTTGCAGAACACCCGAGTTTGGTTCCAAGCACCTACACTGTAGCTCAGAGCCTCCTGTGACTGCAGATCCCGGGGATTTGGCACCCTCTTCTGGCCTCCACAGGCACTGCACTCATGTGCACAATGCCCATCCACACATCCACACAAATAAAATTTGAGGGGGAAAAAAAAGAAACTCACAAAGTTTTGGCTGACTGTAGTGTTACAGTTCTATAACCCCACTGTGGAGGCAGAGGCACAGAGATCTGTTGAGTTCAAGGCCAGCCTGGTCTACATAGTGAGTTCCAGGCCAGCCAGAGCTACATAAGGAACCCTGTCTCAAAAAACCAACAAAAGCTTTGCTTTCACTCAAGCCTCTCAGTACCTGACTGCTTTATGCCTGTGGCAGCTCAACACATCATAGTGGGAGGGGGCAAGGGACAGAAGAGGGATGCTCACCTCATAGCAGGTAAGCCATAAAAGAGATGGAAAGGACAAGCCAGGGACCCAAAATTACCTTCCAGGGCATATCTGCAATGGCCTGGCTTTCCTACACCTGATCCCAGCTCTTAAAGGTTTCACCAGCCCGCAACAGTGCAGGACTTGGGGACCAACTTTAACTCCAGTAAATCCTGTGTATTTAAAGAACAAAACAGCATAAGGTTCGAGATAAAATTCTCTTCAGCGGCATCGAAGGGGTCTAACCCTGTGCTTACCTGAGAACAATGGTCCCAAATTCACAACTTCTGTTCTCAGTGACTTCAGAGGACAGGGCTTCCTTGAGTACCAGGAGAGTTTCTATGGTTACTGTTTTGTTGTTTTGGTTTGTTTGCTTTTCTTTTGGTTTTGTGATGGAGGTTTCACTCTGTAGCCCTGGCTGGCCTGAAACTCACTACTGTAGACCAGGCTGGTTGCCTATACCACCATGGTGGTCTTAAATATTTTCATGTTTCTATAGCTGTGTTGATGCACACCTATAATACCAGCATGTGGGAGGTGGAGGCAGGAGGATCAGGAGTTCAGGGCCATTCTCTATTACATAGTGAGTTTGAGGCCAGCCTGGGTTTCATAAGACCCTGGCTGGGGGTGTGGAGTATCAGANTAGAGTTGGGACTTTCATGTTTTGACAGTTACTGAGATGGTGGAGTACTTTCAGAAAGACAATGAAGGGAGGGTATAGCCTATGAAGTCTGTGCCTGGCACTGTTAATGCCACTATCTTGTTCCATGAATGTCCCCAACCACACCTGTCACAGTCTAAGAGGTTATAGTGGAACTTTAGGCCTGGGGCTAGGGTGGGTACTAGACGGCTTTCAGGCCTCGTCTCTGCATAATAGCTGTCTCACTTCTAACTGCTGTCCTTCTGTGGCCAACATTATGTCCTGCTGCCCAGCGGATGGTCACTTCACACTGGTTTCCTGTATCCACTTTCCTTCATGATGCTGTAGCCACCCCTCCTTTTCTACTTTCCTTCCTCTCATAGCCCCCCATCTTTCTCAGGTCCACTCTGTGGGGCCCTAGGTGCAGGTCCCTACCCACATCTCTATTCTTGACAGATACCATGTGGCCCCTCATTCTTGACTCTAACTCCATGATCACTCAAGTCCACCAACATACTGTACCCCATCTGCCACAGGGTCTTTGCACATGATAAGTCTGCCCCTGTTCCCATACCCACTCATCTTGCCACAACACCTGTGCCTGCTCCATCTGTCTATCCTTGAGCCCCACTATGTCACTTCCCTGATGTTACTGCCCCCAAGAAAAAGTGTGTGCCCAGTGTAGCTCCTATTTCACCTCCTCCTCACATAACCTGTGTCTGGCAACCTTTCTCATTTATTTGAGTGACTATTTACTAAATAGGCATCAGACCATAAGTTCTGTAAGGCCAGACTCTGGGGTTGCCTAACACCACTGTGTCCCCAGAGCACATGGTGAGCCTGGCACACTGGGGGCACTCAACAGACACTTCGCAGGTGGGAAGACACCTGTCCCTGCTGCACCTCAGGGAGAATCCTAATGAGTGATGCCCCAGCCTACCCATGCAGTTACCAGACAAACAGATCTCCTGGCCCTGTCACAACCTTGTCTATTGTCACAGAAGTGAAGCTTCGCCTGTTGGAAGCAAGAGGGCTTGCAGGAACAGTTAGAGCACACAGCCAGCAAGGGTTGGGCCGGACTAGAGCCCTGACTTAACTGACCCAGAGCCTGGGCTCCAGGCCCCTCCCTGCTGCCTCTGCCTTGTGCTTTCATTCTGTTTGTCTGTCAACTCCGCACTGCTGTTTGCAGTAAGGGGATGCTGCAGCTAGGGCCTAAGCATCTGGCTTCACCACTCTCCCTGCCTCTTTTCCCTGTATAGGAACTGACTCCAAAAGCCGAGGAAGCTGAAGCCCAAGCTGGGCTGTCTCCAGGGCCTTTGCACACTCCTACAAAAGGAACTCTCCACATAGAGCAGCCAGTCTGCTGGCAGGCCCAGCATCACTGGGTAGCTAGCCTTGGCTTCTCTCAGCCATGCAACACTGAGACAGTGAAATTTATTTGACCCAGTCTCCTCTGTTAGACATGGGGAAACTGAGGCCCATAACTGGGTCAGAGAATTTGTATCAAAAACAAAGGAAAAGCTAAGACTCTGGGCTCTGAGGCTACAATGTCCATCCTAGCCTCATGGATCCCAAGTAAAAGGGGCAGAAAATGCTATATCCGCCTGTCTGCCATGGGGTCAGAAATGTCACCACTAATTCTCTCATCTCAGAGAACTTTCCTCTCCTTCTGTAAAGAATGGAAACGTACGTGGACAGGTGAAGTGGGGCAGGTGGTCCTAAGTGACCAGAGATGTAGTTATTCACTCATGTATCCACTCATCCACCTATNGTCTTCATCTGTCCATCCCCTTCTCTCTCCATCTGTGTCTCCATCTACCATCCATCCTTCTAATCTAGTCATCCACCTTTCAGCTATCAATCCTCCCATCCACTCATCCACCCACCCAACCACTCATCCACTCATCCACCATCTACCATCCATCCTTCTAATCTAGTCATCCACC
>LZPO01020471.1:444216-459910 GCA_001675575.1 Neotoma lepida
CTCATCCACTCATCCACTCATCCACCCATCCACTCATCCACTCATCCACTCAGCCCTCTCTTCTTTCTCCATCTATCTGTTCATCAACCCATCTCTCTTTCCCTGTCTGTATTCCCCCCCACTCACCCATTCATCCACCCACCTGCCATCTTTCCTCTCCATTGTATATCTGTCTTCTATCCAGGCATCCGGCCACCCCCTTTTGTGGTTGTCACTGAGCTCTGACTCCGTGACTGACTCCCTGGGAGATGAGCAGGCTCATTTGCAGCCTCCTCAGAGCTTGTAGGACCCTAACAGTGCAGGGCCAGAAGCCTGCATTTCCCCTGAGCCAGATGGCTGCACTAACAGAGGCCTCACAAGGGACAACCAAACAGGAGTGTGCAGTCACCAATCCTGGGGGCTTTGCCCCAACTCTTGTTGTGAACACTGGCTGCTGTTCCTATCAAGGATCTTGACTCCTGTATGGGCACTTGGTACCTATGTGAGCTGTGTCAGATTCCCAGAGCTCAGTCTTCTGCAACCCTCCCTCTGTAGCTGCCAATCAGACTGCCTACAATGAAATTCCTTCCTGGTTTTCTTTTTATTTACATAAGCTTAGTTTGTTGTCGTAGTTGTTGTCATTGTTACCAAAATAAACGTATTTTAGAATGAAACTTCATTGCTCCCATAAATGAACAAAGCAGCAATCATAAATAGAAAACAGCAATTATGAAATTTGAAGAAGAGCCTATAATCCAGAATTTGGGAGGTGGAGGATCAAGAGTTAAAGGTTATTCTGCTACCAAGTGAGTTTGAGGCCAGCCTGGGCTACATGAGACCCTGACTCAAAAACAAAATAAACAATTGAAGAAGGCTGGCTGCTAGGGTCCTTAGATTAAGGGTGGACAAGCATTTCCTTGGGAGGCCACGCTCCCTACTTCAGAATGCTCCCCAAGGAGCTGGGCCACACTGAGCTGACACCTTCTCCTTAAGTTCCTGTGTACACCACCTGTCACTAGGGGACAATGGAGATGGGTCACTACTGAAGGTCCCTGAGTGCCATGGGGCCACTCCCACCATGGGCAGAGCCCTGACCACTGTCTTCTGAGTCCTGTGGATACCCTTGAACTGGCCACACTGAGACCTCCAGGAGGCTGAGGTCAGGAAATGGAGTAGATTCTGTAACCCAACCTGGTGGGTGTGGGTCAGGCCCTGACCTCTGAGGAAAACCAATACAGAAAGAGGAGCCCAAGCCTAGCAGGTATCAGGTGTATCCCTCCCTCCCAAAGACCTTGACCCTGGCTGTGACACCCCTAGTCCCTAAAGCCCAAACAGTATCAGGCCCCCAGATGTGGCCTTTTTGAATGCCTCACTTACGGCCAAGTCGAAGCAGAGAGATGCTTCACTCAGCCCTACCACTGCCCAATGACCCATACAGACCTTCCCCTCCTCTGGTAACATATGTCTGAGGAACCAGAAGCCCCAGGCCTTGGCTGGGCTCCAGCACCCTTGCATGTCCCATCACCCTCCCTGGGAGCAGCAAAGCTAGTATCAATTGTGTCCCTTATCTGAAAAAAATGCCCCATGATGGATTCCAATTTCAGAAGGGTAATTGGGATCTGAGAACTGCCCTTGGCTCTGTGCAGACACAAAGAGGCCCACTTTCTCCTGTGGTCTCGGCTCCTGCCAGGTGCCAGCCAAGAGGAGGGTTATCCCTGCCCAGTCCCTGTCCCAATCAGAACAACCCAGCTAAAGAAGGAGGGGTAGANGAGCAAGGGCTAACAGCTGTGGCATGGTACACATCTCAATTCATTCTTTATTGTTCCATCCAGTCATGGCTGGTATTTGACACACAAGGCTGGGAGAGCGCTGGGTGCTGCTTGGAGCTCAACACTTACCAAGGCCACCATGACCCTAGTCACATGTTCTAAACATGTCAAAGTAGTATCCCCAAGTTGTTCCTCTTCAGAGGCACGTGGCCTGCTGCTGCAGAGAAAACCTGCTAGTGGAATACAGAGATTTGGGGGTGAAGAGAATATGAGCCAGGAGGGGCCATCCTCCTCTTGGCCAGAAATGAAACAGGAACGTTGTGAAGAGGTTACCCAGAGAGGGTGAAATTCCACACCCCAGATTCCTGTTGGCAGAGTGGGCAAGGTGCCTGAGACATCAATAGGGCCGCCTCTCCTCAGAGCGTGTCCTGAGGAACGCTAGGTGACTCCAGAAGAGATCGTGAGATCAAGCAGGGATGGGAAAGGCAGGGTTGAGCAAACCGAAGCTGGTATCAATCAGACAGGACTTGTGAGGATGCTGATGTATTCGTTCTCTTGTGAAATCAACAAAAGGGGCCCAGCATGAAACAGTCCTTTGAGACTTCCACTTGTGGCATCAGATTTAGAGAATGCTAAGGATTGCTGTTTCCCAAAGTTCATTCTGGTGACTTGAATGTAGCCCAAACCCCAACCCCGAAACAGGGATACTCAAGCCCGAGACAGGCTGCTGTTTCCCCAGCATCCTACCAGAAGCTAGGGCAGCTCTGAGATGATGCCCTGGGCTCCCAGAAACAATCTGTTTGGGGTACATGGATTGGGTCTTGAGACTCACATGGGCTGAAGCAATCCTGAAGGAGGCAGGAATCCTGCTGAAGAACCAATGAACACGAGTGAATGCCCCCATGACTTTATGGACCAGTCACCAAAAAGCCATGTGCATGCTGGAACCTCATTGCCTCCCTGTCTGCCCAGAAAGGGAGCTCAGGGTTCCCCAAAATTAATCCCTGCGGACTTACAAAGGGTGATTGTGCTTTAAAGTGTATCTCCAGGACCCCTCCTCCATGAAGCCTCCTGATTGGCACCACACTGCCTTCCTACTTCACCTACCCAGGAATCCAGGTGGCTGCTCTTCAGTGACTTCTGCCTTTACCCTACTCTTCCCTACAGGCTTTCTATTTAACCTCTGTGAGACCCCCTGTGCTGCTGCAGAGTGGAAAGGGTTAAACCTCATGCACAAGTCTGCCAGTGTCCCAGACTCAGCAGCGCCACCACTGCCCCAGTGTGTGGAGGAGAAACCTGTGTCTGGGGAGGGCGGCTTGCTTAGGACTGAGGCCTTAAATGATGACGTCAGGCCCCCAGCCCTGCCCTGTTTTCTCTTCCTGGTCACCTGTGACATTGGTCCCCTGCATTCTGGCTGATGCATCCCCTACTTCTCTGCAGCACTAACTTAGCTCCCCTGAGGTCTGGTCACCACAGGCTGGGGTCAAGGCTGCTGTCCCCCTCAGTCAGCTGACTGTAAGGGGATCCAGGTGATAAGGGTTCACCTGCAGTTCAGAAGGGCATGGAGTATGAGCTGACTGATGGTTGTGACAACTTCTGGCTCTCATCCCTACTTCCCCATGCTAGGACCCAACTCTGTTCCTCAGGTCATCCCTTGGGTCATTCCAGAATCTTCCATGCTAAAAGGTGGGGGAGAGGTTCCCAACAGCAGCTTTTGTTCCCTCTGAGCCTTTGTCATTATTCATGGACAGAAAAATGTGGTTACAGGTCCGTAGCCATGGTCAGCTAGGACAAAACCTTAGCAGAGAATGATACCCAAGAACTGCCGTCCTGGGCCGAGGGACGGGGTCTTCTTTCCTCCATAATGAAAAATTCACCAGCCGAGGCAGATAACTCATCAATCTTTCATTCCAGTCCTTGCTGGGGGAGATGGGGCACCACTGTGAACCAGACCTTGCTGCCTACAGCCTGGGGACAATGCCCCTATCTCCACGAGCTCAGGGCCTTAGGTGGGAAAGAAGCCTTTGTGGCTTCCTGGAAGGAGCACTAGGCAGGACAAGTGGCTGATTCCATGCTTTCTGCTTGCTATAGGAGAGGATCACAAAAGGAATATGTGGCTAGACTATTACTCAGCCATAAAAAAGAATGAGATTTCTATCACTGAGCAACAGGAGAACATTAGGTTGAGTGAAATAAATCAGGCACAGAGAGACAAATACTGCTTGTTCTTAGCTTTAAAAACTGATCCAGCAGAATAGAGTAAGATAGTAGTTACCAGAGCCTGGGGGAGGTAGGAAGGAGACAGGATCTTGATAGGCACAGGGTACCAATGGGTAGGAGCATCTGCCAATATCTTCAAAAAGTTGACTGACAACCAGATAGTATGTATTATGATATGACTAGCAGAGAGGATGGTGAGTCTTCTTAACACAGAAATGATGAATGCCTAAGCTGATGGGCATGGCAGTGACCCCATCAGATCAACACACATGATAGTTCTGTATTGAAGTATCACACTACACCCCACAAATGTCTACAGTTTGTCTGTACAGAGCAAGTGTCAGGAAGCACCACCATAGCCATGTGGTCAGCACTTCTGTGTGTGGATCTCAGCAGGGCACCATAAGTGAGGACCCCTGTGCAGAACAGGCTTGGAAGTACCAGCTGCCTACTGACTGTGCTCCATTGCCCCAGGCTGACCTGCCCTCTCTGCACATGTTCCACAGCTTCACTGGGACTCCCCCTCTGTATTATAAGATCAGCAGTATTTGCCTAAGGATCAAGAGAGGCTCCAGCTCAGCCCAGCAGTTGAGGGCAGCCTTGCTGGAGGATTGGCTTTGGAACAATGAAAGTCAGTGGCTACAGCCCATAGGGAAGGACAGCCTGCAGGCAAACAGACCCTTGGTTCTGCCACTTCCCGGCCGTTGCAGCCCCTGTCCTTGTCCTCAGTTTCCCCAGCTGTGAAAGTCACATGCTTGAGAAACACTTGGCTTTCCTCTGGAGTCTGGTTCTGGAGGCCTGGAGGTGGTTCCTGGCCCTCTGCTCATCTTTTGCTCAGAAAGATCTAAGGAGGATGTTCAGACTGCCTGCTCTGGCCCGTGACTGCCTTCCCATCAAAGGCCTGATGTTCCCCGTGACTCTGTACCTAGGTCTCTGTAAACTCGGGCCAGGACACTTTTCCAGGAAAGGGACAGCCGGCTCAGGTCTAAGAGGAACAAGAAGGGGTGCCATGGCAAGGAACAGGTATGAAGTAGCAGAGAAGATTAAAGGGCGGGACTCTGGGTGGGGGAGGGGTGAAGAACAAAGCCAATAGTGCAGACTGAGGCCACCAAACAGAGCCAAGAGTGTCGAAGTGCCCAGTGCTGATGCATAGTCACAGGGTAGAACCTGGCATCAGGTATTGTAGGGTCTTTTTACCCCAGGCTTGGGANTGAAGGGTGTGGAGAAAGTGGGCCCAGTGGGGAGGAATAAGGANACAGGGGCACAGGAACACAGGGCCAGGTGTCAGGTATTTGCTCCTTGCCCTTTCTCTGCCTTGTCATGTGCCCTGGAAGTGTCCTGGGTGGGCTGTGTCACAGACTCCGGTGTTGTTCTTCCTTCTAGGTCTGGCCAATAAAGAGCCCTAGAAAGATTAGAGGGAGTGTGTGGTTGGAGGGACACTAAAGTCTGTAGTCTGCTCCTTCTCTTGGGATCATCTGAGACCTGTTGTTTGTCTGACAACAGCTGTCTTTCCTCACTACCCTTCCTGGGCTCCAGTGTGGAACCCTCCTCCACCCCATCCAAACCAGGGATGCCAGGAGAGGAATTCCCGCCTGTGCTGCTGAGCAGCCCCACCCCAGGAGGCTTCCCTGCTCCTGCCTACACCTGTGCCAACAGCTCCACTACTACTCAGCCCTCCCTAGATGACATGGTGGCCCCAGGACCCTGATTGGCTCAGTCCCCGGCTCCCAGAGCAGGCTATATGCATCATGGCACTGGCCCTTCTCACCCCTCACCTCCCAAGGGACAGGTCTAGCCCTCTCTATCCTGAAATCTGAGTTGCCAAATGTAGCTAGAGCCATCCCTCTGGGATCACATAGTGAAAGGAGAGAAGGACTCCTGTGAATTGTCATTTGACCTCTAGTTGTGCACGGTGACATGTGTGATCCCACACACATACATTATTGTCCTGGTTGGTCATTTCTCAACTTGACACAAGCTAGAGTCATCTGGAAAAAAGAACTCAGTTCAGAAAATGCCTCCATCAGATTTATGTTTCATTGATTAATGATTGACGTGGGTGGATCCAGCCCACTGTGGGGGGTGCTACCCCTAGGCAGGTGGGCCAGAGCTGCATAAGAAAGCAGGCTGAGTAAACCATGAGGAACAAGTCAGTCAGCAGCACCCCTCTATTGCCTCTGTTTCACTTCTTGCCCTGACTTCCCTTAGTGCTAAAGTAAGACCTCAGAGTTGTAAGCTGAAATAAAGCTTTTCCTTCCCTTTTGGTCATGACGTTTCACACAGCAATAGAAATCCTAACTAAGATAACCATACCATACACAAAATAAATAATGTTAATTTTTTAATTTAAATTAAAATATTAAAATCTGAACCCCCGGCTGCCCAGCTCCCTAATGTGCGTTTCTTGTTCTGTCTTCTGCAGGGTTCGCCACCCTCAGAGTGTGGACTGACAGCAGCCAAGCGGACAGGTGAGTGAGTGGCTTGCACCTGTGCGCTCATACCAGCTCTGATGATGGCCTAGACTGAGAATTGCAAACTCCTATGTGTATAACCTACCACCCAGATACTCATCTCCTTTCCCCAGACCCCACACAGAGAACTTGAGAAAGAGGTAGGAAAGTTACAGTCTGGTCTGGTGTTCTGACTCTTTACTTTGGCTGGAGTTCCAGGGCCCCTGGGACGTGTGTCTCAGACAAAGAGCAATATGCTTTCGTGGATATGTGGCCATTTTATCAATCATTCACGCTGTAATATCTTTTTACTGCATTTTTAAAATGAATCTATTTCAGATTCATTTTCTATCATCTCATTGAGGTCAGCACACCGAGGGGCTTTTTTAGAGTGAGGGTGGGAGGGCTCAGAAACCTGGGAAAGCAAAGCCCTGTGCATGAAACATGCTCAACAAGGACTAGCGAGCCTGCCGAGGAAATTCCCGGAGCCCGTTGGCTGCTCTGGGCTAGGCATTTTTGGCCTCTGTCCTGGGCAGGATGGGAGCTCTGGGGGCTAGCCTGCACCTTTCACCCTCTGTGAAAGATGACTGAGGCTCCAAGGTACTTGTTTCTAAACAAAGGATTGGAGACACAGTGCGTTTGCCTGGGGGCTGCCTTGGGAGGATAGCTGGTTCTCCCTTGCCTGGTAGGTGTGTATGGAGCTGGCTCTCCTTCCAGAGGGATGGGTTGGTAGCCAGCCAGAGGGTGTTTGATAGGAGGGCAGCCTTCTCCAGCTACCTGGCTGACTAGTAGGGCCTAAATCAGTCCTCTGTGGTACACTTTATGGGGAATGGGGGAGAAGCCTAGAAACTTCCATCTGATCACCCATGGGGTAGCTGCGACAATTCTTAGATATAACCGGAAGGGCATGGATGGCTTCTGTGTACCATGATCCATGTAATCGACTTGCATGAAGCTACTGTTTCTTTCCGAATGTCGTCTGCACCAGTGTAAGAAGTGGGCACCATTTGCTGTAGACATGGTCTGATTAGATTGGCACCTGCAGGGCTCCGGGCTTTGGGAGCTGGGTTCTGTACTGAGGGCAGGCGAGAGCGGAGGAGCTGGGCCCCTTGCTTGGATTTGGTAGTCACCCGAGCAGGTCTCTGGNTGCTGAAAGGACTTGGTTTGGGCACTTAGGCTTCGGTCTGAGGACATGGCTGGCATCTAAGTAAGGGGCTTCTGGTTGTCTGGCTTCTTCCAATGAGGGTGTAAAAACAGTCTCTTTATCAGCTCAACCTGAAGACAAGGTGGGAGGAGACTGAGGCACAGACCTGAGGTCAGGCCACACCAAGGAGGAAGGAGAGGACCCCAGGCCCACACATCATCACCCTTGCTGGAGATGATAGATAGATAGAACATGCCTCCCAGTTTTACCTGTTTCTCTCCAGGAGTATGCTCATGGGTGCTTTGTGTGCCTCCTGCCTTTATCTCTGTGATATGTCTAGTCAGTGCACCCTCCTCTGGTTGTCACACAGCTGTCCCCACAGTAGTGGAGTTAACATAGCCAGAAGAGCAAACGGCAGATCAGTATGTTGGCTATTACAAGTCCCTGGTGGGGACCAGAACCCTGGCCCAACCTCCACAGAAAGAGCAGCCCCCATTCTCCAGCCTGGTATACCAGAGCCTTGCCCTCCTT
Organism: Neotoma lepida; assembly: GCA_001675575.1. NCBI lineage: Eukaryota > Metazoa > Chordata > Mammalia > Rodentia > Cricetidae > Neotoma > Neotoma lepida. Next base: position 452,310 of record LZPO01020471.1, read on the forward strand.
GGAAGTAAGAAGGCAAAGCAGGTACCATGATGGCCTTTAGAGCCTCCTAGAGATGTCCTGCTCAGATCCTGGGGCAAGAGTAGACACCAGTACACATGGATCCTGCCCCCAGGGCATTGTGGGTAATGTGTGAGCCTCTGGTCTTTCTAACCATGCAGAACTGAATACCAGACACTCAGACTGCTCACTTTCCATCTGTAAAAAGGCTCCCCACTCCACAGTGTCAGAAAAACAGGCCACCCCTTTCCCTTCTGTCCCTTGCGTCTTGTCCTCTCCTGTCCCTTCCCTGGCGTTCTCACTTAAAGGGCACCTTCATTTCAGCCAGTGATGGCAGCCACTCTCTTGTGTTGAAAATGGACATGAATGACCCAGGTTTCTTTTCCTTTTCTCTTTTCTCTTTGGAAATGTTTAAAATTGTGTCACAGACCGTAGGAAATAGTTGCACCATCGCCCTACAAAGCACCATAATGACTAGAAAGCTTTAACATTTCCTCTCTCAGAATGTCAGCAATCCCTAACTAGTAATCCCACTTCCAGGAAGCCCGCCCCGAGGAAGCTGCCTGAGATGTGTACAAAGATGCATTCAGGAGGATGTTTATCGGGGCGTGTTTATATTAGTTAAAAATAGAAACAAGTGCATGCCCGAGTGGGGCAGATTGCAGCCTCTACTGAGCCACCTGCAGATATGGAAGATTCTGGAAGGCAGCCATCGAAAACTGCTTGAGAAGAACCTTTACTAATGTAGGGAACACCTTCATATTTCAGAGTTAAGAGAAAAGGCAGTTTGCCAAAATGATGTTTCTGTAAATACATGGGAAAGAACACATAGGGCAGACAGAAGAGCCCAGGAGGGAGGGAGGGAGAGAGAGGGAGGGAGGGGGAGAGAGGGAGGGAGGGAAGGAGGGAGGGACGGAGGTTGAACTGAAGAAACCCATATACAACTTTGCATGGGAATAGGGGCCTCGTTTTCCTCCCTGTGCTTCTCAGTGGTCCTTCAGTTTCCCATGGTGATTTGTTCACCATGTACATATTCCCAGAACAGTTACAGTTCAGCCACATGTCCACCCCACCTACAGGAGTCGGTGGGCATTTTACAATCTGTTGTATAAAATAAATGGTTAGTCTGATACTTTTCTTTCTANAGTGTTTCTTTTCTCAACACCTTTTTAAAAGACATGCTTATTTTTATTTCATATATATGAATGTTTTGGCTTCACGCGTGTATGTATACCACGTGTNTGTAATGTCTACAGAGGCCATAAGAAGACAGAGCCCCCGGAACTGGAGTTACAGACAATTGTGAGCTGCCATGCAGGTGCTGGGAACAGAGCCCAAGTCCTCTGGGAGAGTAGCTAGTGCTCTTAACCACTGAGCCATCCCTCCAGCCACCCACCCCAAAGCCAGTACATTTCTGTAGTCTCTATCCCACCCTTAGTCACTGTCTTGGAGAGTGTGAGTGTGCTGGGCTGCACCAGGGAAAGTGTGGCTTAAACAGCAGAAGTTTATTTTCTTGTAATTCCAGAGGCTGGGAATTCAAGTTCAAGGTGTGGCAAGCTTAGTTTCTTCTGAGGACTCTGTACTGCTGCCCTCTCCCAGGGTCTTTCTTGGTGAGGCTGGCGTCTCGCTTTCTTCTTAGAAAGACTGCTTGGATAGGATGAGGGTTCACACTCACCACCTCATTTTTATTCAGACCCCTCTGTCTCTAAGTGAGATGATTTACAATGGGGTTCCATCCTGATAGACTCACTGACTGATGGAAACATCGATACTGAGCATTTGACAGTGTTCCTCGCCCATTGAGCATCATAGTTCACAGCACAGCATTCATGCTGCATAGGGTCGTGGCTCCCTCACTGATCACAGGGTTCTATGACTGAGTGACCTGCCCAGCATGACCAGAGACTGTGCCACCCTGGGGTAGTTCAGGAACACGTCCAAGTTCAAAGCCAGAAGCACAGTAAACAGGAAAATCTAATTTACGTCGTCTTAGGTGAGAGACTTCCTGTACACAGGTGGGTTCTAAAGAGCAGGGGCTTGGGGCTTCAGCAAGTAAACCAGGGGGAAGCATTCAGTCCACAACAGAGGTGGCATGTCCTGGTAACAATGGCCATTTATTTGGCAAAGCCACCCGAGTTTGGAGCAGGGGTGGGAGGGAGGTGAGTGTGGATGGGGAGGTCATTCATTGTCCTCTCTGAGAAACTATTATGAGGTATGACATGGGCTCCCAGCTAACCCTGCACGTGGCTGACCTCAACCTATCTAGTAAGACCAGAGACAGCAGTGTGACTGAATGTCCCCAACTAAGCCCATCACCAGAGGCAGGCTTCTGAGAGCTACAATAAAACCACTCAGCGTGGACAAATTCATTCTGTTACAGAAGTCTGAAGCACTTTGATGTAAGAAGCATTGACATTAAAGACATTAAACACTTACAGTGGGGTCCAAATGTTAAAACCCAGACCTTAAAAAGTAGTTTTTCTCCATGTCAACTCAAAAGTGATTTTGATTAATAAAACCAAGGGTAGAAAGAACAGGGAGTTGTATTAGTCATTCTCTGTTGCTGTAACAAAATACCTAAGGCTGTATACTTTATAGAGAAAAAGGGCATTTGGGTTTCAGTCCAAACCCTCCTGTTAATAGTGACCTTTTGATCCTGCAGTTAGGGTGAAGGTGGCCATTCATTTATTCCACCTTGAGTCCCTCAACGAATGTCACAGTGAATGTCACAGCAAATGTCCTGTGTGGTGCACGGCTGGAGCTTTAATGTGTCACCTAATCACAAAACGTTCTTTGCTTTAGCACAGACTGCTAGATACTGCCCAGGCCTTCTGTGATTCCTTCCATATCTGTGTGAATAAATCTGTATTAAAAAGTGGTAGGAAAGTAAAAGTGTTGTACCAGGGGAGAGGTCATTTAGGAGTCACCTTTGCTAGCAGTTTCTAGGAAAGGCATTTGTTGGTCTAACCTTCCCTCCCTGAGCCACCAGGGAAGCACAGGGGTAATGAAGTACATGTGTCCCCAGGGAGGTCACTGTCCTTGGGGAGCAGGCTTTCTATTGGCGGGAGATGGACCCTGAGCAAATGAGCCCACATGTGTCAGATGCCAGGGACCATCCTGAAGAATGCAGGCAGTGACAGGAGAGTGGAGGGAAAGGTAACTGGTGGGAAGGGGAAGGGGCTTTTTTGTATAAGGTGGTCAGATGGGTTTTCTTGCCTTTGGGGCCAAAATGAAGCATCATGAGGAACCAGAAAAATACTTAGGCTAAAGGAAATAGCAAACCCAGGACAGGCTGAAGCAAGGGCTGCCTAGAGACTTCAGGAAGCCAGAATGCTGAAGGGGCAGCTCCGGAGAAGGGAAAGGGACCAAGGTGAGAAAGGTTGACAAGGCAGAGGCAGAGAACAGGGATCCCAGTGGGACTGTGTCCTCAGGGGGGTTCACACAGGTGCTGCTGCAGCCAGCCTGGTGGCTGAAGAGAGTGGCACTACAGTAATGGGTGCCAAGTCCTGAGCCATTGGTTAAAGATGTCTTCTGAAATGATGAACAGTCAGCTTGGCCAAATACAGACGTGAGGCATAGCCAGGCTACCAGGCCCCCATGCTACCCATTTCACAGAGGAGAAACCAAGGCCCAGGGAAGGAGATCAGCCCAAGGTTCCTCCTAGCAGCCCTTATTTCCTTCCTACACCATGAAAGCATAGAAGGATGAACGGAGGGATCGAGTGGTCTAGTTAGCTTTNTGTTGCTGTGATAACAACTCTTTGACCAAAAGCATCTGAGGGAAGAAAGGTTTTATTTGGCTTACACTTCCAGATCATAGTTTGTCATTTGGGGAAGTCAGGGCAGGAACTCAAGTAGGAACATGAAGTTAAAATCATGAAGTTAAAAAACAAAACAAAACATGGAGAAATAATGCTTTCTGGCTTGCTCACTGGCTCATGCTCAGCTAGCTTTCCTGTACAGCTCAAGACTACCTGCCTAGAGAATGGTACTTCCCACAGTGGCCTGGGCCCTCCTATGTCAATTAACAATCAAGATACTCCCCCAAGACATACCCATCGGGCAGTCAGGGAATTTCCCAATTGAGGCTCTCTTCTTACATGACTCTAGGCTATGTCAAGTTGACAATTAAAGCTATCTAAGACAGAGAGGGAGAGAAGAAGGAAGAAGAGGGGTGAGACCCAGGACAATGAGGATTTGTGAGAGCAGAAGCTAGCCTTTCTTTAAGAAACCTATTAAGAATTCTAGCCCCACAAAATGTTCAGAGTGAGCAAGACCTGCGGCGTTCTCGGTGGGGGACANGTCAAGCCAGTTGCTGAACCTGAAAGTTCATGACCAACCATTTCCCTCTCCTCATACAGTGAGTATGAAGTGCTTTTATCACAGGTCAGGAGTCAGGCAACGTGGATGAGGAGAAGAATCTAGAAGGACCAGGGCACAATAGTCTACCACATCTGCCCACATGCTTTGAGGGGTTCAAAATTTCTGCTGAGTCTGGTGGTGCCTGTGGGCTGCAAATGGGGAGCTCTGTGGTCAGGGGACACGTACCCCTCTTTTCGTCCTCACCTGATAGCTGTAGGGGCAGTTCTTTAAAGCCAGGGCCATGCGGAAAGAGGAAATTAGGTCTATGTGTCCCGACCACAACATGTCTGCCTCACTTTGGGAATCCCTTGACCTCACACACTAGAAAACCCCAAAGGGTCCTGGAAATGCTCCCCAAATGAGCCAAGTGAATGCCAGTGTCAGAACTGAATACTGGCCCAGTGAAGGCGTATATGTCCTAGGTTCAGGAAGTGTGACTGATAAATGATGTCCAATGCTGGAGTGGGGTGGGGGAAATGGGCATACACACACATACACACACACACATACACACACACACACATGCACGCACACACACTCGTATATAGTATGTGTATTTCCATTACTGTATGTGCATAAGATACTCAGGAAGAAAGGGGAAGGGTCGGGAGACTAGTCAGGGTGGCTGACTGAGTCCTCAATTTTTCAAGAACTGTGGCAAGCCCACTGAGTAACGTTCAGATCATGAGGTGACATCAAAGGTAGTCCATTGTAATGGGGGCTAAGACATCACAGGATGGGGTCCTTTCATGTCAGGTTAAACAGTAAGTCACCTGCAAATCCGTGGAAACTGCTGCAGAGTCCTCCAGNCTCTTGGAGCCCTGAACTACTCCACAAAAGATGCCAAGGTCCTGGCGAGGTGTGCCACCCCATAAGAGTAAGACCTATGTCCTGCTTGGTGGACAGCCTGCCTTTGGGGGCTGATCCTCTGCCACCATATCCCACCCCCTCTAAGGGGCACTTCAGCTGGTGGCGATGTGTTGTGTCATTAAGGGCCTTTGTTAGCTTTTTCTTCTGCACTTGGAAAGCTCCATGGCAGTCTGGCTATCAGGGAGGCTGCAGGAGGCAGGACCAAGCTGAACTGATGGATGCAGGGAGGGAGGCGAGGCTCCTGGCAGCAGCCACAGCCGCAGTCCCAGGTGGGGGCGGCCGTGGGCTCTGCAGCAGCTCTGAATGCCTCTGCCACCAGCAGCCAGAGCTCACTGCTCTGGGTCCTGCAGACCCCTGGGCTGGAGCCACACAGACAGGGGGGTGACTGGCCTGGCAGACCTCACCTGGGGCACACTGTGGAGGGTAAGTGAGGGATGCGGAGGCCACACAGGCTCTAAGACTTCCTGAGAGACAGCCAATATGGCTGTTGGTGTGAGGGCTCCTGCTGTGTGGGACTGAAAGGGGAAATAGTCTGTTCCTGGTGATTCTGCGAAGAGGCCCAGGACTTGGCTCTACCCAAACACAAGGTGCCCAGAGTTCTGGTGAAGGAAGATTGTTCTTGGCTTGTGCCCAAAGCAAGGCCATTATAGGGCTTCCCTGAAAGTCCTGAGTTCCTTCCCTCATTCTTTGCCAGATGTGTACTGAGGTGCTAAGACATGCCAGGATTTCTGCAATGTGTCCGGGGATTCAAGAAAGATCAGAACACGGCCTGGGCCTAGAGCAGCTCCTCATCTTCCTGGGAGGATGGCTGCTTAAATAACTGGAGTGCTGTGTATGAAGTGTGGTAAAGAAGGTCCGTAAGAGACAAGTTAGGCTGCAGAGTGCTGGAGATTTATAGAGGAGGGGCCATTCCAGTTGAGTCGTGAAGGATGAGTAGGAGTTTGTTAGCAGGGAACAGTAGGAACCCAAGATGTTGTGGATGTGTCTTAAAAATACTTGTACATACAGAATGTGACAGTGTTTGGAGGCTGGCTGGGCACACCTCAGCAGGCTGCAGAGTGGCTGACAAGGCTGCATCATGAAGGGTGTCTGATGCCAGATGTTTGGGCTCAATCCTCGTGGGCACTCAGAGACAAATATTACAGCAACTGATTTGTGTGCTTGGCCTGTGGGTCATAGAAATGCTGTGGAAGGGGATAAAGACAGAGGGAGGAGAGCTCTCACTAGAGGGAAGCCTGCAAGTCTACCTTCATGAGGGTTTCGGGCAACAGCATCAGGAGTTGACGGGACAGGCAACTCTGCCCTGCTTGAGTGAGTGTGACAAGGGTGAGTGATGAGTGGAAGGGAAGAGTCTGGATAGTCTCAGTGGACAGTGGGACTCTGGTTGGTTAGGGGCTTCTCCAGGATAGTGGGGGGAAACAGGTTGGGGTTTGGAGGGAGGGAGGCTGGGTATGGTCACATCAGGGGGTGTGGCCTCTAAATGGTGGCATATTGAAAGTCCCCATGGTGCCTTATCTTCATAGACTCTGTGGCACACTGCTGGGCTTGCTGGGTCAATATAAGGCTGCCATCTGCCTGCTTCCAGAGCCCTCATGCGTCTCCATGCAGTCACCAAACAGGCAGTGTCAGCCACCAGCCACAGTAGGATGGCACCCCACATCCCTGCCAGGTCATGAAGAGTAGAGGGGCAGACATGCACAAGGGCACTGTGTCCAGGTGGCAGGGATCTCTGAGTGGTGAGCAGGCATGTTGTGGCAGCATAGGGCCTATGTCAGGCACCACTCAGTGAGGAAGACCTCAAGTCCCAATAGGCACCAGAGACCCTGGCAGGGTAGCAAGTGAGCAGGAGACTCACCTAAGGCTGGCTGGTCTAGCATGCGTCAGCCACCTCTGTCTCTTCCCCTAGTGTGTCAGGGCTTTTCCTTGGCTTTGGAAAAGACTTAGGGTTGGGGTTACAGTACTGAGGGCCTGAGATACTACCTTTGTGGGNATCCCCAGGGATATGAAGCAAACCAAAATACCCCCCCATTTTTGCAGAATTCTGTTGGCTTCCTATTCAGTGATGCCACAGGCAATCTGAGATGTGAGCCCTCTCATCAAAGTCACACAGCCAGGGTCTGACTACACCAGGTCTCTGCCCAGGAGTCTGGTCTCCTTCTCTCTTCCACACACTACAAAGCCAGGCTCACATGTGGGGGGAAGTAGAATAGCAAACATTAAAAATAGTATAACGTAGTTTATACACAGGTCACAGAATTGTTTGTTAAAACAAAGACGGATGGGAGAGCAGAGGATGCTTGTGAATGTGTGCAAGTATGTACTTAAGGCTCCACAAGTCACCACCACAAAACGTTAAACACAGGCTGGGAGTTT
>LZPO01020471.1:462780-478942 GCA_001675575.1 Neotoma lepida
GCAGTGCTGGGGCTGAACACACCTCCTGGTCCTCGGACTGGAGACTGGGGAACTATGTCAGGCTCCTGCAGAGCATGAGATCGCCCAGAGCCTAGGAAGTTACACCTGGGGAGGGGGGGTGTTGTGTTTATTCTGACACTTTGCTAACCCAGCAGAGATTCTGATGGGTGCTATGCTAGGGATAGCTTCTCTGCTCACTCCCAAGCNAGGCATCTATGGGCTCCCCATGGCCCTGGCCCCTTTGCTGTCTGGGACCAGCCTCTTTGCCAGCCACTTCCTGCTTCCCTGTATGGAACCCAAACACCACTTAGCCAAGCAGAGCAGACANATCTCAAAACCCAGAGGCCTGTGGGAGGCAATACCACCTTACCTGTCTCACTTTGCTCTGGAGTCTGTGGTTTTGAGACACAAGGGGCGAGAAAGCCTTTGAAATCCATCTTGCCCCTCCCACCCAACACTGTATTGTGCATACTGCTCTAGAATGATCTCCTGTAACTATCTGGATTCTTACAGACCACCTATCCCCCATGTGTGACATATGTCGCTTGAGGACACAGANTCCATCTTCTTTGTGCCTGGCACAGATCATGTCCCCAGACATGGAGGGATAAGTACTTTTATAGTACCTGGTGACAGAGACTCCACCTAAAATGTGACCTGGCTGGTGATGTGGCTCAGTGGTAGAATGCATGCCTAGAAGGCAACAAAAACCTGAGCTCCACTTTCAACACCGAGGAGAAACAAACAAACTTCGTGTAGTGCTGATTTTGATTTGGGAACTTACCCAGTGTTCAGAGCCTCCCTGAGTGATGCTTGTCTGTGCATGTCCCCGAACTGGGTAGTACTGAGGGCATGGGGTGACACCAGTATGTCAGATGTCCCTGGTCCCCAGAAGAACAGACATGAAAGCACAGCTCAGTGAGACCGAGCTTCCGTGGGGAACTGAGGGAGTTCAGAGGAGGAGCAAAGTTCCTTAACATGCAGACATCGCTGAGAAGGGTGTNCTAGAGTCTCCCTGGGGAAGAGGAGAGGATGGGGAGTTGAGGAAATCACTGAGGAGTGGCAGGAGTTTGAGAGAAGCCTGGGGACTGGATCGTGGGAGACAGAGCTGAGGAGGAGGACAAGCCCACTCTAAAGAGCTTAAATGACAAACCCAGCTCCCAGACTTTGTCCTGAGATTGGTGCTCAAAGGGGACAGCAGAGAGGGGCTAAGGCAGAGACTAGGCAGGGGTCCCTTTACAAGGAACCTCACCAGCTCTGGGAAGATGTGGGCTTTTATGTTGCTAAGCAGACTGTAGTCCTGGTGACCAGCAACTGACACAGAGGTACAGGATACGTTATGTTTGAGTTCAAATTCCCCCACTCCAGGTAGACGATTCTAAGTATGGTACCTTTATAGAAAGTGACATGGTCTCTTCAAATGTATCTTAGAGACTTGATGTGGTGATGACCTGAGTTCAAGTTTTAGCTCTGAGAAGCCTTACCTGTATGACCTTGGGAGGGTCATCTATTCCTTTTGAGTCCTTTCTTTGCCTGAACCCAAGCCTTTCAAGGTTAGAACAGGACAATGTCACAATGAGGTGTTGTGTTTACAGACAAGCCATGTGCAGCGGTGACTCCGGTGAGAACTCTCCACTGAGGCACACCCTGCTAATAAGAATTCCATCACACACTGGGAGGAGAGGCCCAGAGATGATTGTCAGAAAGGGGAGGGGAGGAAGGGAGGCGGAGAAGGAAAAAGATAGAAAAGGGCAGAGGATAAGGGAGGGAGACAGGCAGGCTGGCTGGGGAGATGACTCAGTCAATGAGGTGTTTGCCACANAAGCATGAGGACCTGAGGTTGATCCACAGGAGCCACATAAAAATCCACATGTTTGTAATCCCACTGTGGTTAGCTTCAGATCCCAGTGAGAGACCAAGTCTCAAAAAACAAGATGGATCTCTCCTGAAGAATGACATCTCTTTAGGTGGCCTCTACACCCACCCACACACACACACACACACACACACACACACCATGTGTCCCCCAAATGAACATGCATCCACATGCACACACATATATAAAGTAAATAAATAAACAAGTAAAATGGAGTCATTCTTTTTTAAAAGAAACTTATTTTATGCTTATGGGTGTTTTGTCTACACATGTGTACTTTGGGCAGGCAGTGCCTGCAGAGGCCAGAAGAGGGCACTGGATCCCTTGGAACTGGAATTACAGTTGCCAGCCACCCTGTGGGTGCTAGGAATTGAACCATGGTCTGTAAGCAGCCAGTGCTCTTTGCCTCTGAGTCATCTCACCAGCCCCATTCTTGAAGAGCCTCAGCATCTGCTTTAGTAACCAACATTCTGCCTCTTGACTTGAGGGTCTCCCTCTTGCCTCTTTTCTCAGAAGGCATCCAGATACTTGGCAATGCCGGGCAGCTAAAGGACCAGGATAACAAGATGCGCACTCTTTAGGCTAGAATAGAGAAGAACCCTGGAGCCAAACACTGTTTAAGCGGCCTAGAGCTCTCCAGGGTCCTGACCAGCCCAGGTTCCTGGAGCAGAGAGGGCACAGGAGCCCTGTGGCTCAGTCCTTTGGCCATAGAACTGGCTGTGGTTGCCACAGCTAGAGGGAGCAGAGGTATGTAGACNGATGGTATTGNAGACAACTCAGACCCAAGCTTNAGATCTGGCCCCCAACGCCTCCATCTACTCACCTCTAAATGGGGGTGGTGATCTCATTTTCCAACTATGTGNGGTAATAGGCACCGGAGGAGCTGATGCAGGCACATGTACATGTTCTTTACATGGTTGGTGCTCATGGACTTCAGGGTCCCTGGCCATGGTCATGAGTCCAACCAGAGAGCTGTTCTCGAAGGGCTGAGGCTCTAGAGTGTGGTAGGAGAAAGACCAGAGTGACATTTGGTCCTCGCGTTTCTATATTCAGAAGGAAAGGAGATGGAGTCATGGGTCTTTGGGTGCCTAGAATATTTTTTCAGAAGAGCCCAGAGTGGGTGAGGGAGCCTCCATGTGTGCTAAGGTCAGTATCCCAGGCCAGCCAACCACACCCAAAACAGCATCTCTGCATATAATGTATATAAAACGAAATGAAATAGCTTATGATCCCCTTATCCTCATGAGCTTAAGACCTGTGTGTATTTTAGCTCAGGGAGCATCTTGTTCCTGAGTCCTGTGCTCAGCATCCATGTCTTGGGCAGTACGGTTTTAACGTTGGAGTGCGTGCGTGTGAGTGTGTGCAAGTATACATGTATGTATGTGAGGAAGCCAGAGGACAACCTCAGGTGCCATTTTTCAATTGATGTCCATTCTGGTTATTTTTTTTTACTTGCCTGGAATTTGCCAAGTAAACTAGGCTAGCTGGCCAGTGAGTCCCGAGGATGCACCTGCCCCAGCTTCCCTGATGATGGGATTGCAACATGCCACCATNTCTGGCTTTTTTCACATGGGTTCTATAGGTCAGCCTTAGGACCTTGTGCTCGCACAGCAAATGATTCACTGACTAAGTTGTAGTTCAATCTTTTTTACTCTTGTTCTTTAGAGACCCGCCACCCAGCTCCCAAATAAACACATGGAGACTTACTCTTACTTATGAATGCTTGGCCTTAGCTTGGCTTAGCCAGGTTTTCTTAAATTATCCTGTCTACCTTTTGCCTCTGGGCTTTTTCCTTTCTCTGTTNTATATACCTCTCNTTACTTCTTACTCTGTAGCTGGCTGTGTAGTTAAGTGGCTGGCCCCTAGCATCCTCCTCTCCTTCTCTTCTCTTGCTCCTCCCCCTTTCTTCTTCTCCACTCCTCCTCTTTATCCTTTCTCCTGCCTTGCTATTGGCCATTCAGCTCTTTATTAGACCAATCAGGTGTTTTATACAGGCACAGTATCACAGCTTCACAGAGTTAAACAAATGCAACATTCAAGAATGCAACACATCTTTGCACCATTAAGCAAATATTCCACAGCATAAATGAATGTAACACATTTTAAACTAATATCCCACAACATTAAGTCATCTCCTCAAACCCTCAACATCAACTCTTAAGCATTTTCAAGCACAGTGAGGGACCACCTGGAGGTGGCACTAGGCTGGCGACAGGTGTAGGTGTCCAGCTTTTGGATGAAGGCTCCTGCCATAACATACTCCCACCTCACCTGCCTATGCTCAACATTCAGACACTCTCATCCCTCTGCAGTACAGCCTTGATGCNAGGGGTCACTGCTCTATGGCTTGTGATGTATTGGGACCAGGAGGTCATGGACCCCAGGAGCTAGCTGGTCTTCTGAGACTAAAAGACAGTTGCAGGGCACACGCTTCAGGCTCCTCACCAGTGGTATAGATTCAGCCACCTCCTTCTCTGAAGGGGTTGTGGTTATAGAGCAGAGATGCCTGGAGCTGTGAGCAGAACTCACACACCTGGGGTACCCACAGCCCTGGTAGCCACTAGGAATTCCCCACACTACAAGGTGCTGAGAGGCCCTAAGAGCTGTTCCAACTTCTCCTTGGCCATGCAGGAAAGCAAGGCCCACTGTCCTGAACAGTCATTGCAGCAGGGGATAGTGAGGCTACAGTCCTCAGCCAGCCCAGGATGCACCAGAAAGCACTGTTTCTAAATCATTGTATTTCTTTTTTTTTAATTTGAGATTTATTTTATTTGTATGTGTATGAGTGTTTTGCCTGCATGTGTGTTTATGTACCACATGCATGTCTGGTGCCCACAGAGGCCAGAAGAAGGCATTGAATCCCCTGGAGCAAGGGTTATAGATGGTTGCGAGCTGCCGTGTGGATGCTGGGATCAAACCTAAGTAGTCTGGAAGAGCAGCCATTGCTCTCAACCACTAAGCCATCTCTCCAGCCTTATATTTCTTATCATGTGGTAAAATTCACCTTTTNTTAGCATACAGTTCTTTAAGTTTTGACAAGTACATATGAGTNTAACCATGTGCCTAAGGTNTAAACAATTCCATTACCTTTCATGCTCCCTGGTCACTGTGGAGCCAGCTCCTCCCCATTGAGAACATACTGGAGAGTCAAAGCAATAGTACCTGCCATTCTCAAAGCAGGGGAGCCCCTGGGAAGCCCTGTATGGGGGAGGGGAGGAAGTTCCTGAAATCTTGCCCTCTAGAGTTCATGGTGATGCTGGGGGTTCAGACTGAGCAGAGCTGGCATGGAGGTGTGCAGAGGGACCTGTCAGATTCCCTGGGGACTGACTTCAAAATAGTTGTGTCCACTGCCTCAGTGTCCACTTATGGGAAGCTGGAGTCACTGCAGAACACCAGAATGTGTCTGGGATATGACAGTAGTGTGTGGGGAACAGAGGAATCCCTGAGTGAATGTGTGTTGTTGACATGAGCCAGCCATGTCAGGGACCCCAGTGCCTCAGACCAATGGGAATGGCAAAGCCTTCCCTAGATGAAGCACCAAGAACTGGCAAAAGCTTCCCCTAGTCNGTNTGCAGATATTGACAGTGTGTACAGAAAATGTCCACAGCAGCCTCCTCCCNCTATGTGATTGCAGCCTGAGACAGCTCCCCCAGAGACCTACTACTCAGATTAGCTAAACCTGCCTCCTTCTTCAGCTGTATATAATAATCTACCTACCTGATTCAAATATATAAAATAAATGAGCTGAGTTTCTGGACNGCTGCTGGGGCATCTCCATCCGAGCTCGAGGTCTTCCCGATCCCAGCTTTTTTGCATGTGTCTGTTGGCTCTTCACTGCCCATCACCCCAGTAAGGTCATCCCTAAGCCATGCAGGTCATGGCAGGCAATGAACAAGAGTTGGGCGCTTGAGATGATGAGCTATGGAGTCCTTTATAAACATCTGTTTTCTCTTATAGACCAGCGGGGTTCCATGAGGTAACTTCCACTTCTCATCCCTGAGGACACTGGACAGTGTTAGAGATGTTATCAGTCATGGTGACTAGAGCAATACCTCCTTGTGTCCTGTGGGTAGACATGCTATGGGGCTGATTAGTTTGTTTGGGGTTTTGTTGGTGGTTGTGGTGGTGGTGGTGGTGGTGGTAGTGGTGGTTGTCTTGTCAGCTTTGCATAAACTAGAGCCATGTGGGAAGAGGGAATCTCAACTGAGGTATTACCCCCAACAGACTGACCTGTAGGGAAGTCTCTGGGGGCATTTCCTTGATTAGTGATTGATGTGGAAGGCCCAGCCCACTGTGAGGAATGCCACTATTGGGCAGGTAGCCCTGGGTGGTATTAGAAAGCAGGCTGAGCATGCTATGAGAAGNAAGCCATTAAGCCAGTGGTTCTCAATCTTCCTAATGCTGCGACCCTTTAATACAGTTCCTCATGTTGTGATGACTTCCAACCATAAAATCATTTTGTTGCTACTTCATAACTGTAATTTTGCAACTGCTATGAATTGTAATGTAAATATCTGATATGCAAGATATCTGATCTGCCACCCCTGTGAAAGGGTCATGCAACCTCCCAAAGGGGTCTCGACACAGGTTGGATGCCACTACATTAAGCAGTGTTCCTCCATGGTCTCTGCTTTAATTCCTGCCTTGAGAGCCTGCCTTGATTTCCCTTCATGATGAACTGTAACATGGAGTTGTAAGCAAAATAATCTCTTTCTTCCCCAAGTCACTCTTGGTCAGTGTTTTATCACAGCAACAGAAAGCTAACTAGAGCGCCATGCTTGGGGCTGCCCCAGGTCAATGAGCTATCCAGTCCCAAATACATTCTCGTCACAGCCAAGAAACCTACTCCAGCCTAGCATCTCAGTAAGGACCCATGCTGGGTACAGCAGCTGGAAGGCAAGAAACATGTGACTAGTGATAGTCCAATGAGTGATTGACTGATACATCTGCATCTGTGGATAAGTGAGGTCTGGAGGGTTTGGGCCTGGATGCACCCTGGTACAGTGGGCTTGATGCAGTTTCTAGTCTTCTCTGTTTATGCTTAGACTGCTGTTTTTAAATGCCGTGCTACTGGGGCTGGAGAGTTGGTTCCATGGTTAAGCGCACTGGCTGTTCTTCCTGAGGACCCAGGTTTGAGTCTCAATACCCACATGGCAGCTCACGATGGTCTGTAACNCTAGTTCCAGGGGACCTAACACCCTCTTCTGGTGCCTGCACCACACAGTACACATACAAACATTCAGGCAAGCACCCATACACATAAAATAAAATAAATAAATTCTTTTTAATATCCTGCTATTATATAACAAAGCCTATAACTATGGGAAGCAAATCATAATAATGTTAGGAAGACACAAAAATGTGCACTGCTGTGGGGTGGTGGTGGCGCACGTCTTTAATCCCAGCACTCGGGAGGCAGAGGCAGGCGGATCTCTGTGAGTTCGAGGCCAGCCTGGGCTACCAAGTGAGTTCCAGGAAAGGCGCCACCAAAGCTACACAGAGAAACCCTGTCTCAAAAAACCAAAAAAAAAAATGTGCACTGCAAATATCTGCATGCTTATACATGATATAGTACTCATTCACTTCACCAGTGTTGATTGGCTGCTTGCCTGTGTACCAGGCATGGTACTAGGCAGTTGGAGACATTTAACAATGAGAGACACAGAGAGGAAAGAATAGAGAAGAAAGAAAGAGGGGCAGAGAGATGGCTCAGTGGGTAAAAGGGTTGTTGTGCAAGCATGATGACCTGACTTCTGATCCCAGCACCCACATAAAAAGCCAGATGTGGTGGAGCGTATGTAACCTCAGCACTGTGGAGGGCAGAGACTGGAAGATCTCTGGGGCTTAATGACCATCAGCCTAACTCCAGGTTCAGTGAGAGAACTTGTCTCGAAGGAAAAAGGCAGAGACTGGGGTGTTAGGTGAGGTGGGAAGAGGCTGAATGAGTTCTGAAGCTCAAGAAGAAAGATACNCAANAAGTGGGGGTTTAGGGTGGGGAGTGACAGTTGCAAAGGCCCTATGGCAGGAGTGAGGCTGCCTTTTCATGAGACAGAAAGAAGACAGGGAGNGTGGTTTAAGAGGGTAGAAAAGATGTTGGAGAGGCTGCAGAAGGCAGACCATGAGCATTCCAGGTCAGAGAGAGGCTCCACTGGGGGCCAGGCCACCGCCAGACAAGTGTGCAAGCCCTAGAAAATGAGAGACAATGGCGTCTAGATCCCCCTAGGGCTTGGATTCCAAATCTGTTAGGTGACAACACTAGCAAGANTTGCTGGCAGTTTAGAAGCAGAGGCTGAGGCAACTAGAGGGTGGTGGCCATTTGCATAGGTGGAGAGGAAGGAACCCTGTCACTTTGGGAAGTCTGCTCATTAACCATCATGTCACAGTGTGGATGGAGTGAGTGAGGTAAGGCAGGAAGACAGAGCATGCAGAGGCTCCACAGAGATGTGGGAATCACAATTTTGTGACTCTCAGCTNCCGGCAGATGCCCTTTGTCTAGAGGGTNACCAGCCTGACTCTGCACAGTGAGATGAAACATAGCCTGTCCTTCTCAAGTCAATGCAGGTAGTCCGTGTCATGGTCCTGTGGGTGTTAGGAAGCACCTAGAGAGAACAGCATGCCCCTCATAGTCTCCAAGGGCTTGAGTGCCCATGTGGACCCACAGAAGTAACAAGAAAGCAATCTAAATTCCAACCTCATGGTCCAGAGGTGACCTGGGCACCATATACCCCCTCCTCCCATCAGAGAGCAGTGACCACATCCCCTGCTTAGNNTCATTCTACCCTCCCAGGTGGCTGGCATNTCTCCCTCAAATCCTTTGCCCTCTCCAGCTCCCTGGGCCTTCTTGGCCCCTTCCAGTCTCTACCTGTACAGGTCCAGCTTTGCACAGTAGTCCCAGCTGAGAGTTCACTGTCTAGCTGGGTCCTTTGGTGTCACAGCCTCTACCTGTTCACATTACCTCTTGCAGAGGGCAGTTGCTGCACCTGTCTATCTTGCCACAGTGTTCCCAGAGCCCAGNAGGCAGCAGGCAGCAGGCACATGGCCAGCAGTGGCAGACTGGAACATCCTGCAGGGTTGTCTTTGAACAAGGTGGCACCATGGTCTCCAGCCTGTGTCTGGCAAGGCCTTGCTGGTGATCTGGGGCCCTGCCTGGTACACTGTCCTCTAGTCCCATATAANTCTTTACTTTTCCCTTCAGGTGGTCCCCTCCCTAAACTGCCCCAGGCCTCCCTTTCTTCTCTATTAATAGGGCCTCATTTCTTTCCCATCACGTGGGTGTTAGGAAGCACCTTGAGTGAACTAAAGCACAGACTTAAACTGCCACTGCCAGGAGGGTGTGTTGCTTGGAGTCAGCCACTTGGGATACCAAATTCTAAAGTGAAATGTGGAGTGTAGCTAGGGTACCCCCAATGCCATTATTCTCACTGTGAACAACTGGTCTGGGCCTGNGGGGAGCAGGGCCTGATGTAGAGGAACAGGCTTTGTCTTTCCTATGCATCATTCTAGTTTATTGCTAGGAAGGTCAAGGGCTCCCCAGACACCTGGCTGAATGTTATGGAAAGTTCCAAGAGAAACCCTTCATTAGAAACCCTTCTTTGATTATCAGTTCTTTAATGCTCACCCATCAGCCACTGCTACTCTAAGCACCACCCCAAATCAACCCTCCCAGCCACGTTGGGGCAAGGACTGAACCTTCTTGCAAGGGCCTCAAGTATATGTCACACTGTGCGATNTTTAGCCCAGTGTTGAGCCGACTGGGCTTTGAGAGTACATGCAAGAGAGCCATGGGGAAGAGGGAAAGCACAAGAAGCACGTGCTTGGTTTGTGAAGATGTGAGCTTGCTGGGTGCAGCACTGGGAATGAGGACCCTGACTCTGCCCATCCCTGGATCTGTAGTGCCAACTGTAGCCAGTGTCCTCAGATGTCTGTTAAAAGAAGGTACAGCTGCTGGACTTTGTATGCAATCATTAAACACTTACGAAGCACCTGCTGCAGGCTGAGCGCAGCTCCAGGGCTAGACACCATCCAGCAATCTGAGGGACACCATTCCCCTATGGATGATGCCAACACATCTATGTCACTCAGTGTCCCCTCTGTTCCCTGTGCCTCTACCTCATACCACCACAAAGGCCATACAGAACTTCCACATGGGTCTGGCTTGTAGGGTTGTCCCTTCTCTTTCTCTCACTGTGTCTCAGCCTGGTCCTCTTCCATCACACTGAACCACAGACCTTTCTAGAAGTCACCAGGCTCTGCCTCCTTCCAAGGCTTTGTAATTGCTCTTCCCCTCATCACCTCCATGCTCCCCAAATTTGTATGACCGGTTCATGTACCCCATTCCTCTGTCAAATCAGAGACTTGTTCCTCCCAGTCCACCTCAGCTGTGCAGCCCTCTGTCCCACTTGTATTCTTTTCTGCAAAGTGTCTAAAAACTGAGCAGTGATCTCAGAATAAGCAGCTAGCTATTCAACTCCATATTCATTGTCTCCCTCTTGGGACATGTGCCCTAGGAGCAATGACCCTTCCATCATGCTCACCCTATGTTCACAGCACAGGACAGAAACAGGTGTCCCTNTGTGGTGGCTGACAGAGATACCCAATCCCCTCTGTGAAGAGGGTAAGACAGAGTGGTAGCTGTCAATCCTGCCTCTGGGTCCATACCTGCAATCTATCTACTTCCTGGCTCTGGAAGCTCACGGTAGCCTCTGCAACAGCTCTGGTCAAGTCCAGGTCTCAGGGAAAGCAGTGACCTCAAACTGAGGATTCCTCCCCCTGGACGGCACACTGCTGCCTCAGAATGGAGAAGGTATTTTTAAATGTTCTTGCAAGTGCCAAAGTATGTCTTGTTAAAAATAAGGTCTGTGCGCATTGAGATGCGGCTCAGGTTCTCCTGCCGCCGCAGTGTTTAAATTAACCACATCGTGTGCCCAGCGAATTCCAAGCAACGTGTGAATCATTCGGGGTGAAAAAGTTGGAGCTGATATTTGCTGAGGTCGTTCAGTATTTGCCCTGCAAACCCCACCCCAGAACTGCTCCATGCAGGCTCTGCAAATATCAAAGCCTTTTCCAGCATGCAGCCCTGTGCACCTTCCCCATTTCAGAGCTCGGGAAGTCTAGGGCCAAAGTTCAATGGGTTGGCCAGATTCCGATGACTGGTGCCCTTCAAGGGAAGTTTTAGTGGTATTTTGGTCACAGCAAAGACCTCAATCAAGCCTGCCCACATTTCCCCACGTAATGAGGAACATGAGTCCTTTGTGGAAATATTTTGATTCCTAGCAGTGCCAGACAAGAATCTCCCATGTGCATCCTTATTGGCAGTCTTTTGTGGCCCACATATGTCACTTTCAGAGTGTCCATTCTGCAGTTCCTGGGTCCCCAGTTGTGGGCAACCATTACAGCTGGCTCTCCTGCCCTGTCCCAGTTATCCAGGCACCTGTCATCCCAACTCCCCAGTCCCCGCCCACCCAACTGGAAATCTGTTCCTAAGGGACTCAGCTCAGATTCCACCTGGTCCAGGAGCCCCATTTCCTTTCCTCCCAAGATACCCCTGTGCTGTGGCTGCTGCCAACTGCACGACTGTGTTCACCTTGAGTTTGTAGCTGGAGTTGGTTCTGGGCCACAAGGTCTGCTGCTGGCTGCTGGTAGCATGACCTTGGACAAGCCTCAGTACCTTGGAGCCTCAGTGTCCACATCTGTGACATGGGCACGGCAGCACTTCCTGACGTGAGTGCCACAGCACTTGCAGAGCTCCTGTAGGGTTCTCCACAGGAGGGTGGGGGCTCTCAGTTCACACTTGGCATGAGACTGGGATCAGGAAGCTTTTCCTGTGGAAGATGAGGAAAGTGAGTGTTTTAGATCCACACTAGATGCAAGAGCACAAAAGCACACTTCATTTTGAAAGGCTGCAGGCGGCTGGCTCTGGAGTCCTTATGCACCACGGAGCAGCCTCTTTGAAATGCTAAGAAAGATCAGAAAAGAGAAAGTTCTCATCTCAGCCTGGCCTTAACATTCCTGCACTGGCCCACAACACAGAGCAGGGGACTAGAGGAGGGGACAGAGAGAACAGAGGGACAGGGAGGGGGATAGAGAGAGAGTAGAAGGATGGAGAACAAGAAGACAAGGAAATGGGGTGGGGGAGTCAGGGAGAAGAAGAGAGTGGGGACAGGGAACAGGCGGAGGAGGACAGAGAGAGGCTGAGGAGAAGGTGTAGTTACAGGGGGAGGGCTCAGGGTGAGCAGACAGGAGGCGGTGGAGGGCAGCCAGAACACTCTCTAGGGCTGTTTTAGGAGGGATCTGAGAAGCATCCTTTAGGTCACCCTGCATTGATGACCCTGAATACTGCATCACAGTCAATGACTTCCTCTGTGACACTAGTTTGCTAAGCAATACAGTGTGCCATGCCCTGTGTTGTGTGCTGGGGTCACAGGAAGGAAGCCTAGATCCCAGCACCCTAGGGAGCTTGATCAAAAGTAGAGGGGCTGACAGTACCCCAGGTGCCTGTCAGGGAAGCACTCTGTGGTGTTCAACACCTTCAGTGCAAGTCTCGGTGATGTGGACGTATTTTTCCTTGTTCTTTCTTGAGTTGGGATTCGTGGGCTATTTGTAGTCCCACATCCTCATCAGACTTGGCACAATGGGTCGTTTTCAGTTTAGCCACTCTGGCAGGTGTTTGATAGTATTTGATTCACAGTAGTGAAAAAATAAACAAACAAACAATAACAAAAAAAAAAACAGGCTCAGAGAGGCTGTGTCCTTCACCCTAGGTCACACAGCTTCTGCTGATAACATAGGCTCAGACCTAGGAGTTCTGGATCCTGGCACTGTTGTAGCCATGGAAGGAGCAGAGATCAGGATACAAGGAACCTTTGTGAACGTCATCTGAGCCTGAAGTGGATGGTTGAAGGTTGGAAGTCATGAGTGGCTCTCAGTTTGGAGCTCCCTCCCCTAGGGCTCAGTATCAGAACGGGGGCCCAGACTTGCAGGTCCACCCTGCCCTTACCTGGTAGTACATGTCCGTGGGCTTGCCAGGAGAAACTATTCTTTCTTGGGCTGTCAGAGCAGACACTGCACAGCCAGGGTCTTCTCAGAGTGCCCAAGCCTGAGGAAGTTCCCTAGGAAAACAGCCTGTTCTGAGGTCAGAGGAGCAAGGAGGCACTGGACACAGGCCTGGCTGTGGCCCATTCTCAGGTTTCCCTAGCCCTGGGTCCTTTACTGAGCCCAGGAGATTTAGGCTGGGACAGGAGACACCAGAAATCAATGACTGAGACCTGCTCTCCACTGTGCCTCAGTGTTACACTAGGAGCGTTGTCCCCCCACCCCACCCCTTAACCTGGTCATTACCTATGACCCAGAGAGAAAAAGCAGGCATTGTCTGGGGCCCCTGGGCATCTCTTGGGTTTTCTGTGGCATGACAGTGGGATTGCCACCACACCCACTCCTCTCCTGTGCATCTGATTCTTGTACAGGTCTGTTCTATAAACATCAACTTTATGAGCAGTGTCTGGAGTCCCAGATTTCAATAATGTTCCCAGCTGACATGGCTGCTACTGGCCTGTGGTCACACAGGGTGCCCAGTGCTCAGAGCTCCCTCCCTGTATGAGCAACACCCATGTTTGTGTCATTCTAACCAATGTCTGAAAGAAGCTGAGGGAGAAAAGGTACTGGGTCACTTGGTGTGGTGGCCCATGCTTGTAATCCCAGCACTCAGGAGGAAGAGACTGGAAGACTAGGAATGCAAGGTCATCCTAGGTTACATGGTGATTTCGAGGTCAACCTGGGCCCCATCCTGTCTCAAAAAAAAAAAAAAATGAAAAAAGAATCGGTAAAGTAGGAAGGAAAGCTAGGAAGATAGCTCACTTGCATGTACACTAAGCACACATTTACACACAAGTGAAGAAGGTATTTTGAGCTCACAGTTATAGCTCAGGGGCTATCAGTCCACCAAGGAAGAGGCTCCAAGTGGAGGTCATGACCCCAGTGGCAGGATCAAGAGGCACAGCTGGTTCACAAGCTACAGGCAGGAAGTAGAGGAAACAAGACTGGGACCAGGAGTGGGTGTAACATCAAAGGCAAACCCCCAGGACCCACTTCCGCCAGCCGAGCCCCATCTCCTAAAGGCTCCCCAGCAGCTGGGAAGGCAGGACTCAGGGGAAGAGTAGACTGAGAAGTTCCCTGCCCTCCCATTCCTCTGTTGTCTGACACTAGGAGAGTAGAGAAGGCCTCAGGCCCCTCTAAAGGCCTAGACATGATCTGCAGACCCCTCAACCTAGTCCAACAGAAAGGCTCCCCTGAGCTTGCCGTTGACAGGCACTACTACGACAGTCCTTCTTCCATCACGTGAAAAAAGCCCCTTTTCCTCTGCCAGTTTTGCCGGGGCCTATCCTTATTATGTCCCTGCCTCGACTTCTCCAACAGCTACATGTGCTCCTTTTGATTTCTGCCTCACACATATATGTATATATGCTGTTGTTTGTTCTGAGCTACCATACCCTGTGTGTGCTGTGGGCACCAGCATGTGTTCGGGCTCCAGCTGCCTCCAGCATCCTATCTAGTATGGGCTCCATNCCTGCTGCTCTTCTCAGGGGTCTTCCCAGCTATTGCTTCAAATTTGAGCTTCACTAATCTCCATTTTTTTGTCAAACTAGCCTCAGTTTTGTCATTCGTGAAATGGGTGGCTTTGCCTGAGGCTGGATCCTAAAAGATTCCTCGACCCCATCCTATCCCTTCCTTCCAGGGTCCTCCCAGGGAGAAGCAGTTGTACTGTGATCTCAGGCAGCAACCTCAGAGCAGATGACTCCATGGAGGATTTATTCCGGGCCTGGAGGACTGAGTATAGCCTAACCATGTGTTGGTTCTCCCCACCCTATAGTGGGAGAGCCAGGCAAGCCTGAGAATCCTACCTCAGCCCCTCTCCTCCTTGGACCACCCCCAAGTCAATCCTTTCTGATCCCTGATTATCCACTTTTCCCTCCCCAGCTGCTGAGTCCTGTTTATGTTTAAATGAACCCATAAGCTTTGCACTATTCAAAGCAGGTAGATTAAGATGGAGAGAGGTCAGGAGAGGTCATTATGAGGAAAGCCTTACCTGGTGTGCACTGGGGTGGGGTGAGGGGGTGGTCAGGCAGATTCCTAGGAAGGCCCAAAGAAACACCCATGGTCACTGCCAGGGCCACCCAAAGTAAAGCTGCACCCCATTCCGCAGAAGCCTAGCAGCCATTGGTGCCAGGATCCTGTAGAGCTCCAAGCCAGGTGACGTGCAGGCTTAGCAGAAGCCTGTGCCCTTGTCTGAGGGACGTGGGGACCAAAACAGACGNAAAAAGAAACTAGGAGAAAATAGAGCCCATGCAAGATGCAAACTCTAAGTTCTAAATGCCAGGGTAATTAGCTAATATCTCCGAGTGCTGCTCCATCCAGGAAACAGCAGAACAGTAAGAGGCCCCTTGTGAGTACACGAAGAGCTCTTGGAAAGAAACATTTGAAAGTCACAGAAAGGACCCTAGGTAGGGTTCAGAATTGGAGTTGGCAAATGTGGCTCTTGGTGGCTATTTGGGGAGGAGTTGCTTTGAGCAAAGAGGGCCAGGCTGAGGCCATGTTTGCTGGGCTGGCAGTGTGCAGAGGAAAGCAATGGATTTGTTTAAGTGATGTGTGCTCTAGAAC
The DNA here is from genome assembly GCA_001675575.1 of Neotoma lepida. NCBI lineage: Eukaryota > Metazoa > Chordata > Mammalia > Rodentia > Cricetidae > Neotoma > Neotoma lepida. The sequence continues at coordinate 478,310 of LZPO01020471.1, forward strand.
AGCCCAGAGGAACAGTTTGCCTAGGACTGGAACCCATCCAAGCCATGACACAATAAACTGAAACCCATGGAGTAGGAGGCATTGGCCTTGGAGTGTGGAACCAGACACCTGGGCCTGCCAGGTCAGAGTGCAGGTAGAGACAGGAGCGTGTGTATTCCTGCAAGCTCTGGGGAGTTTGACACAGACCCTGGCCAACGGGGAACATTGCCAGCTGTCAGGAGCAGGGGAATAGATGGGGAGCAGAGGTGGCTTTNAAACCCATGGGATGGTATTCTTACAGAGGCAAGCCAGGTTGGGCCATGCAGGTGCAAGGAAATCATTACTAATTTCAAAATTGCTCTTCGATATTCAGCAGCAAAATCACAAATTCAGGAAGCAATTAACATAGATGTTCAATCAATTATTCATGGCCTCACTGATGTGCAGCAGTAATCAAATTGGCCTTTTAATATGTATTTTTTTTCTTTTAATTAACCCTACCCCAAACTGAAGATTCAATGCAGCAATGTATTTGACTTAACTTTTTTAAAAGGAGAAGGACATAGGACATAAGCTGGGTGTTGATTCCTCATTATCATTGTGTCAGAGACGCCCACAGGCAGGAACTACCATGAATGTGAGCACACGCGCACG
>LZPO01020471.1:479005-490634 GCA_001675575.1 Neotoma lepida
TCTGTCTGTCTGTCTGTCTGTGAATGCATGTGTGTATACACACAAATGAGTGCACATGCATGGTTGATGTCTTGATTGCATGGCTTGAGATGTGCTCAGAGTCCCCAAAGCCATCTTCATATGCCTCCTGGGGTCTAGCCTCCACCATCCATGACTGAATAAAATGTGGCATCCCTGCCTGTGGTAGAATAGAAAGTACCTGTGGTCAGGAGCCAGGGTCCATGTTCCACTTTTTAAATCAGTTGCCAGCGTACAGAGTGACCTTGAGTTGCCTCTGAGCCTCAGTTTCCTGCAGTGAGAGGATTGAAACTAAACACTGCCCAAAGACCTCTAATTCAGACATAATTCTCTTACCACAGTAGCCCTGCCCTTCTGCCTACCAGTGTGGACAAGCACCCCTTCCTCTGAGAAGTGGGAGACAGCACAGCCCTCCCCTTTACTCATAAACAGTCAATCCTTATAGGAGAGCATATGGGGTGCCCCACACTCTGCTAGCCACCTGGTCAGTGCTAACACTTAGCAAGCTCTTTGCGCTAAGTGATCTTTTTTTTTTTTAATTATGGTTAAAGATACATAACTTAAAATTTCACACTTAGGCCATTTCTAAGTATGGAAGTCAGTGTTTGAGTTTGAAGTTCAAGGGAGACACTGAGACAGATTGTCCTTTGCGATAAGAGGTTTTAGTAGAAGAGTTATTCGTAATACAACACCCCAAGTGCTAGGATGACAGGTGTGAGCCACCACCCCCAGCTTCTTCAGCAGCTCTGCTGACAGGTCTGGGGAATGGCTAGGATCGACTGGTCCAGGCTGGCCTCCTTCACCCTCAAGCCCCTCCTTAGGGTCAGCAGGCTCAGTCTGGAGCAGTACTCATGGTGAGGCCCAAGCACAGGGACAGCTGGACCCTGCCCCCACCTGACCGCCGGAGTTCTACATTCTAGCTGGTACTCTCATTCCACTAGGAGAAGCAAATTACAAAGCAAGGGACAGCCGCTTTGAAGGGAGCAGCTGCAGTCACCCAGCAGGTGGACTCTGGGCAAGCACAAGCACGTGTGTCAATGTTACAGTCTTTTAGAACTACTTATTAGGGATCAGTAATTCCAGCCTCAAAAACTGCTTGAAAGCATTAGCTGAGATGTTGCAAGAAGTCACAAGATGCCACCATGTACTGAGGATCCCAGCCACACTGACTTCCTTTGTGAGGACCTATCTGGGATGCATCCTTAAGAAAGACCAACATTTCCCAGGGCTCCTTCCCACTACAACGTGGTACCCACCTTTCCTGCATGGTAGAACTCTCCAGAGCCTCCACTTGGCATTCNCTCNGTGNTGCTGACGTCCTGGGCCTCTCTGGGCACCTTCCCTGATGGTCTTGGGCTCTTACTAACCTTCTGCCATACACCCTGCCCCTGCCTTGCTCCCACCACCTCTCAGGCATCTGCACCCAGGGAGGAAGACCCTATTCCAAGACATCCACCACTGTAGACTCAGCAAGGTATAATACCCCTGGGCTCCACACATTGTGCACACAGGCCCAGCATCCCTGCTGAAGGACCCATCATCATTACTGTACCAGGCAAGAGCAATCTCCAACTTCTGCCCACCTGGGGGAGCTGGAGACCCAAGTAGTGNCATTGGCCTATAGACAGCACATCCATATTGAAAATAGATGTGCTGAGATGGCCATAGCAGAAGGGAACTCCTAGAACACCTTCCCCTCCCCAATACCTGAGTCCAGTGAGGACTCAGAATAACAAAAATGTGGCCTGGCTTCTCTCTTTTATTTCCAGACCTTGGAGGTGAAGATGGCCAACTCATTGGTACAGGCTTTAGTTATGGTAGAATTTATCTTGGTGATGGGTTGGGGATCAGGGCACAAGGACAAGGTTTATTTCTCTGCATGTTGGGGAGCAAAACTGCTCAAGCCTGGATCACAATGGCACAGGAGAGGCTAAGGCTGTGTTTAAGCCATGACGGGATCCAGAAGTCTTGGGTCTTNGGTTGGGCTCTAGCACGGACCTGCCCATTCCAACTCATTGCTCAACACTCCAGGGGAGTTTCCATGCCACTCTTTCTACTAAGAATTGAGCCATGTGCTCAGATCATTTCACCATAGAAAGCGAGGCGTCTGTGTTCTAGACCCACCCTTAACTGAGGGAAATCAGTAAAGGTATTCATAATGACTTCATTGTTTGGGGAGCAACAAATCAATCCTAGGAGGGCCCAGCCCAGCCTGCTGCAGGTATGGTTTTTAAAACCAGAGCTAATGAGCCAGGCATTCATTATAGCCATGGGAATGTGGGGGTCCTCTCACTGATATGACTTGGGAGTGTCAGGATATCCCCATTTTCACCTTAGCCATCAGATCAGAAAAATGCCCGGGCAGCTCTGACCCTACAATGAGTAGTGGNAGAGTTAAGAGTCCAGATGGCTAGATCCTCAATCCCAATATGAAGTCCTCATCACCTTTGGATCCCAATCTNCACTGTGCCCCCTCTGTCTCTGGGGATTTCCTTACAAATGCACACTTTNCCNNCGAGTCCAGGCATGGCCTGAAACCCTATGTGTGATGGTTTGAATGAGAATGTATCATCCCCACCACAACCCCATAGTCACAGGCATTTGAGCNCATGGTTCCTAGTTGGTGGTTCTGTTGGGTAGATTTAGGAGGCGTGGCCATCCTGGAGGAAGTCCATCACTGGAGTTGGCCTTTGAGGTTTCAGAGCTTCCTACCATCCCCAGTACATGCTCTCAGCTTTGTGCTTGTAGTTCAGGATATACGACCTCAGCTTCCTGCTCCTGCCACCAGGCCTCGCCTCCACCAGCAAGGACCCTAACACTCTAGAGCCATAGCCCAAATAAATTAGTCTATACATCTTCTTGGTCACGGTACAGGAACAGAAAGGCAACTAATACGATGTGTTTGTGATAAGCATCTCGTCNGTTTTCACTCCAAANCTCAGAGGGACCTGACTGTCCCCATTTCATCGAGAAGAAAACGGGAGCAGAGGAAACATGACAGAGGATGTAGGCTGCCAGCTCCCAAAGACNTCAGNGCTCTAATCCTGGGAACCCATGAGTCTAGGTGCCAAAGGGGATGTCACAGTATGANGAAGGCTGAGGAAGCTGATNTGGGAAAAGAGGTTGACCAAAGCTCCTGCATCTTCAGTGTGGTGAAGCTTCCNCAACTGTGGCCAGGAGCTGGGACNATAGCAAGGGGGTCAAGGAGATGTGGCATTGCTAGCTCTGCAGACATGGAGGAGGGCGCGTGAGCCAGGATGGCAGACAGTGTAGGAAAAGTCAGCAAGTAGTTTCTCCCAGAGCTCCAAGAAATTGTGAGGCCAGTGCTGCCCTTCCAGAGCTGTCAGATGAGGACTGAAGCCTCTAGGTCTGTGGTACACAGATGACCCAGCAGCTGTCACAGCTGGAGTGGCTCAGCCAAGGGAGGCGGAGTCAAATGTGGGTCCATCCATCCTTGTCTATCCCTGGCGAGTGAACTTTCTCTGGGTGGAAGCTAAACTCTGACTCTAAACTGGAATCCTAGAATTACAAAAAATCTGAACATGGATTGGGAGTCAAGCTAGGGCCTGTTTACCCACAGTCAAGGCCTCAGCCTTCATCATAGAAGGATCCTGGGGAAAATCCTTTGTTGAAACTCTCTGCCCAGAATCTACGAGCTCCTGTGCCATGTCCCAGGGAGGGAAAGTCGGGTGCAGTCATTGCAATCTCCCGAATGGGAAGGTGGACTCTCNGTTACAAGAGAGACAGAAAAAGTTCTGACCACCCACATCCAGGGTATGTGACAAGTGTCCTGGGCACAATGTGGAGAGTCACAGTTAAGCATTCATCCTCNGTCCACAGACACCATTAAAGTGNCCCAGGTGAGGCTTCCAGCTTAGCACCCCATTTCTTTCCCTGTNTTCCCACTCTTAGAAACTCTCCTGAATCCTCTGGCTGTCCAAGATGTCCAGGGCTGTGTTTGGGCAGTGGTATCGCAGGTGCAGGCAGGTGGGACTGTAACTATCTTCTGCGGCCCTGTGTTGGTAAGCCTTGGAGCCCTGCTGCCCTGGCAGATCGCTGCACTTCTGGAGACCCCACCCCTCCACCAGCACCCCAGGGTTTGAACTCAGACCCTTTCTAGCTCCAACACTCCAAAAGGCTCCAGTTAATAAGACTTTGTGTTCCTCCTTGACCTCCCCTCCCTGAACCCCGTCTGCAACTTTGTCCTAGGGACAGCCTCTGTGAGCTCAAGTTTACATTCCAGTGTGTGTAGTGTGTAGTGTGTGTATGTGTGTGTGTGTGTCACAAAAACACTCTGTAACTACTAAACTACTAAACCTTTCAAAATCTGTTGGGTGCTGCCCAGGAACACTGGCACTACACTGGGAGGAGGGAGATGGCTTCACAAACATCCCATTTCTACAAGATCCTCATAATGGGACATGGAACAAGCACTTTGAAGGTGAGGTTTCCAGTTTGTCACCTTCGCAGCCAGAACAATGTAGGTGCTTGCTGCACAGTGGCACTTGCTTTCCTGGCTTTTTCTGTCACTGCTACCTAGAATGGGATGTACCTTGGGGTCACACAAGATGTTGGCACATGGCTCTGATGTCCCTTGTGGTGTGTCTCCTCCAGAAGGCTCTGCTTCCTCCTCTGTAAGAGAGGGCAGTGCAAGCCTGCTTCTGAGTTAGCAGGAGGCTCGTTGGAGCTGCTGAAGGATCTGTAGACAGTTCTACAGTGGTTCTGTTGAGCTGATCAGGTTGTTTTGTTTTGNTTTTTGTTTTTCCAGTTGATAGCAATGGGTAGGTTCGAATTTTGCCTACCTCTTGTTCAAACAAAAGCCAGGTGGGGGAAATGGAAAAATGAGGTTTTGTAATAACCAGAGCAATAGTCTACAAGCTGAGGAGAGGAACCACAGGAGTAGCAAAGCAACAAATCAGGAGAATCATTTGCACGGTGATAGTGGGGTGACTGNTCTTATCAGGGAAGTTCCNCATGCTTGCCAATCCAAACAAGGCCACAGCCCTAACAGCTTACTTTCAGAAGGACTCCAAACATCCAGTAATGGACTGAAGGATCCTAGTTAGAACTGAGGTGTGGGATGTGGGGTCCCTCTTTGCTCCTACNCCTGAGCCCCAAGTCCCTTTACATGTCAGAGACATGGGGTTTTCCGTGGAACCTCCTGGAAAGAGCCTCTTCTGTCCTTGAAGGTCAGGTGTGTGGCTATTTGTACCTTGGTCACCCTCCTCTCGAGTCTGCCAGGTGCTGAGTAGAGGGAAACCCTCATGGGTACACAGTCATTGGAAAGAAGGTGAAGACCTCATTCTGGGAAGTAGGTCACTGGGCTCATGAGACAGGGTCCAGGGAAGCCACAGTCTGCCAGCTTTGTCCTCACTTCCTCCGGTGTAGAGACCACTCTAGCCTTGGCCAGTAGAACATCCCTGCTCCTTCACCCTGCCCCAGCCTTTGTCGTTAGCCCTACAAGGAAATTAGTCATTTGCTGATGTTCAGCAGGAACCCAGCCGCCCACCCCTGTCCTGTGTGCCTCCAGGAGGGGATCGGCACCAGACTGGGGCCATTACATTTCAGCCCCTGAGGGAGTTGTGTCTTCCATGGCTTCCTTTCATCACACCCAGGTCCTCGAGCCCAGCGCCACACCTCTTGTTCCCTAATTATTAATTAACAGACCCAGGAGCCATCTGAGCAGCCGGCACTTATCAGGGTCCCCTCCACTGTGGCTCCTCCACGAGGAACTTGTTCCTACGAGCCTATGTGGCTACCTTGCAATCGCCAACAGTTGGCAGGTGTGAAAGCACACTTAGGAAGGCTGTGCAGCTTTCCTGAGGTCACACAGCTGATGAGCAGGACCTTCAGGTTCCAGAGACAGAGAGGCAGTCTCCTGCACCCTCTCCAGCCTCCAAGCCTCTCTCCAGCGGTCATGAACCAAGTCAAAGTTAGCAATGCTGGATTGATCTGAACACCTCTGACTCAGGAGAAGCCATTCTTCCTGCTTGGCATTCTCAGAAATGGAGCCCAGAGAGGTCAGGAGACTTCCCTGAGGTCACTCANAGGAGGCTGTGCTTTCAGGACTCATGGTCACAAACCTACCNTCACTTCCCTTAAACTCCAAAAATGCCTTTGCTCCTTTGCAGGGCTTTGATTGCTATGACTGTAATGAGGTCCTTGACCCTGTCAGGTTCTGTAGGGAATTGACTAGCTGGGACCAGGAGGGACAACTGTGGAAGGGGGCTGATCTGGATATGGGCAGAGCATCCAGATTATCACAGTAGCTAGGGGTTTTAGGACTGCCTGGCATGTCTCAGAGAGGCCCCACAGTGTCCATGTGGAATACCATGAGTAAGAACCCCATTTGTATGAAGCTGAGCCCAGGGCCTGTGACATCTTAACCCACCGATATATCCTAAGGTTTCCAGGAACTCCACCATCCAGAGGTCAGAGGAGAGCTAGGGTTGGTGCTGTTGAGAGTTTCACAAATGGCACCGTTTTCAAGACAGCAGCCAACAGCATTACCCATGGTACCTGAGATGCCAACACAGCAGTCTTACCCATATTGATAACTGNACCATTCCAGGAGACACGATGCATTTCTACAAATATATACATTCAGCCCTCACTGTAAAATGTCAAGCAAAAAACAAACAAACAAACAAACAAACAAACCAGGCTGGCAGCCCTGGGAGGAGCCACCGTCAGAAGGTTTCCTCTACTCTCTCCCGTGGCCATGCTCAGGTCTGACAATGGGGGCACTCACACATGCTGTGTGTGTGTGTGTGTGTGTGTGTGTGTGTGTGTGTGTGTGTGTGTCTGTTCACCCAACTGCTGCTCATGCCCCTTCTCCATTCCTGCCACTTTCTCGCCACACCTTACCACATCTCCCATGTCCAAGGAACACAAAGAGACCAATCAATACCCAACATCAGGAGGCCAGTGTGATCTCTGTGTGGGGTTACCTGCTGGGCCAATGATGGGTGGAACTGGGCCCCACAGGATGTCAAAGCAGTAACCAATTTGCTTCTAAACCTAGCTTTGCTGCTTAAGAGCTGTGTGTCCTTGGACAAATTGCTTAGCCTCTCTGAGGTCCACTTTCCTCTTTTGCAAAAGGAGGATGGCTTGGAGAGTTGTTTGCAGGGGTTCAGTGTCATTATCTAAAAGATGTTTGACACAGTGACCTGGTTTACTTCCTGTCCTTTTAGGGAAGCCTAGGGTGTGTGATACTGAGACTCAAGAGCAGCAGGTTCCAGTCCCTCCTTGTCTGAGTCTAGCACGACAGCTGATGGAGGGGGCTGGGCAGAGCCTAGGTTCTCAGCATCTGGGGGGTCAGGTGCAAGGAGGCACTGGTTTCTAGACTGAACAAGGCTTACCCCAAGCTGCCAGTGCCTGGTCATGTCACCGATGGAAGCCTGGCAGCAAAGGCTCTTTGCACTCNATATGACACCAAAAGGAACGAAGCATGAAATCAGAAGACACTGGGAGACAGGAAGATGACAGCGCGAGGAAATGTCCATCACAGCACGGATGAGTTTCCTAGCTGGGAAAGCANAGAAGGAAACCAAAATAATCAAACACAGGCACATTTGCAATAGACCTTCTACATCATTTTTATCATAGAATATGTGAACAGAGACTATGTAACTTAATTCCTGCTGGTGAACATTCAGGCTGTTTACAACTTAGTAGGTGCTCTGATGTTGCAATTTAGTGGTGGACTGGGTTCAAGGCCTAACTCTGCAACTTGAAGCTGTGAGGCCTTGAGTAAACCAGTTCACCTCTCTGAGGCTCAGTTTCTCCNTCTGTGAAGTGAGATTCACACCTGCGTGTCAGGACCTGCAGATGAATGTCAGGGTGCCACGGAGTCATGGGCTGTGCTAACATTGATTCTTAGAACATGACAACACTCNGCCCCCTCTGACAAGGCATCCCTAGATCACCATTCTCACTGTCACTGAGTCATTTAAGGGCCTCCTGTATTTGAGGTGGTGCAGCATTAGGCCAGAAGGATGTAGCCACACACAGAAAACTCTGCTCCCCAGAGCTCTGGGGCCAGTGTGGAGATGGGAATTAAACTGCCATACAGGTATGTGGCTGTTCCAGGTGAAGTTCTGTTTGTAGGGCACAGGGCNCTGTGCAAGCAGCATGGGACAGTTCCCTGAGAAGTCAGTGAAGCAATTACTTATATTGTTCTACTATTAAATAAAACTCGGGAATCAGATATCGGGGTAAAAACCTGACTAATCAGAGAAGTGGTGGATAAGCGACCAATGACCTCCTCTCTCTTTCCTTCCTTGATCCAAAAGGTACACGAATCTTCCTAAGCCCCTCCCTACTACTATTTCCTGTGTTTCCTTATATGTCCCAGGTCCTCCTGTAGTAAGCTTTCTCGTCGGGACCACCAGCCCGCAAATAATGACACAAAGACTTCTTATTAATTATGAAAGCTTAGCCTTAGCTTAGGCTTTTTCTAACTAGTTCTTATAACTTAATTAACCCATGAATTTAATCTATGTTCTGCAGTGTGGCTCAGTTACCTCCCCTCAGTATGGTATGTCTGACTTGCTCTGAGTCTGCTGGTGTCTCCAACCTTCTTCTTCCCAGAGTCCACTGTGTCCCTGGAAGTACCGCCCAACCTCTTCCCGCCTAGCTATTGGCCATTCAGTTCTTTATTAAACCAATCACAGTGACACATCTTCATACAGTGTAAAGAAATATTCCTCAACATCTTCCAAAACCTTTATGGCTAATTCTGGTCAGCTAGTAGCTAGCTGCACCCTCTGATGAAAGGTAAACTTTATTAGCAGTCTCAGGAGTGTGATCAAAATATCCCACAAAAGGTCAGGGAAGGTCTTCCTGCAGCAATGACTGGGTAATCAGAAGGATTTACTAGAAAGAAAGCAGTACACAAGCATTACAGACAGAAGGAACTGTGCTTATGAAGTTCCTGTGGTAGGAAAGAATTGTATGCCTGGTGCANTCAGGTGGTACTGTGAGGAGGGCAGTGCAGACTGCAGGAGACACATGAATTTGGAATGACATCATCACTGTTGAAGAGGCACAGTAGAACAAAGCTTCAATGAGGCATCAGGGGACAGATGGAAGGTGCCACCTCCTTCAAGCCGGAGATGGTAGCAATGATGGAAGAGAGACAGGCTTAATGTCAAATGAGTCATCCACAGGACCTGTTGATAAGCAATTGGCAACAGTGTGTGTGTGGTGATGGCCTGGGTGTGGGGTGATGAGCTGGGGGCATGGGACAATGGTCCACAATATGCCCTGGTAGACTACAGCATGGGGTGAAGGGAGGTACCCAGCAGGCTACAGGCTGTAAGAACCACATTAATGATGAGAAAAGCAAAGAGATATTGACTAAGTGGGGCCTGGGATCCAGCTGGGACNGAGGAATAAATGTTCTTTGGCTTTCCAGTTACATCAGAACTAGACCACACTGANCTGACCCAGGTGGCATGCATGCCTCCCCTTAACCAAGTTACATCAGAACTAGAACCACACTGAGCTGACCCAGGTGGCATGCATGCCTCTCCTTAACCACCTGCCCAGCTCTGTTCCTCCTACCCCTGAGGCCAGTCCTGTCCTCTTCCCAGCCATCCTGAGAATTTGGGGACATATATTGCCTTTGCAGAGCCCTGGCTCCTGAGGGCTCCATCATGATTGGCAGTGACGCCTCGTTATTGAAGGTGTCCACTACCCTGTGGTTCTCTGGTTCTCACTGGCTTCTCTGCAGCTCAGTGGCTGCCTTTGAGCCTCTCCCATCTCATTATCNCAGGAGTCCCTACTTCTTTTTTTTCTGAAAATTTAATTGCCTTCTGTATTTGAAAGGGTCTCAGCCAGCTGCTCAGGTTTAGGGAGTTGGAGTTAAACGCACCCTGATCAAAGACTGTGTGAGGCCAGCGTGGTTCTCCTTAACATTGGANCCACTTGACTCCTCCCAAAATGGAAACCAAATTGCTCAGTGTGGAAACTTGAAAGGAATCTTGTTGAGCTGCTCACAAGTGTGAGCTGCCTGCNGCATACCTAAACGGAACGCTATGGGAAGTGAACACCCAGGGTGCAGGCCTAGATCCCTATGGAGATGCAGGTGCCCAGCCCCCACTCCTGCACGGACTTCAGGTCCCTTGAACATTCCTTTATTTTCTTTTTATTTAAAAGCCCACAGTCAGAGTCTCCAGCCCAAGCTGGCCTCAAATTCTCTTTGACCTTGAATCTCTGATCCTCCTGCCTCTGACCCCTAAGTGCTAAGCATGCAANCATGTGCCCTCACAACTGGTTTGTGTGGTGCTGGAGATTGAACCTAGCGCTTCATGAATGCTAGGCAAGCGCTCTACCCCTGAGCCACATCTCCAGCCCTGGGCGTTCCTTAGCCATCAAGCCAAGAGGAATTGCAAGGCGCCTATGGGCTCTGCACATCTTCTCCAAGCACTCACAGGGACTTGACGCAAACCCAGCTCCATGGGCTCCACAGGCACATCTCTCTGTGCTGTAGCTGTCTATGCAGACGGAGGCTGGAGTCTGCCCCTGTCTCCCGCCACTAACAGTGTCAGCTGTTTCTCCTGTTATCTAGGAACACATCGCACCCACCCTAGCCAATGTCATTCACCCTAGGATTCGCACTACAAAACTAAGGACACCAGGGGAGCAGGCAGCGCTTCCCAGCGAGGAAGAGTATCTCATCTGGAACATGTTGGGAAACAANTCTGTGTTTGAAGGGCAGAGATTAACAGGTGTGACGTTGCGAGGCCTGGGTTTATAAATAGCAGAGGAGGTGACAGGAGCAGCTGGCCTCACTCCTGCAGTGTGCAGGGCCACCTTCTGCTACTCTCCTCAGTTGGCCNCATTCTGTGCTCTTCTCTCCCCTTCTCTCCTCTCCCTTCTTATAGCTTCCTTTCCTGTTCTTCTAACCTCTCGCCTTAACAACCACCTTTTTCTCCCCCACCCTAAGTTCTATGCCCATTTCTATTGTTGGCCCAAGAAGGCTCTGAGTTTCTCAAGCCAGGATTCTTTCTGTCCAAGTAATCCAGTCTGGCTTAAACACAAANGGGAGTTGGTTGGCCTGAGTAACTGNACCTTGTTGGGACGGACTTCAGGCATGGCTGGATCCAGCGATGGTACAATGTCATCAACACCTCCTCTCTCCTCTCTCACCCCCTGTGCAGGCAGCAAAGGTGCCTCCTCCAGCCTCGGGGTTCCCTTCCCTAGTGCAGCCACACTAGCAGGGAGAGAAAGACAAACGCTCAGCTCCCTGCGGTTCCAGTCAGACTTCAGGCTGATGTGACTCACACGCCATGTGCCCATCCACAAACCGGCCACTGGCTGGGGCACTGTAAAGCTCTTTATAGTCATAGCAAGGGGCTCAGTTCCATCCTAGGAGCCCCAATTGGGATCAGCCCATCTGAGCTGTGCAGTCAGAATGTGCTGCTGTGGAGGAGGAGCCAGAAGTTGCCTAGGGCCCCACAGGCACCCACAAGAGTCCACAGTGCCCCATCTCTTTGATACCTCATTGGGATCTTATCCTGACCTTCTTAATACTGTCTCATTTTTAACCAGTATCTCTCAAGTCACTGTCACCTGCAGCCAAGAGGTGGCTCACCTCCAGCACTCT
>LZPO01020471.1:491159-513852 GCA_001675575.1 Neotoma lepida
GAGTGCTGCCTTGCCACTGTGTCCCACAGCACTACTCCACCAGATACCCAAGCACAGGAAACTAGATCTCCAGAAGTCCCACTTGCGCCTGGGGGTCCTCCGTGTGTGCCCCCCTCTGTGTGTTAGCCGTCCCTCCCCCTCTGTGTGTTAGCCGTCCCTCCTCCTGGCCTTCTGCTGGGAACCCAACTCCACCCCTGGCAGCTCAGAGCTTTGAGGGCAGAGAAAGCCTAGCCAAGCCACCCTGGCAGGCCTTCTAGGGAGTCCCTTTCCCAAGTCCTTGGGAGTCACCAGCTCTGCAGCATCTCTGCCTACCTGCTACATAGGTGGCATCTCTGTGCCTCTAATACTGTGCCTTCCAGAGCCTGCANTGGCCACCCTGAGCCTAAGTCACATACTTACTCTACACCTCAGAACACAGACGTAGGCTAAGAGGCTGCCAGAAATAGCCAGGGCTGGAGTGAACCAATGATCCCTGAGGGCCAGCCATAATTCATGATGGGACGAGAGGAGTCAAGTTGGACACATGAGCAACTCCACATCCTAGAGCCCTGGTAGAAAAAACAAGGCCTAAAATGTTACACAGTCCTTCAGATCTTGCCTCCTCCAGCTGTGTGACCACAGGCAAAGTATTTCACCAATCTTTGGCCCTCAGTTTTGTTCCTCNGCAATGGAGGTGGGGGTAGGACGGTTGTACTCTCCCTGGAAGGGTCACCATAAATATGCTGAGCCTCCTCTGTGGGAGAGGGTCANTGAATGAGAAATTCTCGTCAGTAAAATAGGAAAGAATAAATCTGTAGAGATAACAATACATATTTTGTGAAATGATATAAATAACAGGATGACACTTCAGTAAGTGCTCAGATCCTTATAGTTTTCTGAGGACCTACTATGTGTTCCCTGCAGTCTCTTGATCATACCAAGGTACAGCGCAGCCTGAAAGGTCCGCCCTCAGTGCCTCGTCCCCTGAAAACTTCCTCCTTGATCTTGTGGTTTACTCCAGTCTGCCCTGAGAAGCCATGCTCAGAGACACTGCCCCATCCATTTCTCTAACACAGAGGCCATGCTGGCTGCTCCCATACAGCTCTGTCACCCCGTGTCTGTGTTAGTTTTTTGTCTCGTGGCTGCAGTAAAACACCTGATGAAAGTAACTTAGGGTCTACTATGGCTCNCAGTTCCAGGATACGGTCCACCATGGCAGGAAGGTGTGATGGCAGGAGCATGGGATGGCTGGTCACATTACATCTGTAGTCAAGAAGTGGAGAGAGAAATGCTCAACTCACCTTCTCCTCAGCCTGGGTCTNCATCCTCAGTTAAATCTCTCTGGAAACACCCTCTCAGGCCTCCCCAGAGCTGTGTCTCCTCCATCANTCTAGATCAGCAGTTCTCAACCTGTGGGTTTCGCCCTTTAGGGGAGCATATCCTATATCCTGTATATCAAATATTTACATTACAATTCATAACAGTANCAGAATACAATTTTACAGAATTANAGTTAGGAAGTAGCAACAAAATAATTTTATGGTTGGGGGTCACTAAAACATGAAGAACTGTATTAAAGGGTTGCAGCATTAAGAAGGTTGAGAACNNCTGCTCTAGATTCTACCAAGTTTAAAATTAATATTAACCATCATAGCTACCTAGAGAAATCTCCTCCTGAGGGTCTTATTCCTATCTGAAGTGTAGTCACCCACATGAGTCCCCATACCCTGCACAGCCAGCTTTGGGCTGCCTAGAGGAGATAGACTTGGGGCTGGGCCCTCGGGGTGCCGAGGAGCCACCTTTTACAGAAGGAGGGAGGCGCAGCAGGTGGGGGGTCCTGCAGCCCCTCAGCAGGCATTTCCCATACACATTCCACATGGCAAGACTTTTCTAGGCACAAAGCTCTTGGAAGCAGAGGAAACTGAGGCAGAAGACAGCATCTGGCCTAGCTTAGAGAAAGGGAGAGACAGGGTTGGTATATCTTGTGTGTGCTCCCATGCTGTGCCCACCATTCCACAAGAAAAGCAGGTTCAAGGCCATGGCTCAGGACTACTTGGTAGGGGAACATAGAAGACCCTCCTGCTTGTCATGCAATGANCCTCTACCTGCCACAGCCCATAANAGAAGCCAGGTCAGGGCCAGGCCAGAAGAGGCTAGGTGAGGAAGGATGGTCAGAGAAGTGACCTCCAAGGTCCCCCTCCTTGGCAGGCAGGCAGTCCATCTTAGCAGCCTGATGCAATGTCACCTCCCCTAACCCCAACCCCAACCCCAGAGGTCTTTCCCAATCTGTGTCACTTGCTTTACAGCCTCGAGACAATCAGTTTGTCTCCCAAACTCCTGTTCCTTTAGTTCTAGGAGCTGAGAGATGGTGGTTTATACACTTTTAATCATGGCACATCCATTTCCCATGGTGGCTGAAGGAAATGNCCACAAGCCAAGTGACTCAGCCTCAGTGAATCCACCATCAGGACAGGGTTGCTTCCTATGGAAACCAGAGAGAAGCAATTTCCAGCTCCAAGGGCCCCTGCACTCCCCCGAGCATGCTCACCTACACCNGCTAGTCAAACACCTGGGAGAGAAAAGGATCCTTTTTGACTTGTGTTCTCAGATGGTCCAGCTTAACTGAGTTTCCTTGGGGTCTGGGGGGTGGGGTGGGGTTTCGATGCATCCTGTTGGGAGCATATGGCAGAGAAAAACAGCTCAGCACCCACCCAGAAGCAAAGAGAGGACGAGACAAGGGTTCCATGGCCCCTTTCAAGGGTGCACCCCCGTTGACCGAAGGCCTCCCATATAGCTTCATCTCTTAAGTTCTCACCACTACCCAACAGTGCCTCCTTGACAGGAGGAGTCTCTAATACACGGGCCACTCAAAACCTAACCTGAGCATCCCTCTCCCTGTTTCCACTGTGCAGACTCCATGACCACATCCATCTGCCTGTCACTGGAAGTCAGATCTGATTGAGTGTGTTCCTGATTTAGTCGGTTCCTGGTTATGGGATTTGCCTATGGGCATCTTGGGGCAGCTTCACTTCTGCCTGCCACACCCAGAAGTCAAAAATGTCTTAAGGCCTTGGGCAAGCTGGTCCCTGTGGACCTGAGGACATCCCCCACTGTGAAGTGAGAAGGTCATTATGACCGTCAGTCACCTCTCCTGGTCACTTTGAAAGTGGTGAGTTGACATGTGTCCAAGCGGCTTGCAAAAGGCCAGGTGCTGGACTTGGGGTGAATTCTTTATTTCCAGGGCACCTCTGTCACCAGTGGCCATGGTGCTCACCCTCTCGCTGGCACTCAAATCTTTATGCACTTTGCTCTGAAAAGCTATGCCCCACCCCCACAGTACCCCAGGAACGAGCATGTTTCTGTCAACCAACCNCTCTGCTAAGTTATAATCTCTTGGTTCTTTTCACAGAACCCCAGGAGCCCCTGGGATTTGGGAACTGGGGAATGTCACTCAAGGCTGCTTATTGAGCACCAAACAATGGCCCTTCATGAGGTCAGCTGGCAGCCTAGCAACCGCTCAAGCCCTTAGTAACAGGCCCAGAAGTGTTGATATTTACCCAATGGAAAGTTTCCCTTATCTTGATAAATGCCCAATTCCTTCTCCAGGGCACTTGCAAGAAGCCACACCCACCTAGAGTAGCAGTCCCTTTCCTGAGCAAGCCTACGCAGGGCAATGAACCCAAGACTCCTCCCAGCTTTGAACACCTCTCCAGGCCTCATTTTCACCCACTCAGTGGGTGTCAGACATAAAGAGCACTAAATAGTGTGACTATATGCCCCCTGTTTATCTAGACCCTTAAAAATGTCCTTCTTATTCTCAAGGGTCCCCAGTGAGAGAATCACCCACTCATGAGGCCACTGCCAGCCTTTGGTCCCATTATCCTTCCCCCCATCCTCTTCTTTGGTCCTGAATTAATCTAAAATAATCAACCCAAATATTTTGGGAGGCCTTCTCTAGGTCANACCTGNAGCTAGGCACTGAGGAGACTGAGGCCGGCCAGGCCTGGTCCTTTCTTTCTGATTCTGGAAGAAAGTGCCTAAGCACTCTGCAGACGTCTAGGATGGAATCCAGAACCTCCCCTGCTCGTCCCCACCAAGCTATTTTAGTCCGTAATAATACTCCTCAGTATGCTGGTGGCATTTTGCAGTCTCTAAAACACTTCCCTTGTGTTACCTCATTTAACCCTGACGTCATCTGAGGGTGAGATTCTAATATGTCCCCATTGCACAGACCGGAGCTGAAGGTCACAGGACCTGGAGAGCTGTGGCCTTGGGAACCAGCTTGGCCTCCACTTCCTCCTTCCTCTCCTGCGAGCCTGAATACTGTGCTAATGCCTGCTTCACAGGACCATCTACAAAGGAGACAGGCTGCATTCAGAACCTCCTTTAAACAACGGTAGCTGTCCAACATTAGCANCTCAGCCCCAAGCTGTGCACAACCCCAGCAACCTCCTGAGTATACACATTCAGACATGTCCCCCCTAGACCCCACAAAGAAGCNTCCCGACCCATTTTAGAATTCAGGAAACACCTCTGGGCTGAGACCCCAGCTCTGCTGTGTAGTCTTGGCAACCCCCAACCTCACCTTCTCCATCTGTAAAGTGGGGTAAGTCTGGATTGTTCTGAGGACGGAGTGAAACAAAACAGAAAAGCAGTGTTCTGGGCTCAGCTGGACTGGGCTGGGAGTGTGGCTTAACTGGGACAGTATTTGCCTAGCTTGCTAAAGCCCTGGGATTGATTCCCAGCACCATATAAATTAGTATGGTGTTCCAAGTCTGTCACCTCAGGATTATTCAGATAGAAGCAGGAGATTCAAAAGTTCAAGGTCATCCTTGACTGTGTATGGAATTTGAGGCTAGCCTGGCAACCCTGGGACCCTGTCTCACACACCCTGTCCGCACACAGACAGCAGACCTGGCTGGGCAGGAGGCTCTGCAGGATCTGATTGTGTCAAGGAATGGACAGGCGGTGGTCCCTCAGGCTGAACAGAACCCACTTTAGTGAAAAGCCCACCAAGGCTTCTCTGCTGGTTAGTTGGTTTTTGTTGTTTTTCCAACTTGACACAAGTTAGAGTCATCTTGGAAGAGGGAATCTGAATTGAGAAAGTGATTCTATTATATTGGCCTGTAGGCAGCATTTTCTTGATTAATGATTGATATAGTACCCACCAGTCCATCCTGGGTGGTACCACCCCTGGGTGGGTGGTCCTGGGTGGCATTAGAAAGAAGCTGAGCAAACCAAAGGGAATAGACCTGTAAGTGTCATTCCTCCATGGTCTCTGCNTCNATTCCTGCCNCGAGACCCTACCCTGACTTCCCGTCANGATGCTGTAAGTTATACAATGAAATGAACCCTCTCCTCTCCAAGTTGCCTTTGGTTATGGTGTTTACCACAGCAACAGAGAGCTAACTAGGACAGCCACCTTCCCCAAGCTTGGCATCTAACTACATCCCCTTTGAGGGGCTCAGCTGATGAAGCTGTTTTCCCAAGCCCAGATCACCATACAGTGGGGAGCAGGGGCCCCCTCACCCATGCTTTACCAAACTCCATGGGGCAAAGCTGTCAGATACCCTGGTGCCACCTAAGTGGTTTCCCACCCACGCCCCTGCCATGAGCTGAGTCACCCGGCACTGGCACCGAGGCGGACTGTGGGAAGGGTGTTCCTTCCTCTGCTGCAGAGCTGCCGCTGCAGGCAAGCTCCCAAAAAGCCAGAACCCAGCCCATGGCAGGTGCCAGGAGGGGCCTTATGCAACTTCTGACATNGTTCAAAATCATTTCTACAGAAAAGCTGGGACCCAGGCTGCAATAGGCACAGCTACATTTTCTTATGTAACCTTTNCTATTGTTAAAAAGCAATACATGTTAACAACTTCCATTTGCCCAGGGCCTCGGACATCTGGCCTGCCCAGACCTCCGGTTCTGCTCCCAGCAGCTCGGGCAGAGATTAGAGCCAGCTTTGAACAGGAGAATAAGGCATGTTTGGGGTGGCAGGACCCTGATAGCCCAGAGGCAGCTCTGCACCCAGCCCTCCACTGGCCAGCCCAGGCACTATTGAGAATTGAAAAGAAACAGAACAGGTAAATTTGTTACATTTGATTCTGTTCTTGAATAAAATAGTCATGAGTAGCTCTTAGCGAATGACAGGTGGGAGGGCTGAACTCTGATGTCTAAAACAGAAAACAGGGCTAAGAAGACATCTCAGTGGCTAAAGCTGTGTGCCACCANGCCTGATAACCTGAGTTTGATCTCCAGGACCCACAGTGGGAGGGAGAACTGGCTCCTTCAAGTTGCCCTCTGACCTCCCATATGTGCACCATGGCACATGCACACTAATAATAAGAAGAATTTTTTTTAAAGAAAGGGAAGTTTATTTCTAAATTTATTAGTGTCAAGCAGGAAAGTGTGTTTATTGCAAGCTCCTTTATTTGATTGGTTGATTTAGTGTCTGTGCATTCCCGAGGGTGGGGTGTTCACATGTGTGCATTTGGAGGACCACTTGTGGGGATGGGTTCATCTCCTTCCATCACATGCATCCAGGGGATGGAGCTCGGGTCTTCTGGCTTGGCAGCAAGTGCCTTTAGCCACTAAGCTACCTCACCACCCTGGGAAAATGTCTTTACATGAAACTGAATTGTTCTCCAGGGACATGAAGCCCTGGGACTCAGGCTCAAGGAGAAAAGGACTGCAGCTGAGGGCAGTCTTCAGAAAGACTGATGCTGAGCCTGACACCTCTGTCCCTTTCTCTACTGCACCCATCACATGTGCCAAAGCTGTCACAGGTGTGCACCAATGACTGGCCACACTGGAAACCAAGCCACCTGCTTTGCCAAGGGTTCTGTCTTTCCCCNAGTCGCTCACTGCTCCTCAGCAGGTATTCTCACTCAATCCAGGGTCCAAAGGGGCTTCGTGCAGAGAATGGCAAAGCTCCACAGTCATTTGGGTGACAGTTCACATGATTAGCATAGGAGAGGGGAGAGAGGCAGCCTGCATAGCACTGTCGTGCCTCAGCAGGCTGTACCCATCAGCCACAGACACCGTAGATCTGCCATGTCCTANCAACAAGCCAGCCTACCTGGAGTGTCTGCTGAGCACTAGGACCTGCTGACTGAGATTTGCAGTAGCTGTGTCTCCTAAGCAGCTGTGAATGTCCCCCTAAGATGGCACAGTGACCTCACTGGTATAGCTTCCTACTGTCGAAACTTCTTCTACAACTGACTCTGTAGATCTGGGAGTGACAATGCCTCTTTCTGTGACCANAGGGACATATGAGGCTAGCCACTAGGAAGCCGAGGAACCTGAAAGGGACATGCCAAGTCTGAATGTGGGTTCTGTGAAATTGGACTTACTCAGAACCATGCTCTTGTTACATTCCATGGTAATGGAAGAATGTGTGTTCTGGAAGGGGCAAATGTATATCATCAAAAGATAAGAGACCTTCATGTGTCAGATCACACTGGATGTTTCTCCATAAAGTATTGCATGGAGAAAAACATACTTTCTGAAAGGGTAAATGGTCTATAAATTTAGGGTCCTCTTTGTTTCTGTGTTAAACAGAAAAAAATAGAAGAAATAACAGTTAATTTCTCCTCAGAGAACATTGAAAACAAATATTCCACAGTAAAGTGAAATATTTTATGTTCTAGCATGGTTTTGACTCCCCAGCAAGGTGTGCACCCACATAATCTGCTGTAGGGCTCAGTGCAGGCTTTANATGTAAGCGTGTCTCATGGACTGCTATTAGAGTGGACATCTTTTGCCTTCTATTATTCTCTGTTCTCTGGTCTCTCTGTCCACAGTCTTTTGGGCCTCTCTTTCCTCTGACTGGCCAATCACAAAACTCCCTCAGGCTGACTTCCCAAGACTTCTCTTAGGGTGTCAGTGATTGTCTTCAAGGTCTTTTAACGCTGGTTAAAGGCTTTTAACACTGTGTGACACCATATCAGGATATTAGAAACACATAGGAAATTTGCGGCCTGACTATTTTCTTACTGGACTACAGGCTTACTTAACTCAATTTGGGAAAAGCCAGTCTGTGCCTTGAGCTGGTGGCTTCCCCTGGTGGGACCATGTGGCCCCCTCTCTCAGTTCTAGATTGTTGAGCAGGATCAGCTGCTGCTGTGGGCCCTAACCACCGAGCTAGAATTGCCTCTCCATACTGTCTTATGCTCTTCTCTTACCTGTCACTCCCAGGCTCCAAGAGCAGAATCTACATCACNTGTGTATCTTAAGAGCACTGCACAGGACCTAGCAAGAAGGGGAGGTGGGGAGGCAAGAAGGGAAAAGGAGGGAGGAAAATAGAATATAAATTATAGTCGCTCTGCACCCCACAGTTATTTACCTCTGGCCTAANTAATACGATGTGCCAAATAGGACAGCTTTGCCCCTGCTTATCATGTTCTCATGTCCAGCCCTGCACNTGCCATGGTGTAGGTCACACAGGTTAGGCACCATAGGCACTTGTGAGTCTGTTTACTGTCCCCAAAGCCTTCTCAGAAAGCACTACCCGATCCTCCACTTAGGTGACAGGTCATGTCCACAGGAGAAGTCTAGACACACTTTTCTGACCTCCATGGGTATCTGTCCTCAAATGCACATACCCCCATGCAGACACAGACACACAGGCACATAATTAACAATAAAAATAAAACTTTTTAAATGCCTTTGATTGAGTGAATGAATGCTTGA
Organism: Neotoma lepida; assembly: GCA_001675575.1. Lineage (NCBI taxonomy): Eukaryota > Metazoa > Chordata > Mammalia > Rodentia > Cricetidae > Neotoma > Neotoma lepida. The sequence continues at coordinate 499,824 of LZPO01020471.1, forward strand.
ATGATTGAATGAATGAATGAATGAATGAAGGTATGGATGGGTGGGCTGGTTAATATTCCTTCATGATCATTGCTCCTAAGCCCTCTCATTTGCCCTTAGTTTTTACTTCCTAGTATAAGGATTGGAGCAAAGCCTCTGAGTTGAATTGAGACTNGATTCAAGTCTGGCCTTCTGGTCATTAGCCACTTCTGATCTACTACAAGGACAGTCTAAATGCCTCCTTGTCTCAGGCCAAGCTCTCTCAGAAGCCAGCTTTGGTCTTGTCTTCAGCCTATTTTTTTTTTATGGAAACCAATCTTGACATTAGGACTCATGGGCAAGACCAAGGAAGGCTGGAAGGGGATAGGAAGTAAGGCCAGACAGGGACAACTATGTCACCAAACAATTACTAACCACTCTGGCCAGTTGGAGCTTGGCACACTGGGGAACAGTGAGAGCTCGTTTTGGTGGTTTGAAAGAAAATGGCCTCCAAAGGGAGTGGCCCTTGTTGGAAGAAATGTGTCACTGTGGAGGTGGGCTTTGAGGTCTCNTATATGCTCAAGCCACACCCAGTGAGACATACCATTTCCTGTTGCCAGCACAAGATATAGAACTCTCAGCTACTTCTCCAGCATCATGTCTGCCTGCATGCCATCATGTCCTGCCATGATGATAATGGACTAAACCTCTGAACTGTAAGGGAGCCACCATAATTAAATGTTTTCTTTTATAAGAGTTGTGGTCATGGTGGCCCTTCACAGCAATAGAAACCCTAACTGAGACACTAGTATAAGCCCGTAGCTCATGGTGTTCCCATCCAAGGCCAGAAAGCTGAACCATTTATGTATCAGCTCCCAACACCACCCACCACTGGTGGAGGGCCGGGCTGGGGAGTAGTACCTGCAAGGAAAGATGGAGACATACAGCTACACACTGCTCTGTGTGTGTGTGTGTGTGTGTGTGTGTGTGTGTATACATACATATATAAGTACTTAGGGAAGCTACATGCTGAGGTCAGATGTCTTTCTCAATCACTCTCCATCTTTATTTTTGAGATGGCCTCTTGCTGAGTCTGGAACTTGCTGATTCAGGTAGACTGGTCAGCAAGCTCCAGGACCCTCAGCACTAACATTACAGGTACATGCTGCCATGCCAGGCTTTTTTAAAATGTGGGTGCTGGGGAACAAACTCTGGTCTTCATGCCTGCATGGCCGGCATTTTATAGACTGAGCCACCTCCCTAAGCTGCACAGTCTTGGAGAGCTGTCCTTGGTGTACATTAAGCACTTGATGTTTGGTGCCCTGTGGAGTCTTTGCCCAGCACCCCATGTGTGATACAGAATGGGCACCCATTGAACCAGCTCCTTGGAGTTCCCTCACCATCTGCAGNGTAGTGTGGTCATACAGAGTGCCAGGAACTGGGCTACAACAGAGAGCCTAAGGAATGGGATCCTGGGTATCCAGCTTGCATGATCCCTCTAGGCACATGGGGCAGGGCTGGAGCACTGAGGACAATGGGGGCTGCCTCNTTCAACCCTATCACTTTATAGAAAGGAGCCATTGGTCCCAGGACACATGGCTGCAAGGTAGCTCTGGGACCAGCCTCCTTTTAAAGCAGAAGTCAGACACATGGAGGACACCACCTTTCCCAGCCTTCCTGCTAAGGTGCTCAGTTCATTTCACAGTGCTGGAAACACACTCTGCAAATGCCTCACCTGGCTGTGTTTCCTGGGTTGATTCTTTTCCAGCTTTAGCACAGATGGCTTTGCCTCACTGGGGGCCTCAGCTTCCCTGGTGGGGGGGTGTAAAGTCCATGTCTGTAGATTCCTTGCAAACAAGCATTCAGAAGTTCCATGGAACAATTGATTGGGAGCACAGCTGTGTGGCCTCAGACNACCCACATTCCCTCTCTGAGGCTTTCTTATCTGTAAAATGAGGGAAGTAGCAGGCCCAAGAATGCTTAGGAAGGTGTGAATCTCCGGGTCTCACTGATAATGAAATGGTGTTCTCCTTAGTGTTGGTGGGGTGTTGGGAGTGGGGTGACCCCANGACAGCCAGGTTTTATGACTTCTTCCTTCCCATGAGTTGTTGTCAAACCCTGAAGTTCCCAGGAATGCTCGGGCAGCTCCTCCACCCCCATGACACACAGCCATACAATGTGACCTCAGCAGGTCCAAAAGGACTCAGAGGCTTCTAAATCTTATAGCAGGGAAAATGAGGTCTTGCCCAAGGTTGGGAAGCTTAGCAGCAGTCATTTCNGGGACCCAAGGCTATGGGTTCCCAACATCTGCTGTTTTCTAACATCTGCTGTGAGAGCTGTGCCCAGGATGCTCAGCCCCCACNATGGAGCCTAGCCTCTCCCCCCCTCCCACATGTAGACCAGCCAACCCCAGCCATGCAGAGTGCTGGGGTGTTCAATCCCCACAGCAGGCACCATTTCCGCCTCTGAGTTGGTGTGCAGCAGATGGCTCAGGGGCTATTTTCAACTCAAGAGAGGACGTTTCACAAGAGGATAGGGCTCACAGATGGGGGCAGCAGGTCCGGAGCTTGGGCCAGGTATGCATTGCCTGGTATAGGAGCCCACAGCCTCAGCTCCAGTCCTGGCTTGGGTCTCTCTGTGCACTGTGGGATATGTGGCCTTCTGGAGGGCCTGGGTCTCCCCACTCATAGACTAGGACAGGCAGGCCANTAGTAGGACTTGACATCATCAGCCTGGGCAAGTGGGCCTCAGGGAGAAGAAGCAGGTGCAGAGGGGACTTTGAGAGAGCAGCTCTTTCTGAAATGGAAAGGTCCCTGGGCCTGTGGAATGGAACTGTCCAAGGTACATAAGTTACTGTGCCCAAGTGGGCCCAGCAGATGGTGAGGCTGGTGGCTGACAGCCACTAGGCTNGGGCCTGAGACCCAGCCAGCTCCTTGCTTCCACCTGAGGTCTCAGCCTGNGCAGAGGGACTGAGAGGGGAAGGTCCCAGGGAGCATGATCTGGGACAGGATAGGGGAGGGGGTATCCTCCTGCTGGACCCCGAACCTCAGCTCCCGGGCACTTTGTGGTAAATAGGATGTGGGCAAGGANGAGAGCCCCATTCATAGGGCAAGGNCTANATATCTTGTCTCCCAGCACAAAGGTACTGTGTGCAAATGAGTTTTCCTATATACTACGTTTACTANAGAATATAGGGAATTAGAGGCATTATTTATAACCAAACCTTCACCTTGCCAATGTTGGCATCCGGAGGGACCCCATATTTTTAGCACCATTTCTTCTTTCTAGACAGTGCACACAATAAGTGTTACAAGTCTTATAAGCTGAAATCCTATTTAGTTTAATTTTCTACATTTTTCGCTTGAGTTTCAGGTATTTGCCTGAGTTGTTACATTTATTTGAAAACACTACTGTGTTTTGATAGATGCATAATAATTTACTCCTATGGCTGATGAANAATTTACTTAACTTTCCCCATCTCATTAGGACACCAGTTAGCTTGCCCCTCATCGTACATAATTGTCTCTTTAAGAGCATCATTGCGCCCACTGCATACACATGCCTGTAATCTCAGCAAGTTGAGGTAGGAAGGTGGTGGGTTCAAGGCTAGCTTTGGCTACATAGTGAAACTATGGCTCGGATATCAAACCCAGGGCCAGAGAAATAGCTCATCAGGTAAAGGTGCCACTCACACAGGCCTGACTACCTGGGGGTTGATGCCCAGAGCATAAGAATCACTAATAATATATCTTTGGTTAACGCCTGGAGTATAAGAAGTGCTGGTGTGTTCCTGTGCTCCCAGCATTCCTATGGTGAGGTGGGAGGTGAAAGGAGACTAGGCTAGATGCTCAGGTGTGCAGTACAACAGCAGAAACAAAGAGACCCTGCCTCAAAGACACTGTAGAAGATGAGAGCCAACTCCTCAAAAGTTATCCTCTGACCTCCTCACATGAATTGTGTTTCTCACAGGCTCACACTCACTCATCAGACACTCAAACACAAATAAAAATAAGTAAATATTTTTCAAAAACCATTTTCCTATTATAACCACATTCTGAGGTCTTGGTGTTTGTGCTCATCTGCATTTGGGAGGGATGTGATTCAGCCCCCTGCTCNGGAGACAGCATCATCAAAGGCACAGTGAAGGAGCTGAAGCTGTCATACACACTGAACACCCTTTCTCAAGAGCTTGAGACCAGACAGATTCCAAGGTCAGAGTTTTCCTGACTTNNGAATGCACATAGCCTTTACTGGCTGAGCACCTCAGTATGACCATCAGAAACTCAAAATCTAAAAATTTGGGGAGCAAACCTAAAACAGTTGTTTCCATTTAGAGAGCATTTTGGGTTTCTGGTTTTCAAGTGGACACTGACTTTAAGGATTTCTTTTTTACTTTTAATTATATGTATATTTGTGTATCTGTGTGTGGGTTTATACACACGAATGCAGTGCCCACAGAGGCCAGTATAGGGAATTAAATCCCCTAGAGCTGGAGTAACAGGTTACTGTGAGCCACCCATTTGTCTTACCTCTTAATGAGTCCTTTCTTTTTTAGTTTGTGTTAATGAGCGCATACCCCACATGAGTGTGGTATGTGGAAAGCCTTCCTGAGCCAGGTGGAAAGCTGGGAGCCCATGAAGATGGCAGGCATTCCTGAACGTAAGATTTGATTAACAGTGTTAAGATGGACTGGAGTATGAGGCACATGCCTGTAATATAAGCACTGGAGAGGCTGAGGCAGATGGATTGCCATGGGTTCAAGTCCAACCTCTACTTCATAGAGAGTTCTAAGTCAGTCCGGGCTAGACGGGGAAAACACACAAAAGGAACATGAAGAGAATTCTGGGAACTTTAGGCAAATGGAAGCCATGTTTAAAGGATCCTGCTTCCAGGCTGGAGTAGAGTCACTATCCACAATCCTCTCACTAAGGATGACAGAAAGCCCCTGCCATTCGGAACAGCCAGAAGTCTGCCAGGTGAAGGGGGAGCACATGCTAGCCAGGAGTGGATGAGACCCCAAGATCCCACAGTGGAAGCTCTGGGCCTTTCCATGGCGAAATTTATCCCAGAGTCAGAACTGAGGAAGCTAGAACTGAGGTCTCGGCAGTGATAGCCACACCCAACAGCCTGCTCACCCCAGAAAATACAAAGCTCAAGCACACACTCCAGACGATGGCTACTCTGCCCCCAGCTGATCGCCAAGAAATACGGAGTGGGGGGTGGGACCTCCACCATCAGTGGCCTGTAATGAGGAAGGCCAAGATCACCCACACACACACACTTGGGAGGTGACAGAAAAGACAGGGACCAGGACTGTCAGCTCCACGGTGGGGGTGGAGGGAAGCAACACAAAACCCCTCTTCAGTTCCCATGGCACCAGAAGAAAGCTCATGGGAGTCTGTAAGGACTCCAAACTTTCCAACTAGAGGGATTCCTAACCCCACTCACCAGCATGAAGGACCCCCCACCCGTAGAGGCTAACTGGGAAACGTGGATGTGGTCCTCCGTGTAAAATTAGCAAGCAAGCATGCCCCTGCATCTGCTGGACTAGGGCAGAGAAAGCCAGCTGAAATGGAAGGTTTGAATGAGTCTCATGATGTGATAGGTTTCCAGGGAAAATCATTCATATCAGAAGCACCAGGAAGAAGTCTGGCTCAGTGAAAAAGGGCCATCAACAAATGCCAACCCAGATGGCAGAGATACCAGAAACAGCTAACACGGATTTCACGGTAGCCAGTATAAACAGTTCGGGGAACTGCTCTGACCACTGGAATCAAACTTTTAAATTATCNGAAAAGAATAGAAATCAAATGGAAATTTTAGAACTGAAAAGTCTCCTGAAAAAACAAAACACCCTCAGTGGATATGATTTATAGCAGACTAGAAAGGGTTGAAGAAAGAATCAATAAACTGGAATATAGAGTGATGGAAATGACCTGATTTAAAGAACAAAGAGAAAATGTCAGGAAAAATGTCAACTCAGACAGCCACTCAGGAATGTAACATAGGNCAGCCACTCTGTAGGATGGCTCAGAGATTGCATTCACTGCACCTCCACCATCTGATCCACCAATCATACATTTATCATAAATAAATGGAAATGTGTGTTGACTGGNACACAAAACACCTTCCACAATGCCCTTTTCATAGTAGTGTGTTATTATTCATAATGATTTCTCCAATGTGGAATAATATCCTGGACAGCACTAATCAGTAAATGGTTAAACTGTGGCACATCCACTCACAGCCAACCACTGAACCATGTAAGGCCTAGACCACAGAGCAAGGGAGAGGCTGGTTCAGTGAGTACTTATTGTGCAAGCATGAGGACCTGAGTTCAAATCCCCTGTGCCCATATTAAAAACCAGGCATGGTTCCATGTTTACCTGTAACTCAGCCCTGAGGAAGGCGGAGACAGAACAAGTGCTGGGGCCACCAGCCCAGCTCCAGATTCAGTGAGAGAGTGTGTCAAGGGAACAAGGCAGAAAGGGATAGAATCAGACAGTCTTCTCCACTTCTGTACACACACACACACACACACACACACACACACACACACATATATACATACCACATACAAAATGCATACATGAAATAAAAATCTTTTGTCTCAGTGAATTATCCTGAGTGAAGCAAAAAAGTTAGTTTCAGAGAGTTCACCTAGTGCCTGGCTTCATGTCTGTCACATCCCTGACGAACAGTGCTCTCCAGCCAGAGGGCAGGATGAGGTGGGGAGGGAATGAGGTGACTGTAAAGGCAGAACCAAGGAGGCCTTGTGGTGTGGGGCAGTTTTGTGTCTTGACTGTGGTGTTGATGACATGAATTCATACGTAAGCGCATGTGTGCAGCTGCCACCGTGAAAATGGGCTTTAAGAACTGTCTAAGGTCACTCATCTGGTCTTGATGGCAAGCTGTGGTAATGCAAGATGTGAACTTCAAGTGTGGCTAGGGAAGGGGCGCAGGGCCTCTCTATGTATTTCTTTGCAACCTCCTCTGAAGTGAGGACAACCTCAATGTAAAAAGTGGCAAATAAATGGATAGATACGTGATGGATGTGTGGTTGGATGGAGAAGCAGAAACTGGTAAAGATTGCGCTCCTTGTGCAGGGAAGGTCTCTCTCTCTGTGTCTCTCTGTCTCTCTGTCTCTGTCTCTCTGTCTCTGTCTCTCTCTGTCTCTGTCTCTGTCTGTCTCTGTCTCTCTCTGTCTCTCTCTGTCTCTGTCTGTCTGTCTGTCTGTCTGTCTGTCTCTCTCTCTCTCTCTCTCTCCTCTCTCCAGAAAACACACCATAACCATTCCACCACATCCCCCTCATAGCCCATGCCAGCCACAGATGGGGAGACATCCCTCAATCACTGTCAATTAATGGGCTTGCTTCCCTGTGATGGGCTTGGAACCTGGGAAAGGTGAGGTCCACAAGGCAACTTTGAAGAGTGGACAGCCTGAGTGTGTCTGGGCTAGCCAAGGGAGAGGAGAAGCAACCTGCTTCTACCTCTGTCTCCACCCAACACTGGTCACCCAGTTCTAACCATGACCATTTCTCCCCTTTTCCAGAGCTGAATTTGGTCACACAGTCCCCAGAGCCAGCAAGACATGGGCCCCATTGTACAACTCCTGACACCCCTGATGTGACCAGAAGACGTGGAGGGGTGAGTTGAAGACTGAGGTCTTTGTGGGGGGTAAAGTGCAGTGTGAGAAGGAAGATGCTATGTGTGTGCGTGTGTGTGCATCTGCATAGGTAGAGGGTACTAGTGGAGGGTCCACTAGGCAGGAATGAAGTGTGTTTTGAAGCAATCACCTTCCCCTGCCACCCAGTTGGGGACACATGTATCAGTTATAATTCCCAGAATCTCTTTGGTGTTGAATAGGGGTGTGGCAGAGAGTGCAGATCAGCTTTGTGTCTGTCACATGACTGATCTGGTCTTAATCCTGAGTCTGTTCTTGCCATTCCTGGTACTGGTGATCCACACAGATCCAACACTGCCTCTGCCTTGGGAAGACAGACAGACAGCTGCCCTGGCTCCTTTTCTACCGGTTGGGCTGCTATGGAGCCTTCGAGGTGGGGCTCAGGCAGGCTTTTTGTGACAGGTGCTGAGAACTGAGAGGGGACAGGACCATCCAGCCATGTGGCAATGACATGTGTGGGGCCTGGCCTCAGGTCTGGATTTAGAGCATTGGTTCAACAACTGGGGCTGCCTTGCTGGGTCCCAGTCCCTTCATTTGTAATGTGGGGACAACAGGGGATCTTGTGACAGTCAGGAAAATGTGTTCCTGTAAGGTACTGGGTGGAGTGGCTGGGACACAGGTACACATGTTGAGTGTATGGTCATGCCAGGTGCCTAATCTATGCTCATTAGAGAGACAGCCCACTCTCTGAGGTCAGGGTGCCACAAGGCAAAGCCAGCACAATAGAAGCTCTTTGAGGGTTCCCAGGGTGAACATGCCTCTTCTATGCCCTGCAAGCCTTCCTTAGGGCCCCTGTTTTTGCTTTACTGCATCCATGGATAATGTATAAACCTTAGGGTTCATGCCATGTACACCCAGAGCCGATGCTGCTCATCCTCTGGCCTCAGACCCATCTTCTGCTCCATGCCAGCATCCTCTGCTGAGCCCAGTCACCACCCCTGAACTTCCTGTCAGAGTAGGTATCACTTGTGTGCCCTCTCTCCTATCCTCAGCATCACCCTCTTAAAATTTGGTTTCTTGTCCAAGCACTTGGGGACTAACCAGATTATTTCCAAATATATTCTGTAATTGCTCACATATTTGTTTAATGCCATCTCTTAAATACCAAGCAACTGATAAGTCACCACAGATACATGGACATCTCAACCCAGCAGTTTCTGGTGTAGGCATGCGTGAGGAAAGTGGTCAGATAGCCATTGATGGGCCATCCATAGAGAGAGGTGGTGACATGGCCCTAGTGTGTCACATGGCCTCCCATGTTCATAGTTGGCAGTGGGAGCGAGTCTAGGTTTTGAGTGGAGTTGGGAACTATCAGTCTGGACTAGTTTAAGTCTGGGTCAAGACCTTCACCAGTCTATCCAGTATTCTCACAGTGCCCTGGGCCAGGCAAGGCCTGAACACTCAGAATCATGTTCCAAGAGGCTCCAGAGCTCCTCACCTCAGAAGCCCTGGGAGCTGGGGAAGTGGGGAGGGCTGATCCATCCTCCTGTGAGCCTCCTCACTGCTCAGACCAGAGCAGATGNGTTCCTCCCCCAAAGGCAGGCCCTCCAGCAGCCCCGGAAGGACCCTACACTGGGGCTGCCTGAAAAGAGCAGTGTCCCATGTCCTCCCATATGGGCGCCTCAAACCCCACCTCTGCCAAGAGGAACATCCAGAGAGAGAGAGAGAGAGAGAGAGAGAGAGAGAGAGAGAGAGAGAGAGAGAGAGAGAGTTGGCGAGCTGAACCATCTAAGCCTGTGCAGGAACATTACTGAAACCACCACAGCTGATCCCAGTAGAAACCACAGGTGTCTCCTTCCACACAAATACATTTAATTGACAGATCTTCCACATCCAAACAGTGTATTAAGCTGATCATATGGAATGATTCTTAAAATGCAATGTGCCCCAAATTGGCAGGAAAGTAGGAGTGGAAACTAAGGATGCATGCAATGACTCAAAAATAAAATGACAGCCATGGGGAGTCAAAACCAGATTCAAGCACATATTAGCCAGGTGTGGAGGCCCACAGCTGGAATCCTGATATTCAGGAGGCCAGCCTGAGCTACTTTGTGTCAAAAATCAAACAGGAAGAATTCAGTTCTCCTTAAGGTATCAACAATACATCGTCCCTCAGTACCACGAGGAACCAGTGGANGCTCCAGTCCCTAACATAACACGGTGCGGCATTGGCTCATAGCCCAACTGCATCTTCCCACACACTTAAGCCATTTCTCTCTGACTTTCAAAGCCTAATGCAGCATTGGCACCATGTAATAGCTGTTGCGTACATAGTTCAGGGAATAACAAGAGGAAAGCCTGTATCTGCTCAGTAGAGGTGCAATTAAAAAAAAAAAACTGATGGGGCCAGCGAGATGGCTCAGCAGGTAAAATGCTTGTGATGCAACCCTGGTGACCTGAATTCAATCCCCAGAATCCATGTGGTACAAGGAAAGAATCNATGCCACAAAGTTGCCCTCTGATCTCCATATACATGTGGATGTGTCTCCCACTCCCTGCCATCATCTCCTCTTCCCACTGCGCACCTGTCTCTGTGTCCAAAGACCCCATCTTATGAGAAAGCTCAGACACATGAGGTCATGTGGCTACCCTATGGCCTCATTTTAACTCTGTCAACTCTGTTAACTCTGTTAAGACCATATTTCCAAATGAGGTCATATCCATAAATCCTGAGGTTTAGGACTCCAACATGGATGGTAGAGAAGACACAGTTCAATCCCCAGTTGCATTATAACTGTGTGTGGTTGATCTCCAGTGGCCATGAATTCATCTATGACTTTGGGAATCTCAAAGATTCAAAGAACATTTGCATCATTTTCTAAGATGACAATGTTCCTCTCCAAATTCCTGCCCTTTGGCTCCCAGGGGCTGTCCCATTAGCTCCTGACCTCATGGGGTCCATCTGAGTCCCCTGGGTCAAATCCTCCCATGAAGAATAGGATTTGAGGTTGTTCTTTCTCAGCACAACTGGCCTCTNGACACCAGGATGGCATGACAAGCCATCTGTGGGGCAGTCATAGGTAGGAATGTGGGGAATGCCGTGCCACCAAGGTCCTTTCCGCTGGATGACCTGAGAGCCTTAAGGACTCAACCTTTCCCTGGTGTCCGTGTACCCTGAGCATGCCCACAAGAAGTGAAAGTTACAGAGACCCCGAACCCGTTGCCCAACTGAGCTGGAATGGGTGGGGTAGACCCCTGTGTCCTTGTCAGTTCCTTACTGTTTGCCCTCTCCTGGCCCTCAGGGTCTGGGGGTGGAGGTGAAATGTTATCCCAACCCCAATTCTAGTGACCCCCCAGAGCTCCAGCTCAAAGCTGTCTGTCTGTATTCTCATTTGATGCCAGCACTGGGAGTCACTGACCCTGTGAACCAGGTATCTGATGCCAGCACCAAGAGTCACCGACCCTGTGAGATGGTCAGGGCACATTAGGCCCAGATAGAAGCAGTCCAGGATTCTGAANTCAAATCTAATACCAAAGTCCTGGTGAATCTTGGCACTTCCTCAGCCCCAGTTTCTCAGTGGCCAAACAGACCTGGTTCCTATCCCCCAAATGAGGGGTGTCTATAAAGAGCCTTGGGCAGGGCTCAGCACCCTGTAGGCACTCTCTTCTCTCTGGTCCTTAGTTTCCTCCCTGCCAATAAGTAAGAGGATACACATGGGTTCAGCTAGCTATACCTGACTCCTGGGGGCAACCTTTGGGGAGTCCAGTGTCTACTCCCCAAAGAGGCTGCAACAAGGCTGTGCCACGTAAGCTTGCATGTGGTCAGGGTACCTACTCCACTCACGGCCTGTGAGATGTCCATAGCACCCAGCCAAGGGACCAGCTGTACAGACCCCTGNACCTCACCAGGCACCTTCAATCCCAGCTCCTCATTCCATTGGTTCCTGGGCTCTGAGACTTCAGGACCCTTCTATTTGTAACAACAGTCACAGTGGGNGGAAAGGCTCACGGAGCAACTAGCTCCTTCTCACACCCAGNGCCTACTTCCTCTGCCTTTGTCATAGGTGAGCCCCAACCTCAAGCCCAGAGGGATGCTCTTCATGCCTTACCACTNTCTATTGAATATTCTGAGCCAGGAAGAGAGGGAAACAAAAAAACACACAAGAAGTGGGGTGGGCATACCAGGTAGTAGAGAAAGCATAAACGTGAAACTCAAATCTGACTTTGCTGGGTGGCCCAGACCACTAGGCATCCCCTCTCTGGTTGACTAATATGTAGATGGACAGCATCACAGGTTGATGGACAGCCCACAGTCCATGTGCCTTCCCCATCCTCCTGCTGCTTTCTTGCCACAGCTGCACCAGCTCACCATATATCAGGCCTTGCCCCCTNACTCGGGCCCTGNCATCATGCAAGCAGCCTGGCCAGGTAGCCGATCTGAGGACACCATGGAAAGGTCACCTGAGCTCTTCCCTCCTGCTCATGGATCTTTGGTGGGAGCTGGGGACTGTGAGAGAGATGATGTGGCACAGATACTGGCTGTGGAGCCCTCTCATAGCCTCCCTTGACCCCTCTGCAGCCTGGGCACAGCATCCTCTACCTCAGGATGCTGAGCAGACATCTTATACATGAGGGTGTGCCAGAGGAAACACAGCACTGACCTTGGGTTGACAAAAACAACTTAAGGGAGGAAAGGTTTGTTTGGGCTCATAATTCTGGGGCACAGATCCTCATGGCGGGGAATTCATGGCAACTGGATCGTAAGGCAGTTGGTGCTGTTGCATGTAGTCAAGAAGCAGAGGCTCAGCTCACTTTCTCTCTTCACTCAGTCTAGGGCCCGAACCCATGGAATGGCACCATCTCACACTTAGGGTGGGTCTTCCCACCTGGGTAACCCAGTCTCAGAGCTCCCTCACAGGCACACCCACAGGGCTGGCTCTAGGTGAGTCTAGAGCCCATTGGGTGGACAGTATTAGCCATCACAGCCATATGTTGCTGCTCTGGCGCTTCAGGCTCCTCATCCCATATCTACCCCCGCTGCTGCTCAGCATCAGTAGGAGAACCAAAAGCAGACTTGGCATTTCTCTGCTAGCTGAGAGTCATCGAATCTATAGGTCTTACCATGAGAAGGAACCAAGGGCTCCTCCACAGCCCCNCCCAGTGCTAGAAGCTTCGTAGGTCACTGGCCATTTTTCAATGTTCTCCAGGTCACAATGTTCTCCACCCCACAGCTCTCTAGACATCCCTCTGTGACATTTCACTCAGAGACTTGTCTACAAGTCAANTTAATGAAGAATTTTCTCAATTCAGAGATTCCCTTTTCCTTAATGGCCCCAGCTATGTCAAGCCAAGTTAACAAAAACCAGCCAGCACACAGGGAATGAACTTAGATCCTCAGGCTTGGTGGCAAGCACCCTTCCAGAGGGCTGTGAACTCCCCAAGGAGACATGGAGTGGCTGCAGGGGCTGGGTGTTAGCCTCAAAGAGTTCTGAGTTGGAACGGCTCATCTAGTTCCTCCTAGCTGTGTGACCCAGAATGAGTCTCGCCCCTCTGAGCACAGGCAAAAATGAATTTGTGAGCTGCTGCCTCTCCAAGCACAGGGTCCAGGGCTCACTTGTCTCTGTAACCATAGTCCCTGAGCTACAGCAGGTGCTTGGTACTTGCTGAGGAAANGGAGAACAAAGAAGCTGTTGAGGGGCTGGTGAAGTGGCTCGGCAGGTAAAGGTGACTGCTGCCAAACCTAAGGACCTAAGTTCAATCCCTATCTGTTGGTTGGTTTTTTTGTCAGTTTNACTTGACACCTCTAGGGAAGAAGGAACCTCAATTGAGAAAATTCTCCATCAGATTGACCTGTAGGCAAGTCTGGGGTGGGAATGGGCATTTTCTTGATTAATGGTTGGTGTGGGAGGGCCTATCTCACNGNGGGTGGTGCTACCCCTGTGGTTTGGGGTTGAATAAGAAAATAGGCAGAGGAAGATTCAAGGAACAAGCCAGTAAGCAGCACTCCTCCAAGGCTGGTTCAGTTCCTGGTTCAGTTCCTGCCTCCGGGTTGCCTCCTTGAGTTCTTGCCCTGACTTCCAATCATGATGCTGTAAGTCATACAATGAAATGAACCCTCTCCTCCCCAAGCTGCCTTTGGTCATGGTGCTTAACACAGCAACAGAAGCTAACTAGGACACCTTGGGACCCACATGGTGGACGGAGAGAACCGACTTCTGTAGTGTTCTCTGACCTCCACGCTCTCTCTGTGGCGCACACACACACACCCCTAAATAAATAAATGTAATTTTAAAAATTAAGAGGCTGTTGGGTGCATTAAACTGTGCCGTCGTGGNACAAGGTGTTTGCTAGACGCCCCACACAATGCAGCATGTCTTCAGAGCAGCCCAGGGCAGTGGTGGAGATATGTTCCCCTACCCCATACTTAAAACTGAAAGCACTCTGATG
>LZPO01020471.1:525269-537542 GCA_001675575.1 Neotoma lepida
GTGTGCAGGAGGCCAAGGACAACTTGTAGGAGTCTATTCCTTCCATGTGGTTCCCAGGGATTGAACTCGTGTTCACCATCACGTTTAGCAGCAAGTGCCTTTATCATTCAGCCATCTAGCCAGTTCCTCACCTCCATTTTGCAGAGGATGAAACAGGGAAAGACAGTGGTCAGGAGAAGTGAGGCCTGTGCACAGAACGCACAAGAGCCCATGGGTAGCTCCATCTCCCTATTACACCCCTGTCCCATGGATAGTGCCATCTCCCTGTTACACCCCTGCTCCNTAGATGGCATCTTCTCCCTGTTACACCCCTGCTCTGAGAAACAGCCTTCAATCAGTGCCACACAGGAAGGCTCAGATTATAGCTCATTCCAGGGCCAGCAGGCTTGTGAACCATAGGAAAGGGACTNAGGCAAGGAGAAACCAAGACTCATGTAGTGGGAACACTGAGAAATTTAGAGAAGGGACCCTCGGTGCTCCAGGGGCAGAGAGGGCTGGGGCAGACAGNGGCTTTGAGTCCAGGGGTAAATCAAAGAGAGGATGGAGAGAGAGGCCTTCACTGGTCAACTTAGGGTGGTCCCTCACTGATGTCACCTGGAATCCTTGGACAGAGTGGCAACTATCAGGAAGCAAGGTGGCAGGTCCTCNAACTGCCATCAGAGCCCAAGGCTGGGGCAAATGGAAGGGTCCAGTTAAGAAGATGGTCAGCCCTAGCTGTCGCACACTGTTGGTACCTGTGTGCAGGCAGGTCTTGGGAAAGTAGATGTCATCCTTATAGCATTCGCTCTCACCTGGACAGGGCCTAAGTTGCCAGTGAGGTCATGGCAGGCACTGTAAGCAATTCCAGGGCTCCACTGGGCAAGGCTGCCTCCAAGTCACACCATGCAAGGCACAGGTGCTAGTGCCCCAGAGAAGGGAGTTGTGGGTAATTTCTCAAAGAAGTTTGTGCTTGCCACACCTAACAAGGATGATATTCTAGACTTTGTCTCATTCATTCCCAGGGTAGACTCTAAGGTGGATTTTCCTGTCACACAACTGATAAAGAAATAAGGCTCAGAAAGGTAGAATGACTTGCCCTGGGCCACACAGCCAGTGCATGACAGAGTTCAGATTGAGCTCTGCACATGGCAATGACGATGCTCTAGGTTAGACCTCTTGGCCAGCACTGTTATGAAAACAGGGTTGGGGCTAGGTGCTCCTTAGGGGCTGATGTGTTGGTTCTTCTATGGGACAACAGCTGAGTGCTTTTGCTAAGTCATGGAAGAGATGGTTTCCAGCTATGTGGTAGGCTCAACAGTGCTTGAGGTACCCCAGGAGAGGAAAGAGAGAGATTCTACCTACTCCAGGACAGAGGCACCCCTCAGCACCTCCTCTGGATTTCCAGACTCCCTCCCTTCTTTCTTTGTAACTAAGTCATCTATAAGCTCTACTTCCAGAAGATAGTCCCCATACCATCAGGTACATAGTAGATGCTAAATTAATGCTGAAGCACGAAGAAGTGCCAACTTCAGATTCTATCTAATTTGGTTTGAAATCAAAGACTAGCTGCCATATGAGTTGAAGATGTCGCCTTGGCAGAGTAGAGATGAAGACACAAGCTGGATTTTTCTGAACACCTATTATATACCACATGTATACACATGGCTCACTCATGCCTCCTAGCGCTCCCATAACCTCAGGCATTGTTCCCATTTGGCTGATGTAAGAACTAAGATTCAAACTAGCTCGGCAACTATCTCTCAGCCACCCAAACCTAAGCAGCAGAGCTGGGGTTCAGCCCCAATCCCCGTGACCTCTAACCCCGCTCCTCTGTGTCCCCAAGAAAGGCACAGTGCCTTGAGGCAGCTGTCCCTTTTGGAAAGACCCTTCCATGTTCCCCTTGCATCGGATCTTTGTCATGGGGATGCCAGGTCAGGGGAACTGGGGGATGAAGTCGGAATGCCATAGACGTTCCCAAGTCTGTCCCATCCTGCTGACTGCTGGTCCAGTGTTCTTTCCTGCCTCCTGGGCTGCCTGCTGTGGGCTGGTGGTGACAGTGGCCTGCACTCAGGTAGACTGTTATGGCCTCACTGGTGCAGCTCTCTGAGGAGAGCTACAGCTAGTAAAGATGACCTCCAAGCAAGGTGCCCTCACAGGTGATTAGGTTTCTTCATGGGCCAGAAGGGCTGCCCCAGAGTAGACCCTACACCCCATCCCTGGCTTTGTGGTGCATGTCTCAAGGGAAGTACCCCTGCTAGGCCTCAGACTCCCAAGATGGAAGAGGGTGGAGGGCAGGGCAGTGTGTCCATGTGAACCAGCTCAAGACAGCTCTCACCAGGAATTCCCAGCAGCCTCTGAGGAGGGTGTATAAGGTCTGGTAGGGACAGCATAAAGAAACCAGCCAGCTCCGTCAGTGTCAACCCGCTTAGCTCTCAAGGTCAGTTCATGAAGCCCAGCTCTGACCCTCTCCCTGCCTCCCTCTCATTCCTCCCTGCTCCGCAAGGCCACCTGCAGAAGCCCCTAGCAAGAACCAAACCGCTCCCAGACCTATAGCAGGGAGATGAATGAAGTCACTCAGCCCACATCCCATCTATGCCTACTGGGTGGGCAGCTCTGCGCTAGTGCTCTCTGAGCCTCTGTCTTATCATCTGTAAAATGGGGTGGCACTCACGCCACCTTGAAGGTCCCAGAGAAGCTTTCAGTACAGCCTCGTGTGAGAAGGTAACCTGAGTGTACAGCTTCCCACCAGGCCATTTCTCAGTCACACTAAGCAACTGTCCTGGCTTCCCTGAGACTGGTATCAGCAGGGCCACCATGGGGCCAGTCCAGACCCTGGTGGGGGACATTGTGCCCTGACTAGTGAGTCCTATTCACAAGTCATTTCCTACCACCCACTCAGGTCTCCCACAGTCTGCCCTCCTCCACACTCTGGGCATGGTCACTGGTGTTGCCCATGTTCTCCACAGGCCCCTTTCACTCACTGAGAAACTAGCAGGGTTGAACATGAGGGGGTTGCCAGGAAGACAGCAGGTTGCCCACAGCAGCACAGACCCAGCCTTATTTTTCTCTGGGGGCCTTCCCAGGATAAGGACAGGCATCTAAAGAGTGGTGACAAGGCCGCCCCGTGCCATTGCTCTCCCCTCCAGTCCTCCTTTCCCGTTCCTCAGAATTGCATGGTGCTCTCCAGCCTCAGGGCCTTTGCACAGGCTGCTCCTGTTGCNGGGCACACCCAGCCCCCAGCTCAGCCTCCAGATCCTGCTTAGTCACAGCCCTGCTGGGAAGCCACTGAGTCCTGCCCTCACCAAGAGGTCTGATGCTGTGTGAACACTCCATGTCTTGTCTCACTCTCCCACGAGCGCACCCCCNAACTGCCATCAGAGCCCAAGGCTGGGGCAAATGGAAGGGTCCAGTTAAGAAGATGGTCAGCCCTAGCTGTCGCACACTGTTGGTACCTGTGTGCAGGCAGGTCTTGGGAAAGTAGATGTCATCCTTATAGCATTCGCTCTCACCTGGACAGGGCCTAAGTTGCCAGTGAGGTCATGGCAGGCACTGTAAGCAATTCCAGGGCTCCACTGGGCAAGGCTGCCTCCAAGTCACACCATGCAAGGCACAGGTGCTAGTGCCCCAGAGAAGGGAGTTGTGGGTAATTTCTCAAAGAAGTTTGTGCTTGCCACACCTAACAAGGATGATATTCTAGACTTTGTCTCATTCATTCCCAGGGTAGACTCTAAGGTGGATTTTCCTGTCACACAACTGATAAAGAAATAAGGCTCAGAAAGGTAGAATGACTTGCCCTGGGCCACACAGCCAGTGCATGACAGAGTTCAGATTGAGCTCTGCACATGGCAATGACGATGCTCTAGGTTAGACCTCTTGGCCAGCACTGTTATGAAAACAGGGTTGGGGCTAGGTGCTCCTTAGGGGCTGATGTGTTGGTTCTTCTATGGGACAACAGCTGAGTGCTTTTGCTAAGTCATGGAAGAGATGGTTTCCAGCTATGTGGTAGGCTCAACAGTGCTTGAGGTACCCCAGGAGAGGAAAGAGAGAGATTCTACCTACTCCAGGACAGAGGCACCCCTCAGCACCTCCTCTGGATTTCCAGACTCCCTCCCTTCTTTCTTTGTAACTAAGTCATCTATAAGCTCTACTTCCAGAAGATAGTCCCCATACCATCAGGTACATAGTAGATGCTAAATTAATGCTGAAGCACGAAGAAGTGCCAACTTCAGATTCTATCTAATTTGGTTTGAAATCAAAGACTAGCTGCCATATGAGTTGAAGATGTCGCCTTGGCAGAGTAGAGATGAAGACACAAGCTGGATTTTTCTGAACACCTATTATATACCACATGTATACACATGGCTCACTCATGCCTCCTAGCGCTCCCATAACCTCAGGCATTGTTCCCATTTGGCTGATGTAAGAACTAAGATTCAAACTAGCTCGGCAACTATCTCTCAGCCACCCAAACCTAAGCAGCAGAGCTGGGGTTCAGCCCCAATCCCCGTGACCTCTAACCCCGCTCCTCTGTGTCCCCAAGAAAGGCACAGTGCCTTGAGGCAGCTGTCCCTTTTGGAAAGACCCTTCCATGTTCCCCTTGCATCGGATCTTTGTCATGGGGATGCCAGGTCAGGGGAACTGGGGGATGAAGTCGGAATGCCATAGACGTTCCCAAGTCTGTCCCATCCTGCTGACTGCTGGTCCAGTGTTCTTTCCTGCCTCCTGGGCTGCCTGCTGTGGGCTGGTGGTGACAGTGGCCTGCACTCAGGTAGACTGTTATGGCCTCACTGGTGCAGCTCTCTGAGGAGAGCTACAGCTAGTAAAGATGACCTCCAAGCAAGGTGCCCTCACAGGTGATTAGGTTTCTTCATGGGCCAGAAGGGCTGCCCCAGAGTAGACCCTACACCCCATCCCTGGCTTTGTGGTGCATGTCTCAAGGGAAGTACCCCTGCTAGGCCTCAGACTCCCAAGATGGAAGAGGGTGGAGGGCAGGGCAGTGTGTCCATGTGAACCAGCTCAAGACAGCTCTCACCAGGAATTCCCAGCAGCCTCTGAGGAGGGTGTATAAGGTCTGGTAGGGACAGCATAAAGAAACCAGCCAGCTCCGTCAGTGTCAACCCGCTTAGCTCTCAAGGTCAGTTCATGAAGCCCAGCTCTGACCCTCTCCCTGCCTCCCTCTCATTCCTCCCTGCTCCGCAAGGCCACCTGCAGAAGCCCCTAGCAAGAACCAAACCGCTCCCAGACCTATAGCAGGGAGATGAATGAAGTCACTCAGCCCACATCCCATCTATGCCTACTGGGTGGGCAGCTCTGCGCTAGTGCTCTCTGAGCCTCTGTCTTATCATCTGTAAAATGGGGTGGCACTCACGCCACCTTGAAGGTCCCAGAGAAGCTTTCAGTACAGCCTCGTGTGAGAAGGTAACCTGAGTGTACAGCTTCCCACCAGGCCATTTCTCAGTCACACTAAGCAACTGTCCTGGCTTCCCTGAGACTGGTATCAGCAGGGCCACCATGGGGCCAGTCCAGACCCTGGTGGGGGACATTGTGCCCTGACTAGTGAGTCCTATTCACAAGTCATTTCCTACCACCCACTCAGGTCTCCCACAGTCTGCCCTCCTCCACACTCTGGGCATGGTCACTGGTGTTGCCCATGTTCTCCACAGGCCCCTTTCACTCACTGAGAAACTAGCAGGGTTGAACATGAGGGGGTTGCCAGGAAGACAGCAGGTTGCCCACAGCAGCACAGACCCAGCCTTATTTTTCTCTGGGGGCCTTCCCAGGATAAGGACAGGCATCTAAAGAGTGGTGACAAGGCCGCCCCGTGCCATTGCTCTCCCCTCCAGTCCTCCTTTCCCGTTCCTCAGAATTGCATGGTGCTCTCCAGCCTCAGGGCCTTTGCACAGGCTGCTCCTGTTGCNGGGCACACCCAGCCCCCAGCTCAGCCTCCAGATCCTGCTTAGTCACAGCCCTGCTGGGAAGCCACTGAGTCCTGCCCTCACCAAGAGGTCTGATGCTGTGTGAACACTCCATGTCTTGTCTCACTCTCCCACGAGCGCACCCCCGAGGCTCTCCAACCTCCTGTGTTCTCCACACCGGGCAAATTTCCAGCAACTGGGAAGCCGGTGCTGATGGATACTGAGTCCATGAGCTGATGGAGAAGTGGGAACTGTGTGGAAGTGTACTCGTCATTTGGAAAGAAACCTGAGACCAGAGAGGTGGAGGGCTTGTCCAGAGCCAAACAGCTCTTCAGGAGCTCTGGGCCAGNTCAGCTCCAGCCCTGTGTTCTTAGTGTCCACTTGTCATCTTAGGGTACCATGGAGGTCTGAGAGACAAATGAGCTCCCTGGAAGTCCCGAGAAGATCTGAATGGCCGAGAAGGGCTGTAGTGGCTGGGGCAGCCCAAGATCCCGTGGACCCAGCTATAGGATGGAAGACTCCCGGAAGGGTCTAATTTCTGGTTCTGGTTCCATCTATGGAACCTGGGCTTGGAGTTCCCACACTCCACCCTGCTTCTCTATCAGTAAAATGAGGCAGTACTCTATACGCGGGGGCTGCTGTGTGTGTGTGTGTGTGTGTGTGTGTGTGTGTGTGCACATGTGCACATGTGTGTGTAAGCACATGTGTGTACATATGTTCATTTAAGTATGTGTGGAAGCATGCACATTAGCACTCAGGAAAGCACCAGAGAGAGGTCACTATGCAACCATCATGCAACCCAGACACCAGAGAGTGCCCTTTGCCCTGGTTTTCTCACCTGTGGGTCCATGACACTCAGAAGTTGGCTCCTCCCATCTCTTGTTACCCCTCTGCCTTGTCCTCTCCAGGGAACCCCGGTCCCTCCCAGGTTCCACAGCCTCTACAGTGTGGGAGAGCAGAGAGATCCCAGAGGAAGGCAGTGCTGTGTTCCAGTCCTCCACTCTGTGCCACACAACTATGTACCTCTGAGCAAGCCACACACCCTCTCTGGGCTTGTTTCCGCACCTCCAGGTTGAGGAGTGATAGTACCAATGCTTCTGGGACAGTGATGAGCAGTAAATGACAAGTCCCGTATTACAAACCAACAAGGAGGGGTCTGACAAACATCCGGTTCCTCTCCTCCTCCTCCTCCTCCTCCTCCTCCTCCTCCTCCTCCTGCCAGTCCCAGGACTAATCACCTCCCCCTGTCTGTCCCCACCTTCCTGCTCTTCTCCCTTCAGGAGGATTAAAGTCCACACACACTCGAGAAACCAGAGACCCCAGCACAGAGCCTTCCGTTCAGTGAGAACTGAAGGCTTGATGGGCTGAATGACCCAGAGAAATGACTGTGATCTGTGGCATTTGGCTGATGGGACTTTTAGGGACAAGAGCTCCAGCTTCCTGTCCCAGTTAAGGCACCTCTAGACAGGGGCATTCCAGTGAAGTTGGGGGTTTCCNTTTATCCCTTCCAAACTTGGNGTGCCAAGGGAACCCCACTCATTGGCAAGCTTCCTGCACTAGAAGCCCCAGTCCAAAGACCATTTCCAGAGTCACCAAGAAAGGCAAACATCAGACCTCTTCCAGGGATTGCATTCAACAAACTTGCACTCACTGATTTAATCAATATATGTTGAGGCTTTGTGTCCATTGCCAGGAATGCCACGGGCAAATGAGACCCAGGTTCCCGTCCCCAGGAGTACATCAGCATGATGANCACATGTGCATAGGAAGATTGGCTGTTGGGAAGGCAAATCTGGGAAGGAGTCGTGAAGGAGGGACTGCTGGAGAGGACTCTGAAGGATGAGTAGGAGTTCTCCAGGCAAGGGGTGGGAAGGATGAGTTTGGGGAGCAGAGAGCAGGGTGTGGAGTCAGGAGGGTAACAGGAGTGTTGGAGCAGGGCTGCAGGGGTGGGCTGGACAGGTAGAGTTTTCAGGAGAACAGGCAGAGTGACCAAGGTCATCAAGGTCACGAGGCAGGGTGGATGGTGGGGAAGTGACTGTGCACACACTAACAAAGTGCCGGCCTGAGGGGAGCACGAAGAGATTGTTTCTGGCCTGAGATGCTTCATCCATGCAGTCCTCGAGGTCATCTGTCCCCTGTTCTGCAGTACTAGCTCTGTGACGTTGGCTCCATTGCTTTGTGAGCCCCAAGCCCAGGAGGTCTGGGATTCCCCTCTCAGAGATCAGGTAGGTCACAGGCACACATCTGCCGCTGATGTGGGAGGCAGGGCTGATAGCTTCTGCCTCGTGACCAGAAGGAAAACCCAGCTCCCTTCCCATGCCCACCTTGGTGAAGTCCCCCTTGGTGAAGTCCCCGGGCTGGGCTTGCCTGGGCAGTACTCTTTGGGTCCCAGTGTCCTCAGTCTCTATGATATTCACTCATTGATCTAGCNCACTCTGCCTCAGTTTCCTTATCTGTAAATTAGAACTACAGGGAGGGCCCGCCTCCCTGGGTTTCACAACAAGGTGTTGTACCGAAGGCCTGATGGTGAATAGGTTGTCAATAGCCATGCGCGGCAGTCACTGGCCATCGCTGGCATTGAGACCCACACCTTCCCATGGAGGGATCTTGAAGCAAAAGCCAGGAATTGGGGGTTCAGGAAGGAGCCCAGCTTCTTCCTGCAGAGGTATCTAAGAATGCCCTGTGCCAGGAAAGGGGGATGGAAGAGACCCAGCATGTCACATTTTCATAGGGTATTTTTCAGAGAACTCCAAGCCCTATGTTTTCAGTCTCTTACTAACACCCATCACTCTCTCCTTGACTGACACCACTGCCCTGTAGCCAGTGCTACTCTGGCGATAAGCCAGCTGAGACCCAGAAAGGTTGAGTTGCTTGCCCAAGGTCACTTCAAAGACAAAGGATTGAGCTAGTTTTGAAACTCAGGTCTAGGGGACATGAAGCCCAGCTCCAGAGCCAGATGGCTGCAGGGGTTTGGGGCCAGTGATGGGGGTACAGAGTGGGTGTGGGCCCCGGTGCAGCTGAGGAGATCTTGAAAGAACCAAGCCACATGGACTCTTGGGATACGCACTCTTATCCACTCAGAGGCATCGACTGCAGAGTCCCTGGCTGTTGCCTCAGACTTAAGAGGCCTCTGGTAGGGTCAGAGAGCAAGGCCTCGGACCCCATTGGGACACATGTGGGTTCTGGCTTGGCTCTGCCTTCTGCCTCTACTTCTAATATTGGGTCCCCAGATCCCCAGGGCTCCCTTTTCTCTTCTGTAAAATGGGAAGGGGCCTACTCGTAGTTGTAGAGGTCAGAGATGGAAAGGGCTTTGGAAAGGGCTTCTCTCCTAGGATACAGACAGATACTCTTAGCGACAGTGGCCATGTGCCTCAAGAGTGCCCCCTATCTCTCCATGGAAAGGCGGTGACCCAGGCAGGAGGCCACTGGCTTCTGACTCCAGCAGACTGATCTCAGCAAAGTGGCTGTCTCCATTCAGCCCTTGCCCTGGCCCTAGGTCCCTTCCCAATGTAGCTAACCAAACCCAGGAGTCATCTGCTATTTTCCTGTCCTTCCTGCTCCTCACCCCTACCCTGTCCCTGACCCTCAGACCAGGTCCACCATAAGCCAACATAGGCTAGATGAAAACCTGTTGGTGATACTCCCAGCTGGCCACCTGCCTATGTGCCCTATTCCCCATGGATGACGCTAATCTGTCACGTCCAACCTCTCCAGGGTTGCAACATAAATGCCTTGTTTGTCTGATTGCCCAATGCCCCAACTTGCCCAGACCCCTGACCCCTAATGCATCCTGGAAGAGCAACACAGTGACCTAGAAGTAGCCACTGCCAGGAGAGGAGGCCCAAGGTCCAGGGCTGGGACAGGCAGATGTCTGTGACCACCTCCTACCCTCAAGGACATAGTTAGGCAAAGCATTTATAGCTTTTCCCTTGGAGCCTCTGAGCCTGTGCCATGGTACTGTGAGAGATCCAGTTCCCAAGAGTCTTGCTGGGTCTGGTACTTGGTGGGTCAAAATCACACAGCAGTGATTCAGTCAGGCCTTTATTGCATCTATAACATGCTGGCACCTAGCATATGGGGCCCTAGGGACCCATTTGATGCAGACACAGCCCAGTGAGAGGCACAGACCTGTAGATCATCACAGCATGGTATGGTCAAAGATGAGACTGGGATGAGCTAACTGAGTATGTGGAAGTAGGTAGGATTGTCTGTCAAAGGGGAAGATGAATATGGCTTTGCAGGTTGAGCAGAAGTTCATGGGCCTAGAAGCCATTGGGATGTAGACTCAGAGACAGAAGGACTCGGGGCCTGGCTTGCCAAGGAGGTNGGTATTTGGGTCCATTTCTGTTGGATGCTGGTCTTAGACTCCAAGAAGCAAAATCTGTGACTGATTGAGAGTTGGAGCTCTTGGTATCTGTGAGTGAAGCCAACATGTCTCCATGGGGGTCACTGGGCAGGCTGGACTCAGTCCTTCAAAGTAGGATGAGTACTGAAGCCCCCTGCCAGGCACACCTACTGTCTATTACCTGTAAGCAGCCTAAGGCTTGGGCCTGAGGACCTCAGTCACAGGGGCATTTTATTCAGACAGCTGTGTGGCTTTGCTATGACAGCCACACCCAGCCTTCTCCTCTAAGTGTTCACAGCAGCCCCCAGGGTGCAAGGACCTGTGGTTTCCTGACCTGAGGTGGCTCTGAACAGGCCACAGGAAGAGATATAGTGGGGGAATGGGTGGCTCCCAACCGCACCCCCGCTCCATGTTCTCTGTTTGTTCACCAGGGAAAGTGGCTTACCCTAGAGACAGAGAGGCATGATAGCAGACTCCTGCACACACAGTGAGCTGGCAGAGGCTTCTCACCTGCTGCCCTCTGGGTCCACCTCCCTGAGCCAAGGCCCGATGTGTTCTCTAGGCCCCGGTCGGGGCAGGGTGGCCTCTAGCCTCCTAGCCTGGCCCTTTGTCCTGGAGTGAGGATGCACATGGACAGTGCTGACTTGGGAGTTTACACAAGGTGTGACCAGTAGAATGTCCCCAGGAAGGGTAGGGTTAAGGAGGAAGCAGAGATGAGGCTGTTTTGAGGGGTCCCAGCCCTGGCCTATTGACATGAGGCAAGAGTCCCTCTGATNGGGCGGGCTCAAGGCTGTCCAGTGCGAACCCCAGGAAGGAGTGATCCCTGAGTCACGTTCTTGTCCCATGGACAAGGCCTGAGCATCCTTAGCTTCTGGGCACCCCCACCCCTGTACACACTCACACATGCAGATCGCTGCTTGGCCAGAGTAGATAGGACCCTATGATCAGTCTGGGGGGTTGAAGAGTAGTGTTGGCGATGGTGGAGTGACCTTGTTCTGGGGCCCTGCCTTGGGCTCTGCTCTGACTCTCTCCCTCCTCAGCCCCTCTGCGTGGCAGGTTCTGATTTTGGTGCAGTGCAGACTTTCAGCTTAACGAGACAAATTGATATTCCGTGCCAGGCAGGGATGGAGCAGCAACAGGGCGCTCAGAAAGGCGGGCAGCTCCTAGGTGGGCAGAAGTGGGGGTAGGGGAAAGAGGCAGCTTTTGTCTGGAACTGGCTCTCGGGGCACCACCACCCCCTGCCCCTCCTGCACCCATTCAGGCTGATAGGTGCTCCAACACACTGGCTTTGAAGGTCCTTCTATAGGCCATGCCCTCTTCCAAGCAGGATGCCACTCCTGGGGTATGCGGAGGCACAATCATGGAGGGGGGGTGCCTCAGCCAGTAGGGAAAGTGAAGAGAAAACTCCTCATCCAAGAGNCCCCCTCACCTGGCTGCTAGGGTCCTGGTCCCTGGAATTACAGTCCAGATTCTGTCTGGAATTAAGAGTCCACAGGTCTGTCCTGTGGGGAGATGAAGCAGGAGGAAGTGAGCTGCTGGATGGGGAGTCCATCCCTGCACACTCCAAAGTGGAATCACTCTAGAGTCCCTAGAAGTGGTTAGCCTCCAGTGCGGTCTCCCCCAACTCATCAGATAACCCTGGCAGATAGTGGGAATGTGCTAACACTCCAGCAGAGAAATGGCCTCTTCAAGAGTTCTCCTGATTAGACCCATCCCCACCCTGGGGCAGGTGGGCACACCCAGGCAGGGTGTGGGGCTGCAGAGGGGTGTAGGTAACAGCAGGCAGCTGGCTGGGGAGTCTGCTCCACAGACNCTGTCACCATAGGCGCATTTAGGTTATGCCCTCTTGTACAGTCTTTGCTCCCAGGTATAAAGGCATTCTGTCAGCCTCTGGGGAGGCTGGAACCCCCACCCTCTCTAACAAAGTAGGAAGTGACTTGGGGAAGGCATATGAAAGCAGTGCCTCCCCCTTTGCTCTCACCAACCCCCCTGCTCGTCCGGGGCTGGGCTCTGACCTCCCCTCCGCGTGCCCTT
>LZPO01020471.1:543231-566327 GCA_001675575.1 Neotoma lepida
TGTGAGAAGCTATGCTGTGTACTCAGTATTTGGTAAATGTTTCTTCCATTTGCTGTGTGGGAGGGGATTGCTTCTTGCAAGTCACATCTTAGGGAGTTGACTCCACAGTTCAGCTGTGTGTAGTGACACTAGTGGCTTATCCTCAATTTGCACTTCTGTAAAGTGGGCACAATACTAGTGCTCATCTTCCTTGTGGCAAGGGTGGCTGTGAGGGGCAAGAGGACTCAAGTGCTCACTGTGGCACAGTCCAGGTTGAGCAACACATTCCACGGCTGTCAAATAGTCTATCATGGTTTCCTTGTTGCAGCTGGCCCTCTAGGGAACGTGGGTTTCCCCATCTGTGGATTCACAACAGCAGCCTAAGAAATACTCAGTGGGCTTGGGAGACAGCTCAGTCAGTAAAACGCCTGCTGTGCAAGCATGAGGACCTGGGTTCATATCTCCACCATCCCCATAAAAGCNGGGCCTGGTTGCTCACAGCTGTAGCCTTAGTGCCAGGGAAGCAGAGACAGGCAGATCCTAGGGGTTTGCTGCCTGGCCAGTCTAGCAAACGGGTGACTCGGGTTCAGTGAGTGACTGTCTCAAAAGATAAGGTAGAGAATAATAGCATAAGATTCCCAATGTTGACATCCAGCATGTAGACAACTGCACACATGTGACACACACAACACACACACATGCACACACACCACATGTTATATGCACCCACAGAAAATATTCAAGAAAAATCTTAATCTGCATTGAACATCCCAGACATTTTTCTTATTTTGCCTCTAAATAATACAGTATCAGAGCTGTCTGTGAGGGGNTGGATATTATAAGTCACTTGGAGATGATTTTAAGTTTATGGAAGTGTAAAAAGCAGACAGGTGACACTTGCCTGTGATGCCAGCAATGAGGAGGTGGAGGCGAGAAGATTGAGAATTTAAGGTCATCCTTTGCTGCATACTTTGTGACCCTGTCTCATCAAACAAATGACAGACACAACCAAAAAAGGTCTGTGAGGGGATGCAAATACCGTGGTGCTGTGGGAAGACCTGAGCGTCTGGAGATGGCAGGTTTGCAGGGGGTTCCTGAGGCCCAGAACCTCAAGTTTTCAAGGTTGCACAGTTCCTCCTTTGTTGTGTGAGGGTGTGGTGAGGTGCTGTAGGGAAGCACTCTGCTGAGTTTCCATGGCATCAGAGAGCTTTAAATATAAACCCCAACCCAGTATTGACTGCTGTGTGGCCTTGGGCCAGGAGCATGGCTTCTCTGAACTCAGCATTCTGTTCTCTGAAANTGGGATTGATTTCAGATATCAACTAGGAATGTGTCTGAATGAGGTCCTGCTCATGCATGGGTACATTGATGGTGANCCCAGAAGGAGAGTCCTAGCCCAAGGAGGGAAAGATCCTGCACAGCCCCCTCTCCTGTGCTTGTGGTGCTGTGGCAGAGCCTGTAAGAGGAACTACAAGCGAATGACCCCATTTTGGGTGAAACAGCACAAATCTCCGAAGGAGGAAGCAGGTGTCCCCCATGCCGCCTTAGAAGGCAGGATTTATAGGAGGGCTTGTACCACTCTAGGGGCTGTCTGGCTGCCCCACCTGGCTCTCAAGGACACTTCGGGCTCAAGAGTGACCTGCAGAGCTGAGCTGTCAAGCTGTGGAGGTCTGAGGGATCTGCTGGCGATCTTGGGGAACATCCAGCCTTCCTGGGCCTTCTCAAGCTTTNATCAAGCAGGATACAACCCTCATGGCCTAGTAGGTGGCACTGTGGTTACAGATAAAAGCTAGGCCCAGACTGCTTGAGGTAAAATCTGGACTTGGCCACATTGGCTGTGTGCCTCCATCTCTGTTTCTGAGTTTCCACAGCTGTGACCTGGGCAGTAAAATGTCCACTGTGCCATGGTGTCATGTCCATACAAACGGATGATCTCCAAGATGTCACTCNGACATTTCAGCACATGGGGTGGGGTGGCTCACTTAAGCACTTTAGCTTTCTTAAACATCTGTACAGCTTAGTCTTGATACAGTTTAGAGTTCACAAAATCCAGGGAACGAGAAGAAAGGCTTAGCAGNGGGCCATTAGGTGATGGGAAGTAAGGAGCCTTTATCTACCACTCCCCTAGGAGCCCCTGTCTCCCCCTAAAGCTCAAGAGTGCTCACTCCTCAGAGCTGCTGTTAGAATGCCTGCATGCAGTTGGTGCTTACTAAATACCAGCTCAAAACAAACACCACAGTCCAGGGAGGACTGTAAAGCATGCACTCTGAGATTCCAGTGCCTGCCCCTCTGTTTGTCTCCTGTGTAATCTGCTACAGGTTCCATAACNTCTCTCTGCCTTAGCTCTCCTGTCTTTGAAATAGGGATAACAGAAATCTTCAACTCAAAAATGAGGATTAATCAAATAAAAGTGAAGTAATTAGGTAGAAGTGCCAGCAGCTGTTACGTCATGAGCATCTAGTGAGTTCCTTCTAACCCCATAAATAATAGCAAAATTAGACACTGTTAACTAAGTAATAGCCATCAGGAATCCCTAAGGTCTCAGATGTTGCTTTGCTGGGGTTATGTAGCTGGCTCTCCCTGTCCAGGCACCAGCCAGTGTGGACTCTTTGTGATGTGGGTCTGGGGTTCTGAGTCTTCGAGAGGAAGGAGTTTGGTGTGGGAGGAAGGGAAGCACTGTTGGTCCAGATTGCACTAGACAAGGAGGGCTCTCATCAGACAGGGTTTCCTTGCCTGTCCATCACACCAGGGGAAGCAGCAGATCTGGGCTGCACCCTGCCACAGGTCAGCAGAGACTGCTGACCACCATGTCCTTTCCCAGCGGGCTCCTGGCCTCATGGAGGCTGCTAGCAGAGTGANGGTCAGAACNCTCTCCTGGAGAGATCAGAAGCCCCGGGGCAGCTTGTCTAACTGCCAGGCAGGGATGAGCCACCAAGTGGCTGGGGGAGGGGGAGGGGGATGCTGCAGAGACCTGGGAATGGGGTAGCCTGGCAACACTCCAGGCAACTCTGGACAAGTTCTTATCTAGATGTTAGTTTCTCATTTTTGGAACAAAGACTTGGGCTCAGATGACTTCAAAATTCTCAAGTTCAAAGTCGCTCAGATGTTTCTGAGAGTCAAGTTCATGGGAAGGGGCAGGTGGGAGGGAAGGAGCTGGCATCTGTGCAGGGAAGGCATGTCCATCACTATGTCCCTCTCATGGGANTTGGCTGCANACATTACTCAGGAGAAAGGGACCAAAGTGGGAGGTATGGGGCAGAACAGGGCAGCAGCTATGACTGCAACAGTATGTGCCCTTAGCTTGAACCTCAGCCTCATCCTTGGGGGGCTCTGGAACATAGCCTGCACCCCAGGATGTCTCCAGACCTGTGGCTAGTGCAGTGGCCCTTGGTGTCCTGCATGAGAACAGCTGTGGCTGTGACTGCTCTCTGAGCATCAAAATGTGAAGTGTGAGCACCCACTGGAGTGGCTACCTTGTCCCAGTGCAGGCATCTGTGTGTATAGAGAAGGAACTGGGACTCCTGTGGGTNGGGGGCTGCTGCAGAGAAGCCCCAGCTAGTGAAGGGGCCTCCTGGTACCCCACACTGTCCGCTCTCCCATGTGTAGTTGGAGCCCAGGCTGCCGGGTTGCAGTCTTCTCCCAAGTGTCTGAAGGCAGGATATTAAGAGCTCTTTAGGCCACTTCTAAATTTATCAACTTCAGTGACTCACTTCAGATGGAAATGAGTCCCTTCTCATGCCGCCCCAGCCCTGGCTTCTGAGCTTGGAGCATCTTGGAGAAGGGAGGGACTACAGGACTAGAAACAAACACTGGCTGAGCACTTGGGTGTGCCAACTCCCTTGCTGGGAACTGGCTGCATCCAGGTGGCCACGGATAACAAGTGCTCAGATGGGACTCTGACCCTGAGCACCTTGCGGGACTCAGACTTAGCCTGGCTGATTTGTTGAGTCCTCCAAGGCCTCTATTTCGTCATCTGTACAGTGGGCCAGGGTAGTGCAGAGCCTACAACCTAGACTGCTCCCGTGTTCCCGAAACAGGAATGGTGTGGAATGTGCCTGGCACTGGGGACCACAGCTGTTTCTGGGCCTTTCTTGTTCCCTGGGAGACCTGGTTCTCTGATGGCTTCCGAGGAAAGGGATTCTAAGCTGAGTGAAAATGCTGGTATCCTTGTCCCTGGGACTCCCCATTCTCTGAAGGGGCACTATGGGCATGGTCACCTCCACATACTCTGAAGCCTCAGAGGAACCCTATGCCCTAACCATCATGAGTATGCCTTCCAAGAGAGGCCTCAGTGACTGGACCCCATATAGATACACAGGCATGGTCTGGCAGAAGGGGCACATCTGCACTAGGCTGTCACAGCCAAGAAGAACAGAGTTGGGAACCCAGGTATTTCCTAAGCCAGATCCCACCTCCTCGCACCCTTCCAGAACAGAATCAGAGGAGTTCAGGCCCAGAGCAGAGGCTGGAAGTCTGGGCGCTGTCCATGGTACCCAGTCACTAACTGAACCCTGGACAGAACAGACCAGAGAGACGGGGCAGGATGATTCCTTCTCCAGGACACAGACAAGGTCAGGGTGTTCTTGAAGCTGAGTATACCCAAGAACCAAAGGCAACCCTGATCTTTGTTCTTTCCCCACCAAAGAGCAGAGTCCAGCTTTGGGGATGGAGTCTTTGCTGTGTAAACATCAGCCGGCCGCTGTTGAGGGAATCTCAACATCACTGTAGACAAGTAGTGTCCCCTGCATGGGTGACTGCTTCATGACTGTGGGGGGAGTGTCTGAAGGCAAGGAGATGGCTGTGCCTGGCCCTGCCCCATGCCTCGTAGCTATGAGACTGTCACCACAGCTGGCAACATGTGTCCTTGCTTCACAGAACCCAAGGAGGTCACAGGACTTGCTCCCATCATGTGGCAGGGAGGTGGTAGAGCTTAGGTGGGTGCTGTGCTCTGTGAAGAGCACTGTGGTGTTTCTGAGGCTTCAGAGGGCAGCTGGGCACCATCATAGAAGACTTGCCCTGCCAGTATAGGTGGAGGGCCCAGCANAGGACAAGGATTAAGAGCATACCCTGAGCCCAAGGGCCTAGGCTGGATTCTCCAACATTTCCTTGCTGTGTGACCTTGAACAAGTGACTCAGTCTCTCTGTGCCTCAANTTCCTCACTTGGGAAGGATGGAGGTAAAGAGAAGTACTGATTTCCTCATACGTGAAACAGCCTAGAACAGTGCCTCACCGAGAGGTTCCTCCACACAGCCGTTGCTGTTGCTATGCTTGTTAATGAGAGGTCAGAATGCCAAGGAGAGTGAGACTCTAAGTCCGTCCCTGANTCTGTCCCCCAGCCTCCTTGACAACCCCCATGTCACTAGGGTGAGCTTCACTCAGTGGCCATCTGGCCCATCGCTTTGTTTGGTCTTCACTGACCCTCCTCTATCAAGTAGAAGGGGGAGACCAGGAGTCTTTCTTGTACCTATGCATTTGAGATTCCACAGCTCCTGCCCACCCTTCTAGCCCCCTCTTCACACCTCACCTTTGCACCCCATCCATCAACTGCTCATCCACCCAGTCAAGAGTTCAGCCATCAGAGTGAGCTCAGGTGGGGGACAATGTCCATTCATGCCAACCTTTCCCCTGTCCCCAGCCTTTCCAGTCATTGTGCTCCTCAGTGGGAACCCCTCACCCATCTCCAACCCCTTGCTGAGTGCCACCTTCCTCAGTCAGCCTCCACAGGGCCAGGCCTAGGGCCTCTAGAACTAGCCTCCAGCCCCATATTCTGGTTGCTTTCTGTTAATTTTTAGAGAGTTCACCAGAATACCATTGAATGAGCATACTGGAAAGGGACAATCCTCCTTTACAGTCCCCTCACCATCCAGATACCTTATCAGCAATAGAAATCAGGTTGTTGTGCCTGCTGCACACCCTACAATTCTCCCATGATGCACAGGCTCAAAACCAGACTCCTCTTCACAGCCTAGAGTTTCTTCTGGGTTTGATCCTCACCTCACACATTCACCACCCTTCTCTCTCTTACTTTTCTTTCCTCAAACTCACTTTCCTCTTCTCTGCCTCGGGCCCTTTGCACATGCTGCTTCCCCATGGAAAACACAGTTTTCCCTTTAATGTATATGATAGATTTGTTCTCGTGGAACAAAGTGGTATCTCCTATTAAAGACCAACTCTCTGGTCTGTGTAAAAGAGTGTGCCTCAGCCCTGCTGGTATTCTCTACCACTGCACCTGTCACTAACATTCGTCACTGTGAACATTTGTTTCTGTTTTTATTCCCTTGTTTGTCATCTGATAAGCAAACATTTGAGGGAAAGAGGCTGTCTGATTCACTCTTGTGTTTGAGGAGGCAGGTCTGTGTAAGCATTTGTGGAATGAATGAATGAATGAATGAATGAATGAGCTATGAATCAGCAGAGATGGCACCAAATGGCCCCAGGACACTGATTTCTTTTCTCAGAAAATTCTGGACCGTCCCAGAAAATGTCCTCTAAGGGCTGTTCGGGGCTGTAGCCTCTGCCACGCTTGAGTTCTGTCTGGTAACTCCTGTGGGGCTATGAAAGGAGCAAGAGTCCTCAGTGTCGCAATTGGACACACATCCAAGACAGGAAGTGGCAGTAGAAGCCACCTGCCCCCTGTGAAACCTCTGGAAGGGAGGGGGAAAGGAAGGGCAGAGGGTATGGAAGCTGCAGCCGTTGTGTGTGTTGGGGGGTGGGGAGGTGAGCTGGGAAGGGTACTACAGAGACAAGCGCATCTGTGGAGTCTAAGTGTGGGGAGGAACTGTTGTGGCTGGGGCCAGGGCAGGTGTCCCCAGGGAAGAGGAGCTCTCTGCATCCTGTTCTTTGGCCAGTTTGTATTTTGTGCCATTGTTTGTGGCACCACAGTGGACTTTTGGACTCAAAGGAGCTCTTAATGGTGGGTGTGGGGACCACGCCTTCGTTAAGTGACATTCCTGCTGATGAGACCTACACAGAAAGAGCCTAGTGTCTGTCCCCAGACACTCACCTGCCTCCTCCCATCCCCAGCCTTCTCTCCCTGCAGACCATACCCCCAAAGCTGTCAGTCACAGTTCAAAACCCATGAGATGGACAGCAAATAGCCCGCAGAACCATCTGGAAACCCTACCTTCCTTTTTAAAACCACAGCCATTTGAATTCCAAAGAGAAAGCTTGTGAAGTGTGGAGAGTGTGGGGGAACCAGCTCTCTACAGATCTCCAGGTCTCTGGGAAGCTCTTCCCTCTCAGTAGGATATGGCACCATGGATGCTATTAAAATCCAGCTCTCAGTGGTGATGCAGCCACAGGCTGCATCCCTGTCTGCTTGTCCCCTCACACCCTGGCAGACACAGGTTCCAAGGGCTTCTGTTTCTTTTACTTATTATTCTATTTTACCATGGAAGTGTGGGCATATATAAGTATGTGTTTATGTTTGTGTATGTGCATGTGTGCTCAAGGGGACATGCATATGTGTATGAGGTCAATCTCAGGTGTCATGCCTTAGGAGTTATCCACATTGCTTTTAGGAGACAGGGTCTCTCAATTAGGCTGGTCACCAAGCCTCAGGGATCTGCTTGTCTCTACGTCTCCCACACGGTGGGTATAAGTGCGTCCCACCACACCTGTCTTTGTGAGTGCTGAGGGTGGACTCAGGTCCTTGCGTTGCGTTGCGAGTACTCTGCAGACTGAGCCATCTCCCCACCCTCTTTGTAACCAGCCTCACTTATGTCTAGCCATGACTGTTGATCACTTTATTGTGTGATGTGTTATCCATCCTGGGCCTTGGCAGGCTTTGAACCGGAAGCTGTAAAGGAGAGCATGAAGGCAGGATACTTAAGCCCCCCATGCTGTTCTGCATTGCCCAGAGTGTGCACCCACTCTTTATCCAGTGACCATATTAGGAGTGAGGACAGATGGAGCCATGATGCCCAGGCTCAGAGCTTACCACCTTGCCATCACTGGGACATGTCACTACCCCCACTACAACCAGTTCTCTGTGACACCCGTAGCTGTAACAGGGAGTCTGAGCTCATCATGCCAAAAGTCAGCTAAAAGCACAAACAGGAGCAGGAGACAACATCAGAGCACAGCTCAGAGGTCAAAGAAGAAAGCCAAATAGCAGAAAGCATGGGTACAAAGACTCTCCCCTCACCCCAAAGCAAACAAGCTGTGCTTTTGAAATACCGACAGAAAAAAATAGATGGCTCTTAGTAAAGAAGGAAGTCACAGAAAGGACAAGGTAATGTGCCACACACACCCCCACGGCCCCCAGTGGGTGCAGGAGGCCTGGGCAACCATGCACCTGTGGGTTGCAGCCTGTGTGCGATATTGGCTGTTGTGTCCCAACCCCTCTCTGTATGTTCTGTACATTTCACTGGAGGAAACTGGGGCTTGTTGGTAATCCTGCCCTACTGCCGCCAGCCCAGGTTCCAAGCCACCCACTGGCTCAGTCCCAGCTGTAGGTGATGTCACCAGATTCCATTTCAGCCTGTTAGGGTCGATGGCCCGCATGTGGATGAATAGGCAAGAGGGAGCTGGAGACCCTCTGTACAAATGGGTAGCTAGAGGCTGAGTACTGGCAGGTCCCTTAAATAGGAGAAGAGAGATGGACCATCTGGACCTTGGGACCACAGAGGCCACTCTGAACTTTGGCCGTAGTTCTGCTGTTTGCTTAAAAGACCTGGACTGTGTGCAGGGCAATGGGCTAGAGGAACCATACATCCCATCCCGAGAAGGGCTTCAGGCTTGTCATCCAGACGCTTTCTTCTAAGAGCCACTGCCAAGGGAATATGTAGGTCCTTTGTGGAGTGGAGGTGACCACCCATAGCTGGGAGCATGTATTCATTCCACAGACATTAGTTAAGCTCCTACTGTTTTCCAAGTTTTGGGGGACACCAGAATGAGAAGAGGCTCTTTTCTCCTTGCAAGCTTGTGTTTGAGTTGGTGGAGATATATGACAGCCCAGGATACAAGCTGGTGGCCTGCCCAGGAACCCTAGGGATGTGGAGAATAAAGCAGAGAAGGAATTAGGGAATGCTTCCCTGAGAAGGTAGCATTTTGGGCAGGTACTTAAAGTTGCTGTGTGGCCATCTAGGGATCAGGCTCAGCCAGTGTTAAGGCTTTGTCCAGTGGGTCCAAGGAACAGTGAGCAGACTCACTGTGGAGCAGAGTAATCAAGGCTGGACTAAATGAACTCAGAGAGGTTCAGAGGTGGTCAGGATCACCTGCAGGCCACCAAGGGGACTTTTTCTTTTCCTGAGAGGAATGGCTCCAGCGGAAGAGGGACTTGATGTGACTCTGATGTGTGTGGAGAGCTTGCCTGGGGGCAAGCAGGGACCTGGGATCCCCTGAAGCTGCCTGGTGAGATGTAGCACTGGCATGGATCAGGCTGGATATGGAGCCTGTTAGATGTACCTGCATTCTGAACGTGCCCGAGAACAATACAGGCATTTATGGGTGACATTGGATGAGACTGTGGTTATGGAACTGAACCGAGGAGATTATTTAGAAGATGGGAAGTATGTGGTAACACTAGGAGAAAGGATGAATAGGGAAGTGGAGAGGTGGGAGATAGAGTGGGAGGGAGGGAGAGATGGATGGATGGATGGATGGATGGATGGATGGATGGATGGATGGATAGATGGACAGGTGGATGATAGATGGGTGGTGGATAGGTGGTTAGACAGTTGGACATGGACAGGTAGGTGGGTGAGTATGTGCTTTGGTGAGTAGTGGATGTATGGATAGATGGATGAGTGGATGGATGGATGGATGGATGGATGGATGGATGGATGGATTGGTAGGTAGTGGATGGATGAGTTCAGTAGAAGGGTAGGTGGATGGGTAGATGAGTGGGTGGATGGATGGATAATAAGTGGGTAGATGAATGTATGGATGAGTGGGCAAATAATGGATTGATGGATGGATGCAAAGATGGAAAAATAGGTGGATGAGTAGATGGGTGGGTAGATAGGTAAGTAGATGGGTGGCCAGGTAGAAGGATGGATGAGTGGGTAGATCAGTGAATGAGTGGATGGATGGATGGATGGATGGATGGATGGATGGATGGATGGATGGATGGAAGGAAGGATGGATGGATTGTGAGCAGGTGTATAGATAAATAAGAAGGTGGGTAGATAGGCAAATAGTTAGAGGGAAAAGAGGCAGAAAGCAAGCATGCTATGGATACCAGACTAAGAAGTCTGAAGTTTTTTCAGAAGCTGTGGGAGCCCTGCATGTTCTTGAGCAGTGGTATGAGGAGTGCTGCTGGAGATGCAGAAGTTTGGGATGGCTTCGGGCATGCATCCCAAGCCGTGGTCTCCCAGGGACACTGCTGCCAGTCCTCTGTCTTTCCTTCTGCTTGACCACCACCTCATTTATTGATTAGATTCTGGGGCAGTACTTAGCCTGACCTGAAGTCTGGAGGCTCTGGGGACATGTGTGAATAAACCAGGCACAGTTCCTGCCCACAGAGCACATTCTGCAGCCCCTGACAGGGCCACAGAACCAGAGACTCTAGGCCCACTAGGTTTGCACCAAGAAGAGACAGGTCTCTCTGCCCTTTTCAGGGAACTTGGTTTCCCACAGCCTCCACGGAGGTGCGGGGTAAGCCAGGGGTAGATCCACCTGACAGCTTGGCCTTGACCTGAAGACTCCAACATCACCTCTGCCACACAGTTTATTTATGTGAGTAGGAGACGGGGCACTTTGTTTTCCTGGAAATTTGGGGTATGGTTTTGTGTGTGTGTGTGTGTGTGTGTGTGTGTGTGTGTGTGTGTGTGTGTCCATCTGCATATGGGGTGGAAGGCAGCTGTGCTGATGTGTGCTTCATACCCACTGAATTCTGCACTTTGTGAATGCTTATCTGTCATTTAATAAATACTCTTAAGCTCCTGTTCCGGGCCATCATGTTTGTGGCAGTGGAGACACAGTGTGGACAAACATAGGAGGTGTCATCAGTAAAAATATATAATTCCAGGCACTGGTGATTGTTTTGAAGACATCTAACAGGGACATTGATGGGTCCTCCCAGGATGGTTTAGTAGGGTAGTCAGAAAGATCCTCACTGAGGAGATGACACTGAAGAGGATGAGGAGGCCCTGACCTTGTCACCATCTGTGGAACAGCTGTCTCAACAAAAGAGAACAAGCTAGTCATGTTCAACAGCCTGTATGTAGGAAGGAATGAGGCTTGTGCAAGGCCCTGAGGTAGGAATGAGCTAGGCATATTCAGGGGCCTGTAGGTGGGAAGAAATGAGGCCTCTGCAAAGGCCCTGAGGTGGGAATGAGCTAGGCATATGCAAAGATCCCAGGCCACTGTGGCTGAGGAAAAAGCAGAGGGTGGAGAAATGGGGAGGCAAAGGGCTCAGACCATGTGGGATTTTGTAGGTGATAATACAGAGCTTAAATTTTATCTTGACATTGGAAGATCTTCATTCAGAGGTGTACCACCCCCTGTGACTGCCACATGGAAAACCTTGTCCCCTTACTTGATCCTCAGGCTAGTGCATCGGACGGTGACACCTCCAGTCTACAAACAGGGAAATTGGACCCCATGGCTAGTGAATTGCATAGCAAGGTCTGTGCACAGCTTGACCCATGGCACCTCCACAGGCTCCCAGCTAGCAAGTGACATGAGAGTGCAGTTGGTGGGTGCAGGGCCATGCCCACATCTCATCCCTCCTGCTGGCCACCTCTGTATATGGCCTGTGGCTTCCTGCCCCTCACAGCCACTCAGCTTCTGATTGTGTCCCTAGTGCCCTGGCACAGCGTTGGCTTGGGGCCATTGAGGGGTGAGTGCAAGGAGCATGGATCTCACAAGACTGTTCCAGAAACTTCTGCAGAATGTCCCCTTGCCATTGGCACCTCGTATCCCCTCAGGGCAGTAGCTCCCAGGCAGCCTGTCCTCAAGCCCAGGTTGTAGGGTAGGATCTGTGCAGAAGTGAGCAGGTGGCCTGGGCCAGGCTCCCCACCCAAGATGGGCAGCATAGATTGGGTTCCATTGCTGAGGTCCCCGTGGCCTGCTGTGCAACTGTGGGAGGGATGACCCAAAGCAGAGGAAATAGAGGGCAGCCTGCCTAGTATGCCTGGCTAAAGCTGGTCATGCCTGGATGTGCCCTTACTTGCTTTCAGCCCCCACCGGGTATGAATCCAGCCACTCTCATCCCTTGAGCTACCCACCTGACCTCTCTTATGCCCTCACCCAGCCCCAGAGCTCAGGGGCAAAGACCCTTCCTTGCCCTGTGATACCCAGCTGAGTAACCTCACCTCACTGAGTCTAGTCTCTATAGCTGTGAAATGAGGAGGCCAGGCTCTAAGGGAGGAAGCCTCCAGAACCTTGCTGTCCTAGTTAGCATTAACTGTCACCTTGACACAGCCTGGAGTCATCAGAGAGGAGAACATCAGTTGAGGAATTACCTAGATCAGATTGTCCTGTGAGTATGTCTGTGGGAGGTTGTCTTACTATTTGATGCAGGAGGGCCGAGCCCACTGTGGGTGGCACCAACCCTAGGCAGGTGGTCCTAGTAGTGTAAGAAACCTAGCGAAGCATGAGCCTGTGAGAAAGGGAGAGAGAAAGCAACACTCCTCCATGTTTCTGCTTCACGCTTCTGTTTGAGCTCTAACCCAACATCCCTCAGGGATGGACTGTGACCTGAAAGTGTAAGCCAAATAAATCAGAGTGTTTTATCATAGCAGTGGAGATGAAACCAGAATGCCTTCCCTCGGCACCTTGTATGCCATATGCACTCACTTTAGAAGGCAGATGGTAGGCTGGATTTAGTGGTGCAAGCCTGTAATTCCAGCTACTTGAGAGGCTGAGGCAGGAGGATTGCAAGAGTGAAGTGTGATTGGGCAATTTAGTAATCATATCTTTAAATAAAAAGGAAAATTTAAGGGTTTGGGTATAGCTCAATGGTAAATGCTCACCTAGCACATNCAAGGCACTGGATTCCATGCTCACCTCNCATATGAAAGGCCCTGAATTCTATCCCCAGAACTCAAGAGCAAATGCATTTTTTTATGACAGTGATAAAGACNCTGACTAACCAGCCTTCAGAAAACTCCCTCACAGCCAGCCTCATCTCCCCTGTTACACCCTTCCTGCCTATCCCNTGGAAGTGGCAGCAGACTTGAACCTGACCCCTCATCCAACCCCTTTCTGAAAGGGCTAGGATCAGTTCTCCTCTGGTCTGCCCCTGGCCCGGCTTTGTGCCCAGGGGACTCTATCTCAGCCTTTTGGTATCCTAGCCCCACAGTGTGAGGAGGTGGCCTTATGCCCACATCACATACCAGAGCACAGGGATCAGCAGAGTAGAAGAATCCACCTTAGTGCCCAGAGCTCAGATGCAGATGCCTCCCTCTGCCTGCAGGGACCATACCTTGGCTGTTGTTCCTCAGGGCTCTTTGGTGAGCCACATATGGAAGGTACCTTCCCACCAGTGTAGAGAGCTCGGGGACANGGGGAAGAGCTGATGTATGGCCCAAGACCCCAGTCTGCCTACCACGTGTAGGGGTGTTGGGCAGTGCAGACCTGGGGTGTGGGAAGAACACACTGGTGGAGCAGGGAGACTGTTAGAATGTGGTAGAATCCAGGAGTATAGCAGACGTGAAAGAAGGGAGGATGTGGAGGGTCTCCCCGGGAGCCTCACCATCCAACAGATACTCAGACTGTCTCTGTGGGGACCTTAGGGAGTCCCATGTCCTCCCAAATCACACAGAGGGACCACCTGCTCCCCAAGTTAAGACCCTCTGAGTCCCACTGCAGGGTTCATCCCCCCTCTCCTCTCAGGAGTCTCTGCCCTACAGCTCCTTCAAAGTTCCAGTGACTCAGTTTCCCCACAGTCCTCTTGGCTTTGGGCTCAGGAACTTGGGAGACTTAAGGTCAGACAGCACAGCCAACCATATCCCTCCCAGGCAGGAGCTGGGCTCAAGAAGCCCAGTAGCCTTCAAGGGCACAGGGTGAGCCAGGGCTGCAGCACAGGCTCCAGGCTGACCCCCCCCCTGGACAATACCCTTTTTTATTTTTTGTCACTTTCCTTAGGGGAGAAG
The DNA here is from genome assembly GCA_001675575.1 of Neotoma lepida. NCBI lineage: Eukaryota > Metazoa > Chordata > Mammalia > Rodentia > Cricetidae > Neotoma > Neotoma lepida. The sequence continues at coordinate 557,254 of LZPO01020471.1, forward strand.
GAGGTCCCCATGCTTGACCCATGACCCTCAGCTGTCAACCTCTGTGTGGTATTGGAACGTGAGGAGGAAGGGCTGGTGTCTATATTCAGGCCCTGGCCCTCCTGTGGGTGTCTCCAGTGACCAGGCTGCAGTGGGCTGGCCAGGCAGTTCCATTTTGGATGGCTTTCTTCAGGAAGGCAGCTGGAAGCTGGCCAGCGGGCCTTTTCCACCACCATGGAAATTCCCAACAATGGAATCCTGACAAGCTCACTGGGCCCTTCTTCCACCCACGTTGTTATGAAAAACACCTCCTTGGTGGCCTGGCAGGGGACAGAGCAGCTGAGATCCCATAGTTAAACCTACAGAGAATTCCCTGTGAGCTGCTCCAGGGTACGTGGCTAATCAGACCCAGGGGTGTTGGAGGGGGCCTGGCCTACAAGCTGGTGCCTGGCAGGAAGGGAATCAGGGCAGCTGCGGGGTCTCTCCTGCTGATGTTTGCAGGGGCAGAGTGGGCATAACCCAGCCCTACATGTCAGTGACGTCATTCATGCTGGAAAATACNTTGCTTAGTTGTCAAGGAAGTAGGTAGATTGCAAGAGGCACTGTAGGGGGCAGGACACACTGGGAAGAGGACCTGAAATTGGGGGGGGGGGGTTACCAGACAGCTTCTCTGCCATCCAACCTTCTCATCTGAAAAATGGGGACAGTTACACCCAGCACACCAGGAGTTCTAACATAAAGAATGTGGTTCAGTTGGTAGGGTGCTTGCCTAGCTTGCACCAAAGCCTGGGTTTGATCCCCAGGACTCCACAAAGTAGGTGTGGTGCCGCACGTGTGTGCTCCCAGGAGTGGAAATAAGCAGGCGGATAAGAAGTTCAAGGGCATCCTCAGCTACATAGTTAGCTGAGGCAAGCCTGAGCTATATTAAGACCCAGGAAAGAAAAAAGGAAGGAGGGATAGAGGAAGAAAGGGAGGAGGAAGCATGTGGATGCCACACATTTTGTCACACAACATCACCTTTCCAAGGACACATGGTGTGACAGAGGTCAAACAAGCTCAGGAGACAAACCTGAATCCCCCTCAGAACCCTAGTCNTGCCCTGCATGAGCTGTGTCACCTGGGGCAAGGGACCTCACCACTCTGGGCCTCAGTTTCCCCATCCACAAAATAGGGAGAAGCAAAGTTGTTTCTCTCTTCTTGTGGGTCCCTTTATCTGACCTAGAGGGGCAGGGCTACCAAGGCCAAGTATGTACAGCAAGCCCAAAGGCAGTGCTGGGATAGCTCAGAGGCCTTCGGGTGACTGACAAAGGCCAGTGGTGCCTATAAGGCAAGAGTAGGTGTGGCCACCACACTCAGAGCGCCAACACTGCAGCACTCTCTCCCTCACCTCCACCTGGCCACAGACAAGGTGCCTTACATCAGTTCCCATGTGCCTTTGGGGTGTGGTTAGCTGTTGGCTGCTCTTGGCCCATGGGTGACTATGGGTAATAGGACAAGGACTAGTGGTGTAAGCAGAGATGGCAAGGACAGAGAGGCATGGCCTGCAAAGCAGCTAGGATCTGGCCCTGGGGTGGGGGGCTGGTTCTATCCTGGCCTTTTTGTATGACCAGGCAAACCTCATCTCCTTGTAAAGTGGAGCATCAAGAGTGTCCCCTCCAGGCTAGTTGTGCGGATGCTGTGGCTCAGGCTAGACTGCGTGGCCAGAGTCTTATCCTTAGTTACCTACTCCCCTTTGCATCAGGTACCTACGATGTGCCAGGCAGCAGTACACAGAGCAGCATGGAAGGATCCACATGCCATTTGCCCAGGGCATTCCCACTTGCCAAGAAGCCCTTAGTCCCAAACAAACCTGGGCCATGGACACCCCAGTACACTCCCTGCCCTCTTGATGGGAGACAGGCAAGTAGATGTGTCACCTACACAGGGACTACAACTGTGCTAAAAACAAAAAACACCAGTCAGAGAGTAGAGGGAGAGGCCTGCTGTTCACCGNGAGGAGGTCAGGACAGATATCTGCAAGGAGGGGACAGATGGACAGGGACCTCATGAAGTGAGAGGAAGAGACACATGGACATCTAGGCAGAGGAAAAAATACCCACAAAACCAGGTGTGGAAAGGCACTGGCCTGCTGGAGGGAGCCACNGAGGCTGTGGTGAGAAGGGCTGGCCTCCTCAACTTGAGTTCCTTGGGCGAGTGGTGTCTATACCAGTTCCAGGCAACCGAAGGGAAATAAATGTTGTAGGTTGCTAACTCAGAGGAAATTTGGAGGGGCATGGCTCCAGGCATGGCTGTACTCCTGCCTCTCTGCTCTTGCTGTATTTGGGTTGTCTTCATTCTCAGGAATGTCCAGCCTCACCAGGCACAGCTCACACCTGTCTGTAAGCAAGCACAGAGTTGGTCACTCTGTCCCAAGGTGCAGGTATGGCCAGTATGACAAACTAGAATCCAGTGTGGTTGAGCAGTGAGTAAGATGACTCTGTGGGAAGCCAGATAGGGCCAGGGACCCCAAAAGCCTTGCAGACCCAACGAGGATGCTCAGCATAGCTCTGCATGTGCTGAGAACTACTGGCAGGTTTTGAACTATTTTGTTTAGTTGGTTGGACTGGTTTGTTGCAGCATTGGAGTCTCATGCATGCTAGGCAAGCACTCTCGCATGGAGCTGCATCCCCAGCTCTGCTGGGAGGGTTAAAGTGGAAGGTGACACCATTGGTTTATGTCCTCTGGCTGCTGGGTGGAGAAGGGCAGCAGGGCTGAAAGGGCAGCAAGGACATTGGTGGGGACCTGGTTCAGTTGGCCAGCAAGCATACATGGAGAAAAGAAAGATGGAATGAAGCGACCAGTGTGTGAGGAACCTAAGGAAAATTCTGGCTGAACCTGAGTCCAGATAGGGTGCTGATGAGCTCAGCAAGATCTTAGCTGAAAAAAAAATGGATGCGGGGGCTGTATGCCATGGACATGTTGGGAGCCAGGAGGCCTGGGGGCCNTTCATTGACCTCTGGTTAGCGGCAGGTTTGTCCTGGGCCTAGAGTCCTGCTGTGGTGAGCAGAGGTGGATGGCAGAGTAGAGGGTGCCTCTTGCTTCATTTCTTCCTCTAGTTCTGGGTTCAGGGCAGGCCCTACTCCCTAAGANCAGATTCCTGACTGGTCCCAATGCTTCCCAGCATCCAGCCTGGCTTTCAACTAGATGTCAGCTACTGGAGGCAGCCAAAGGAGCTCCCTGTCCCCTGAAAGCCTCCTGTGACATATGCCAGAGCCACCTGCAAGAGAATTTGCCAGGGTCAAGGCATGCTGTAGACAGTAGCCCCACTGCAGAACAGCCCTCTCATAACCCACCAAGCTGGACTAGACAGTTCCGCCCTCTGCTGGAATCCATCAAGCAGAGGGGATGTTTTAGTTTTCCATAGTTCCTGCTCCAGCTGGGAATCGAGCTCCAGGCATGGCTGGGGTTGGGTGCAGCTGAGTTAAGGGTTCTGAGGCAGACATCTGGAGTATCTCAAAGCTTGCTTGAGAAGAAGCTTGGGTCTCCTTGCTCTGTTTGGGGATGTGCCTGGACCCCAGGGTAGCAGCTGAGACTAAGACACAGGGGCTAAGGGAGAGTCTGGCATTGAAGGGTCTACCTCCACTCAACAACATTTATGGAGTGCCTTTTGGGGGTCAGTATTTTCCCACGCATCTTTTCTAACACTGTAACCTTGCAGGGTGGTGGTGTTACTCCTACTTTACTGAGGAGGAAACTGAGGCTGAGAAAGGGCCTGGGTGACATTTGTCACATGGTTCCCGAATTCATAGAAAGTCAAGATCACCCCTCCAGCCCCTTCCCTGCAGAGGCCATGTTACTGAGCTGTGTACCTTCAGGGGACCTGAGTGTGCCTGCTACAGGAAGGAAATCTGTCTGGCTCTGCGCGATGTCTTTCCTTCTCCCCCGCCTCTCTCCCTTCCTTCTCTCTTGAATTAGTTACTGGGGACCCTCTATGTGCCATGCTAAGGCCCTAGGAGTGATGGTCAAACAAGACACAGGCCTTGTTCTCAGTGGTCTGGAGTCAAACGTTAACCCAGTAGTCACAAGAATACACATAAAATACAACCTTGTACGTGTGACAATGGGGTAGGTACCTCAGTGCNGCCCCCTGCAGGAGGCATGATTAAGCTGAGAGCAGGAGAATGAGCAGGGGGTGATGGGAAAGATGGAGACTCTGATGTCGCAGTAGCCCTGGGAGCATAAACTCAGAAGAAGAGATTACACTTCAGATGAACAGACTCGGAATCCTTACCTCACACTACATAGAAAATTAAACCAAGATGGAAGAGAGTGTGGGGGTGCTTCATGACACTGAATTTGACTGCAATTTCTTAGATGTGACACCAAAGACACAGATAATAAATGAAAAAAAATGTTAAGTTGGACTTCATCAAAAATGAAAGATTTTGTACATCAAAAAATGTTCTTACAAAGTATGGAAGTGAAGCCAAAGACAGGAGAAAATGCCTGCAAGCCATGTGCCTGAGAAGGGATTTGTATCCACAATATATAAAGAACCACCACTGTTCAATAACAAAAAAGAAAAGCAAGGAGTTCAAACAGACTTGAACAGATGTTTCTGTAAAGAAGACACAAAAATGGCCAGTCACACAGGAAGAGACTCTCGACACGCTAGTTGTCAGAGAAGCATAGTGAAGCCAAGCCTCCGTGACACCACTNCATACCCTGTGTCAGCTANTATGAAACAGTGTTGACCAGAGTGTGGGGAAGTTCATACCCTGTGCATTGCTGGTGGGAGAGTAAAATGGGATGGAGACTGTGGAGACAGTGTGACAGGTCCTCAAAACAGTAAGAACACAATTACCTCAGGATCTGCAACTCCACCAGGGCGTACACATCCAAAAAAAAAAGAAAAAAAAACTGAAAGCAGGGATTCAAACAGATATCTGTATGCTTGTTGACAGCATACAAATTACTCACAGTAGCTAAAAGAAGGCAACAGCCTGAATGTCTGTCTGTGGCCAAGTGGATAAACCAAGTGTTTGGGATGGACTATTACCCAGCCTTAAAAAGGAGATTCTGATTCATGCTACCACGCCATGAACCCTGTGGACAAGCTAATTAAAATAAATCAGTCATAAAAGGAAAAGGACCATATGATTTCACTCATATGAGGTTCCTAGAGTGGTCAAGTTCATAGCAATGTGAAGGAGAAGACAGTCGGTGTTGGGAGGAGGGATAGTACAGGGTTAGTGTTGAAGGAGACAGNTTCATTTGGGGGAGTCTAAAGGTTCTAGAGCATCTGGGCATGAAGTCCAGTACCCCATGAACTAAGCACGGGTATGCACACCCATGATCCCAGTGCTGTGGCGGGANNGGCAGGAGGATCAGGAGCTTGGGCTCATAGGGAGTTCAAGGCCAGCCTGCTCTACATGTCTCAAAAATAAAAAATAAGAAGGCAATGACCACTGTATGGCATTATGAATGTACTTACCACCCCTGAGCAGAGCATTAAAAATGATTAAAATGGTGGGTTTATTTCATGTAAATTTAACCACAGTAAAAAGAAAAATAGATGAAAGCAATACATCAAAGGGCTCGTGGGCCTAACAAGAAAATTACGACTATGAACCTTCTAGAAGAAAATAGCAGAACGTTTTCACCAGCAAGGAAGAAGAGATAATGTCTCAAAAAGACAGAAAACACCATAAAAGGGGAAAATGGATACAGTGGGCTTGAAAGCTGTTGGGTGTGTACTAAGGAGAATCTGAGCAGAGAAAGCAGCAGGATGCTGGTGTCCATCCNTCCTGGGAAGGCCTGGGCTGAGAGAAGTCTGTGACCAGGTTATGTTTTGAGCTGCAAAGCTGAATTTGAGGTCTTGTGTTTCTGCTTCTTGTTGCTGTGACCAATACGTGAGGAAATCAACTAAAGGGACAAATTGTATTTTGGGGCAGGTCCCAGAGGCTTCGGTCCTCNGNGCTCCATTGTGTCTGGCCTTGGTGAGTTTAGGACAGCAGAACTGCTTATCTCAGGGTGGTCAGGAGGCAGAGGATGGAACATGAAAGATGCAAGGAGGAGGTACACCCAAGGCCACACCCCCAAGAGCCNGCTCTGTTCACCCAGGTCCACCTCCTGGACCTCAGTCACTCCCTATTGTTCTATGAAATGAGGATCAGTCAGTGGATGGAGCCGTGAATGACATCAGCTGGGAGGCCAATGGAGACCATAGACAGCCGAGGACCAGAGTTTCGCTTGTTGCTTGAGAAACCATGCCTNGCCCTAGCTGCCCTGCTATCACAGAGGATTAGCAGGATTGTAGGTCTAGAGAAGCTGTAGGAACTCCATCCCCAAGATATTCTCAGTACGGTGCTGGACTTTCTGGGTTAGCCCAGTCTTGAACCCTATTCCCCCACTGTCCTGCTCCCCCCATCCCTGTTCCCCCACTGTCCCTGCTCTCCCACTGTTTCTGGCCCCTGCTATTCTGTGCCTTCCATGGCTGTGGTACTCATTTGAAAGCACTAAGTAGCTGTGTCCCACTAAAGATTTCTTCAGAGCACACAAGCTAACCTGGAGGTCCCCTAGCCCTACACAGGCCCGTCTTAAGAAGCCTCTTCCNGGGGCCCCTGTGATGGTTCAAGGCAGGTGAATATAAATAGCCCCGTCTTAGAGATGNAGAAAATGAGACCCAGATGGAGCATGGCAGCTGCTTGGTCCTGGGAGCCAAGATCAGAGGCCGAGTTAGCTGGCCCAGCCGTGTTGTGCCCTAAGTCGCGACATGGCAAGTGAACTGCCTGCCCTCCCAGGACCTCTTTGCTAGATAGCTTTCAGCTAGCCCCTCTGNTGGTGACACGGAACAGGAAACAGAGCAGCAGCCAGGGACAGGAGCTTTTGAGTTTGCCCTAGGACCCTCGACACCACGCTCACTGTTTCTACATAATAAAGTCTCTAGTCTTGAGCTCAGGGCGATAATGAAGGTGGATGAATTTGATTGCTGGGCTGCTCTCTCTCTCTCTCTTGCCCCCCCCCTTCCATTGATGTGGCAAGTGGGAGGCTCAGCACACACTTTCTGCATTCCCCCACCCCTGGTCCTCTTGGCCACTTCCTACTCTTGACCTTCCTGCCAGCAGCCTAGGCTTGAAACAGAAGAATGCCTATATAGACAGAGCAGAACCAATGTGTTTACCTAAGGATTTTAGAACTTGTTCTGTGGACAGTAGGGAGNCNTGGAAGGTTCCTGAGCAGGGGNAGNCACCTNATGGGGGCTGCNGATGTGAAGTGTGGCTCTTTGTCCTCTTNTTGACCTTCAAGGCCAGGCCTCAGCCCTGAGCCTCCTCCCAGCTGTTCAAGCTCTTTCCTGTGATGATCTCACCCTGTCCCAGCCCTATAAGCCCTGGCCATGAGTGCTGATGCCCACATTTCTGTCTGTAGCCCGGACTCTCTCCTAAGCTGCCCACTCGACATCTCCCTGGGAGTCTCGCAAGCGTCTCAGTGGCACCAAGTCCCAAACCAGACACTTGGCTGTCTGACCTGAGCCTCCCCATCCATTCTGCTGCTCTTCCAGTTTCCTCTTCTCCAGCCCGTCCTGTGGATCCCACCTCCTAACACTTGGTCCCCACCTCTTCTGCTGCCACCACCTTGTCCCCATTCGCCTCTGTGATGCACGAGTCTCCCCAGTTCCTCTGCTCTTGATCACACCCCTGATAGAGGTGGNAGATCTTAAAAACACAATTACTNTCCCACCAAGGAGTCTTCAGAGGTATCCCTCTGGTTCTGGAGTTAACCCAGGCTCCAGGTATAGCTCTGATGCCACCCATGACCTGTTTGGCTCCTGTGGTTTATTAAAAGCAACACTGTACCTCCCTACCCCTGGCTGGCCTTCCCCACCCCTGTGGCTGGCTCCTCCCCACTGAATGGCCCTTCTCTACCCTGGCTGGCTCCTCCCCACCCCTGGATGGCCCCTCCACCTTTGGCATACCGCCTGGCTCTGCAGAACTGGCCCTCTCAACAGTGACATCATCTTCCCTCATAGCACTTTTGCAGTCTGTCTGCCTCAAGAGAAGCATACACAGTAGGTGCTCATTTCGTCACCTGTGAGCGTATAAATCAATAAGTACAAGGGGCCAGAAGTAGATCAAAAGGAAAGTGAATGAGACATGGAAGGATAAGGTAAATAGGGGAAAAGTATCTAGCACCAGAACNAATGTTTGGTTTTGATCTTAGGAGACCCTAAGGAGCCAAAGAAGGCTCTTGAGCAGAGACATAGACGTGACAGTGTTCATGAAAGAGGGGGCTATATGCCTGATGACCGAGTGGGCTCTGAAATCATGTTGCCTTGGGTAGGATCTTTGTTCAACAGTTTCCATCCTGCACCATCATCAGGACCTCAGTTTCCTCCTTTGTAATACATGGGGTACTGATGAAGCTCACACACCTGGCCTCTGAGGCACTCGGTGGAGCGGCATGCTGGGTTCTTGGGCTGTCCTCAGTGCTCAGCCAACAGTACCACACTTGATGTGAACAGTGTTCGGGAACCTAAACCACCCCCGNTATTGGGAAACCCACAGTCGATGAGGGTGGGAATGGCAGATTGGCCTCTGCAGGGGCTCCCTGGACCAGACACCCACAGTGCAGAAGGCACAACCCAGACAAGTCACTTGGAGACAGTTGGGGGAGGTTCCCAGAAGCAGGGACATCAGTGAGACGATTCCTTGAGAGAATGTCATCGTCAGCAACCACTAGCCCCTGAACAGGGAGGAGGGGTGTGTTCTGGCTGCGCAGTTCCCAAAATAACCCAGATCTGAGGGCGGACAGCCCAGCAAGCCACGGGAGCTGAGAGCTTCCCAGTGGCTTCTGGTGACCTTGGAACAATCCTTGCCCTGTTTCCCAGGCAGGCGGGGCAAAGGAATGGTGCCAGGGACGGAACTAGCCCAGGGCCCAAGTGTTCAATACAGAAGGTAGGGTACAGACCCTCTCTCCTACTGCCATTGCACTGACCCCTGGGGTGTTGTCCCCTCTACCTGGCCAGCCAGGGCCTTGGCCACCAGGGTTCCCCTGGAGAACCCCTCCACCTCGGTCTGAGTCTCTGGTTCCTGTCCCACAGACCTCTGTCTCTCTCT